>CM063590.1:1229827-1422401 GCA_032356905.1 Salix exigua | reverse complement strand
TTTTGATAGATGAAGAAGTTTCCACTTTAAATTACTTAAAATAAGTATTGATACCTAATAAAAAATAAAGTCAAAATAATATATCTCTAATTGTTTAAGTATGTTAAGTTTCATGATAATTGTACATGTTAAGAATAAAATAAATATTCTTTTTATTTTATTGTGTCTTGTTTATTATTAACCAAAGAAAAATATCAAAATAGTTACTCTATTTCATTCATCATTACCAAACATAATTTTATCTATGTTTTATATTATTTCTTATCTCTCTATTAATTGATCTTGGTCCCTCTATTCTAAATATATTTATTTTTTATGTATAATAATCACACAATACCTTAATACTTTACTTCATTCTTCATCCCCTCATGTACATTTTTAAAATCTAAAACTCGTCAACCTAGAATTTTCTAATTTAGTTACAGTTAATGATGGGCCTATAACCTTGTTTTTATGAATGGATTTGAGTTGATTTTATATTTGTCACTCCTAATGGTTAAAATCAACTCTAGTTAGTACATATGTAGATATAACCATTTGTCAACCCTAAATTTGCTATACATAATCCTTATTGTTCTAGGTTGTTACGGGTCAGCATATATATATATATATATATATATATATATATATATATATATATGACTTATCTCCCAACAAGTCAAAGTTCGATGTGGTTGGAGGGATTGTTTCTCATTTGTGATATAACTTTCACTATATGCTAATAACCTTAAATCTTGTTAGGTTCCTATCATCTGTGTATATATGTTTTTTATATTGAGGACACACTATTAAACATTACTTATAGAGGGGCAACCAATTTCAAGAACCGAACCATGAGAGTTCGCTCACTAACACAAGATTCTACTTAGAAATTACACATTTACATGTGAGTTGGGATGCACAATAATTCATAAGAGATCACCTATTACATTAATGTTTTTGCTCAAACAAACTTAACTTCAAAGTTTTTATGGGATCCATTGCATAGGGATAGATACACAAGTACATCTGCTTGTATACGTACTTACATATATACTACTAAAAATACGAAATACTAAATACTTAATGTATGTTAATGGGCTATATTTTTTTTCATTAACTAGTATTATACATGGATCTTTACTATAAAACCATGCATTAGTTCATAAGGCATCTCTTTCAATTCTTTATGTAGTTTCAACCTTGTTCTTTTCTTGTTTAAAGCCATGAATTGACTGGAAATAATAATTGACTGGAAATACTTAGGCTTCAAAAGAGCTTTTATATCAAGTTTTGATATGCTAAAATTGTAGAAAAAAACTTTGTATGAACATCAATAATCTTTAATTATATATATAATAGTTAAATAGGCATAGTTTATAAATGAAAACTAAATAAAAAATTAACCACAACAAAATAAAAAACAAATAGAAAAAAATTCTGTAACATCTTCCATGTCATATTTGTTCATGTTCCCAATCTCATTTGGTGTTAGAAAACTGACCTTTCAAAAATACAGTTTGAATAACATTGTCTTAAAATTCTAGCTCAATTTACTAATAATTGGATAAAAAAATATATATCTATTTTTTAAAAAAAAAAGTTAGTTTGAGACATTAATTAACATTGCTTCTTAAACATAATTACCACGGGAATTTCCTGGCTTGGCAGATCAAGCTTGGAATGGAGTTGATTGGTTCAGCCAACAAGTTACCTTCTTTCTTAAATTAGCTTGATAGTCAGCTCCAAGTGGATTTCCATCCATCTGTACATGGAAAGGAAATCAATTGCATGAGTATATAAATATTCTATTTTATACTGTCACTTCAACAGAGATTGTTAACAATATCCATGATGATTATTCAGATCACTTCATGTGCTATATAATTTTGTAGCTGCACTACTTCTCTAAAATATGATGTTCGATCGATCAAAGGATCAGAAATTAATTATCCAAAAAGTTGGGAGTCACTATATATAGTTTTTCACGTAATTATGTTATAATTAAGTTCATAATTATGGAACAACATAGACTGTTCGTACTTTGGTTCGTGAATAAAGCTCACATGCAAGAAAAAGTACGAATGTTAGGGAACAGATGCATCACAAATATGATTATAAAGTTCATAATTATGGAAAGTTTATTGCAGGTTTGCTCCGTGATCTGTTCTGTTTGATAATGATCGCGCCATTGAGCGAGGGGCACAACGTCGGATGTTAGAAAAGGCTATTGCATGGCTGTAATGGCTTCTACAAAGATCTATCATAGCAGTTCACATTCTATAATCTTTACCTCTAAGAAATAGAAACGCAAGGCAACTTATACTTGCTGTCAAATCAGGATTATACCAGGGAACTGGTGGACAAATTGTTCGTCAAATCAAGTATGATGGCACAATCAATGTTAATTAGGACCGGAACAGATGCATCACAGATATGATTGACATTGTTTCTAAGCTTAAGGATCGAGACGTTCTCTCCTTTCTTTCACGTTTATTGCTCGCCAATTTGAATCTCTTCCTGTACAGTTTAGTCGTCTCGAAACAATTTTCAATACCCAAGACATATCGATCCTAAATGGAGTGTTGTGTCGATGGTGGTTTGTTTTACGGTGGAAGAAGAGAAAATGTGTTGGAAAAGAAAGTTAGAGGTGATTTTCAGGGAACCATGCACCAATATTTAAAGAAAACCAGATAGTAAAATTCAATCCCGTGATTGTTATATATATCAAAAAAATCGTGAACTATTATTATATAAAACCCTAATACTGATTTTATAATAATTTTTTGATATACATATACTTAATTTCAGTCAAAGATGGTCAAGAACACATGCTAGTACGTACGTAGTTGAGAAGAACGTGGCAAAGAATGACATACCTTTATATGCAAATGGTGACAGACAGTACTTTCCTCGCAAACATCTATTGATGAAGCACTTGCAATGCTAATGCTTTGTTCTTCTAGATTTTGAAAAAGATTTGAGAGGGCTGCGTCTTCTTTATCCCTCCTCTGCGAGCAGATCTGTACAATCACTTCTCCTTGTCTAACTTCATGGATTGAAATTGTGGGAGCTTGACGTTCTGCACTTAAGTCTTGCTGATCATTTGGTTGCCTGCCCTCAATCTTTGATAACTCGGTGTTCTTCATGAGAGTTAGCTCTTCTATTTCACTCTCCAGCTGTGGAATGTATTCAAGAACTTCATCGATTATACCCGGAGCACTCCATTTCTTCTACAAGATCTCCAAAAGATAAGCAATATGATATACATTGCTATGTTAATTATAATGTTTCGTGTTTGAGAAATGACTCAACAATGTTATGATATTCACAGGATTATATTTAAGTACTTGCAAAACCAGAGTTTTTGGAGAAACATTTATGATTCCGAAACCGAAATCTACCAAAAGGGAAGGCTAGTAATTATTAAGGAATGAAGATATATAGCATATTTTTCAACCTTTGATCTTTGAGAATTCGGAAGCAATGAAGCAAGAGCCAAGTAGGAAGCATTGAGATTCATTCTTCGAACTTTCTCCTTAGCATTATGTTGTTGTTTCTTCGAAGTTGACCCTCCTTCCATATGGGGCTGCGACTCCATTTTCTCCATTTGCAGTTTGAACCTATACTGGTTCATCTCCCCCTTCCTGACCCTCTTTCCTGATTTGCTGGACGACACCGATAATTGATTTTCTTGCTCGGGAATTGTATCGGTCTTCCTGCTGTCCTGCATAATGGGCTCCAGTTTATCAGAAGATTCAAGAGGGCAGGAAAAACTAGTCTCCTTCTGACAGGTGATTGCATTACTACCACCATCCATGAATCCTCCATCCTCACTTATCTCATTTCTTGGTAGTACTTCGGGATTTTCTTGCTCGAAAAGTAGCAAGATAGGATCCAACTCACTGATAGTTTTGTCATATCCGCTCTGAATTACTGGTGTGTTTGATCTTGGCCCAAGAAAATGCAAGTCCTTTTGATAATTGAATCTGTTTTCTGCAAAATCTTCAGTACTGTTTCTACACATGGCCAGCTCTGGAAAACACTCTTCTTCAACCAAAATGCTTGGATCCAAATCTCCAGAAAATACATGATCACTAACTTGTAAAAGGGTGCTGCTTTCAGGGATTGCTGAGCATGGATCATCTGAAACTTCCAAAGGGATCGTGCATGAACTGCAGTCTGTATGGTAGGTCTGGTAGTTGACTATGTTTTGGATCGTGGCTCTGGTCAATGATGAATTTATTACATGGTGATTAAAATTTCCCAGACTTGAGTTGCCTCTGCAGGTTTCGTGATTCTCAAAAGGAAGGAGTGCACTGCCACTCCCTTGTAGATACATCCACTGATCATCTGAAGCAGCTTCCCGATTAGCTGAGGAAGAAGACATGTTTACCTACCGATTAGCATTGCACAGAAAAAAATCAAATTAATTAACATCTAGAAAGTGAAGAACATATATGCAGGTCCAATAATGAACCCCACTCCCACCTTGAATGGGTCCCTCAGTCCCTGTCTATATATATAGTCAACCTTGTTAGAAAATATATTTACATTATTAACCTTGTTACAGTATGAAATAGCCAACACAAGTTTATATATATATATATATATATATATATATATATATATATATATATGATGCCATGTAATCTGAAAAGATGTGGGTTCCTAGGGTGTGAAACCCTAAAAAAGTGAATGAACTCCTTCAGATTATTCACTCAATCTGGCTAGAGCAAGGAAATTGAAAAGGGTCAGGTCATCGAAAAGGGATTCAATGCTAGCTTCTTTATATAAGAACTGTATATCATTTTGTTTTTTTCTAAAACTAACAAACCATTTAGTATATTAAAAACAGGAAAGAAATGGAGATTAACAGAAACACAAGATCCACAGAAAACCTTTGCTCATCATGAGGTGCCTTTCAACAGCAATGCACGATGAACAAGTACTGACGATGTGATCGTTATACATAGATATGATCTACCTGCAAACTACTTCATAAAGCAAAAAGATTTTGAAAAAGAAGAAAGACAATGGGGGAGGGGGGGGATCATGCAAATTAAAACCATAAACATCCATGGGCCAGTAATCACTGGTGCTTCAGCTTCAGAATCACAGCCACATATCCTAGCTAGACGAAGAAGATGAGACAGAGAGAACAGATTCCGTACCTCACATTACGCTCTCCCTTTTGACAAGCATGCTGTGAAGATAAACAGTACGGAATGAGGTGATGGAGCCAATTTGGCAGGAGTGGATGATGATGATACACTTGAAATTATTACTCTTCTTTAACATAAAGTCAATATCTGAGAAATGGATGCATGATGTCATGGATCTCCTCATCATAGGTGCAGGACCGCCCAGCTGCGGCTCGAATAAAAAAAAATGGATGTGAAAAAAAGAGAGTACATGTATTATTAAATTTAATTTAATGGGCTGATTTTAAAAATTATATCTAGTTTAAATTTAAATTTAAAATTGTGTTAAGCTATTCTTATGTGATTTAGTAAATTAAGAAATTTTAAAATTTAAAGGTAAATTGGATGGATAATCATTAAAAAAATGCACCTTGACTTGAGCAATATTTAATATTATTATTTTTAATATTAAAACGGTGATATATATATATGGTTTGCATGATTAATTATGTTAACTCAAAAATCATTGATGAATTGTTTTTATAAAAACATTTTAAAAAATATATTGCTTCATGCTAACACAATTAGTAGAATTCAGATTAAATTTGATCAGATTAATCAAGACACTTAAAACAAAGTCAATTCAATAAAGTATCATTAAATCAATGTTTGGCTCTACGTATCACGCGGAGCTAAACGCCACTAATACCGAAAGGGACTCCGAATTTTTTCTGTGGGTCCTACTAAATTTTGAGGGTTCAGCCGCATTTTGAAAAGCATATTTTTTATGCTTTTTAAAACAAACGCGGGTTAATAAACTGAAGAATGTTGAAAATAAAAGTTGCGTTCATCCATGCAATGCTGCTTTCATTCCTCGCTCCGTTTAGGGTGATGTTCTACTGCCATGTACTTGAACACATGAACAAACGAACACAGAAACAAGAATTTTTAGGGAAGTTTATAGAAATTTTATCAAAGAAAAACAAGCAAAAAACAAGGAAATATCACACAAAAAGCACACCGTTATCCCTCATTCCCCTTGGCAACCAGCTCTTTCTCTCTCTCTCTCTCCACCGGTAGAGGGAGGCCACCCAACCAGCCAACATCACTTTTATAACTACCTTGAACTTCACCTACACACTAGCAACCTAACCACACTCTTCGGTAAGGCAAAAACCTCGATTGCAGCTGTTGCAACGTGAGCTCTGTCATCTTTGGAAGCCTCCTCCAGCCACCATAGACCAACATTTACGCCGCCACCACAACAAGAAGAACCACCTCGGCCTCCTCTACCCAACGGTACCGCCCGTTGACTCTCTCGTCATAGTCGACCATGTTAATTACTGTTCACTTGAACAGTACCATGGCCGAATAATTCAAGATGGACGAAAGGTGCAACGCACCGTTTTGTGCCTGTGTAATATTAATTTTGAAATTGCAATACATCATTTTATTTGCATTACATGTCCATAATTGAGTTTTAGTTTTTTTGGAAATAAACCAAATCGATTTGACTAAGCCAACAGGGTTTTTTTAACTTATTCAATTTACCTAATTAGTATATTAAAAATGTACCCTAGACATCAAAATCAAGTTTTTATTTAAAACAATTTCAATATAAAATCAATTAAATCCATTTAATTTAAAATTCAATTTGTTATCTAGCTGATTTGGTTAAATTTGAGTTTAGTTTTTTATATTCTTACATCACTTTTTTTTTTACTATATTGAACAATATATTTGACAATAATATAAAAAACATGGTAATCAAACAGTCAAAACATTTCAACCATAATTTCTATAATTTTTGGATTTTTTAAATCATATTTTATGTGATATAAAAAATATATTATTTAATATACAATATATATCTCAAACCAACCCTGCTATGGTGTGGGCAACGGTCGCTTTTTTTATGAGGCAGTCCTTCCGTAGTACAATAGCCATATGGGAAGTACAGGATACCATACAAACAGTAGTACACCACTCCCTTGCCTTCGCCCCCTCCCGCTTTCTCGATTGGACAAAAAAAACAAAACAAATAATTAATGCATCGGCTTGCGCGCCATTTGTGGAAGCCGCCGTCCATGTATGCCCTAGGCTACCCACCCATCCCTTGGCACAGAATGGGCTACCCACCCATCCAGAATCCCTTTTTTAAAAATAATTATTCTACAGAGGGACATTTTTGTCAAACAAGAATGGCAGAGAAAGACTATTAAAGATAATATTAATTATTATGCAAGCTTTTTTAAAAATATCTTAAGATAACAAGTGAGAAAATAGTCTTGTTATAAAATAATAGAATTATTGAGTAGCTCTAATTTAAAACAAACAATTATTGTCAGACTCTTTCGGAGTGAGGAAGAGTGTGTTACATTAAAAAATTAATTATTTTTTTTTTAAGAGTTATTTTTTACATAAGTATATAAAAATAATTAAAAATTAAATATTAAATATTTTTAAAACACAGTGTCAAAACCCGTGGAAATAGAAAGAAATTGATTTTATACATTATCTTATTCTAATAGTTACCTCGAAACTATTGAACAAGTATAGAATGAGGCATTCTATAAGTTTTAAGATAAAATAATTCTTAAAGAATGGTATATGAGGGGGTGTTGGACACTACGTTTGAGAAAAAAAAATTGAATTTTTTTTTAATTTTTTTTTTTAAGTTAAATTTTTTTTGGTGTTTTTAAATTATTTTGATGTGCAGATGTCAAAAATATTTTTTAAAAAATAATATATATATATATATATATATATATATATATTATTTTGAGGTGGTTTAGGGGGTGTTTCACACCGTATTTCAAAAATATTTTTGAAAAAAAATGAATTTAATTTGAATTTTAAATTAAAAAATTTAGGTGTTTTTAGATATTTTAATGTGTTAATATCGAGAATATTTAAAAAAATATTATTTCAATACATTTCTAAACAAAAAAAATATTTTCAAAAACAACCTTAACAATATTTTTAGACAGTCAACAATATCAATCGATGGTTTCTTACCGTTGTTTTTTTTTTACAACATATTTTTTTTAATAAATCATGTTTTAACATAATTGCTATATAGGTAAGATTTTTATACAAGAGAATGGAACGAAGAGTTCCTAATTAAAGTAAGAATAGAATTGAATCATCATAGTTACTTTAATGTTTATTGTACATCTTTATTTGTAGAGCTTTTATGAATTTATACAAGAATTCACGTAACAACTATAGCAACCGCTTATAACCTGATTTTGAACCTAATTATTTTTTGTTTTAAGAAACTTGTATTTAAAATTAAAACACTAAGGACTATTTCTTATAATTAATTTTTTTTTGTTAACTCGTGAAAAAAATAAAGACTGTAATGTTTTTTTTATTTTTATCTTATGATCTTCAATTTGAAAAAAAAATAATAAAAAAGTTACTTATTAATTTTTAAATTTTAATTATGAATTATAATCAAATGTAAATTTTTAAAAAAGAATGAGTTTGATTTTGTTTCTCATAAGTTATGGGATTCGAGTGTTATAAATAAATAAATATTGTAATGCACTAGATAAAGAAAAGAAAATATGATATAGATTTCATCAATTGTTTTTACCATTAACCCGATAGCCTCAAACGAGGCCAGAGCTTGAATTCATAAAAAAGAAACCAATATCATTGTAAAGAGAAGCAATAACAATATATATATTAGCTAGCTAAACTAGCAGTACATACGAATCACTATAGATTATAATAGTATAATTCTTATTTTGTCCTTCAGTACAAAAAATTTGGCTACTCAACTCGGGGGCATTTTAGATTTTCCCATGGTCTAATTGGCATTGTTTGATTTGTTTGGGAGTATTTGATTCTTTTTCTGGGATTTTTTTTCATAGTAAAACTATGATTTTATCCCTGCCAATAGATAACAGATTGTTCGTTGTCCACGGGTATTTTTGATTTTTTACAATATTTATGAACAATTCAATTACGCAATCAGTCTTTGATAAGACAAAAATCGAGAGTTACTTGTAGGGGTATTTCTGGTATTTCAAGTTTTTAGAAACAACAAAAATACCAGTGTGCCCTCATAAAAGATAAAATCCAAGTGTTGGGTGTGGGGTGTTTAGGTAATTTTAGGATTTTTTTATTCTTTTTTTTCAGACAACTGTGGGCGCGTCTTCTTGAGGCGCTGATAATTTTCTTCCATCTGTGCCCTTTGAACGACACATGCGGTGTCATTTGGTGGTTCAAAATGTTCACTTGGCATCCTACCCAATGTGTTGCCATGTCCTTTTCCATATTGTAGTTCGCATGTCGCCCCACGATGTTTGGAGGCGTGCATGGTCGATTAATAATTTGTTTTCCCATTTTTTCTCTCCTGCAGCTGAAAATACAGGCAAGTCCTTTTGTTTAAGATTGTTTCAGTTCAGTCCTTGATTTTTTTTATTGTTTTTTCATCCTGATTTCAATTATAAAAGTTTTTGTTTGTTTCAATTTCGTTCTACAATTGGAATTGATTAATAATTTGTTTTCCTGTAATTTTTTCAGTATTGAGTTTTTAATTTTGTCATTCAATTGAAATTTATTATATATTTTCTTTTCATTTTGGTCATTATTCTTTTAATATTTTTTTTGTTTCAATTCCTTTAATTTTCCCAGTCTTTTTGGGACAATACCTATTTTTTGTGTTGTATTTATGTATCTATCTCCTAGTTTTGATTTTTAATATTCCGAATTCATTATTTGAAAAAATCATTTGGGTCAATATTGTCTTTAATTTTTTTCTCTTGTTTCCTTAAAATTGTATAACTTAGCATTAGTATTAAATACAAAAATTGTCTTATTTAATTTTTGTCCTAAAGTTTTTTCCATCCTTCTAGGGCAATCATTATTTTTTATTCTTATTTATGTAACTATAGTCTTAGTTTTTGTTTTTTATTTTCATTGTTTCCTCCTTTGCTGGGGTTTTATATTTTCATTTCATACTTATCTAATTGTTTTTTTTCATTCCTATAATGTTTTTAGTGTTTAGGTCTTAATATGTTTCAAAATTGTTATTTAATTAAAATTAATTATATATTATGTTTTTCATCTTGGCCTTATTCTTTTAATTTTTATTGTTTGTTTCGATTCCTTCAATTTTTTGGTCCTTCTAGGACAATTTTTATTTTTTATTTGTATTTATTTATCTATACTCTTAGTTTTGGTTAATATTTTTGTTATCATTTTCTCTTTTATTGGGGTTTTATTTTTATTCAATTTAGTCCTGAAATTTTAATTTATATTGATAATCATTTTAAAATTGATATTTTTTTTCTCTTTGTTCCTTATTCTTCAAGTCAAATTATTTTTTTTATGATAATAATAATTATTTTGGCTTTGTCATTTATTTTGATTTGGTATTTTATTAAAGGTTTTTTAGATTTTTGACATAAAATAAACTTGTTCCTGGAAAAATTATGGAGTAAATTTATTATATTTCAAAACATTAGGTAAATGGAGACACGTTACCTTTGTCTCCACTATCTTAGTTCTTATTGGTTTATATTGTATGCTAAATAAAATGTAAAATGCATTGAAAAAACTAGGAAACTGTTGACATATAATGTCATACTTTGTATGCTTTATATATTTTGATGATAACAATAAAAAGAAAATGTACTAATAATATGCTTGGATGAGATTAAGTTATAAACATGTATTATACAAAGAATACATCAACAAGCATAATGGAGTACACGAAGAAATCACTCGAGGAAGTCCAAGATGCAAGCAAGTGAAGACTTAGAATAAGTGTTCATTTTAGTGCTTTATGTAAATCTCAATTTCTAACTTGATAGCACAAATTAAAATGAACTCACACACTTCACATTGCATACATTAAAAGGTTTTGATGATTATAGGATTAAGTCATAATCAATCGGTTCAAGAAATTCAGAAAATATAATTTGTCAAAATTGCCTTTACTACGCGATGAACGGCACGCTTGAAGACAAATTGTCTTTCGAAGCTGAACCGGTCGACCAGCTTGGGTTATCCGTTGTGAGCAGATTGACGCTGACTAAACGCTTGATAAACAGCTAGTTTCTTTTTAAAACTTATAAATAGGCATCTTAATTGCAAATCTAAAGACACACAACTTCTATATCATATAGTGAGGCAATTAGTAGTGCATAAACACCTTCATATCATCAATCCTCATTAATACTCATATTTGTGTTTAAATCTTCATATCCTAACACAAAGAGTATTACATCTCATTCTCACTACACTTAAACACCTTCAAATATTCTAAGTGCTATTAAGTGAGATAAAGAGATCATAGATCTTCATTTGTAATATCTACACTATTAAGAGTGTATTGTTGTTTTACAAAAACAATCATTGTAAAACTCTTGAGAGTTGAGTATAAAACTCTTGATATTGGTGAGGGAACATTACCAAGGAAAAATCTTGAAGAGGTGCATATTAAGTGAGATAAAGAGATCATAGATCTTCATTTGTAATATCTACACTATTAAGAGTGTATTGTTGTTTTACAAAAACAATCATTTTAAACTCTTGAGAGTTGAGTATAAAACTTATATTGTTGTTATAAGTGATATGTTGGTGTAGCACTCTCCGCAAGTTTTTAAATTGTCATTTATAAATCCTATTAACATAAATTGTATTGAACTATAACCTAAATGTGCAGGTAGCTGAACTGGTCCAAAACAAGTCTGTCTTCCGAGAAAGGCTCGGTTCAAATCCTAATCCAACATATATTTATGTTTCTTGCTTTTTTTATTACGTTTTTTTCTTCTTTTTTTTTCCACGATTTTTTTATGGTTATATTTTTTTCTTCTTTTTCCCCCACTTATATATATATATAGGTGATCTTGGCTAACTTAAATGCACTACTATTAATTCTTAAATTCATTTTTTTAATATTTTTTTTGTTTTTTTCCTGATTATGTTTATTTTTCATGAAATATTTTTATTTTTTCTTGGAACTGTGATTTATTTTTTAAAAAAAATATTTCTTGTTTATAAATATTTTTTTTCCTCATTTTGTTTTTTTGTTTTTATTTTTTTCCATGAAACATTTTTTATTTTGCTTGGAAATGTGATTTATTTTTAAATAAAAATGTTTAGAAATATATTAAAATGATCAGTGTTTTTTTAATTATTTTTAACAGTAACACATGAAAATAATCTAAAAACAGTGTTTGTTTTCTGTCCGTATTTATTCATTTATGCTTTTAGAATTTGTTTTTATACATTTTTTTGTAAGGGTTTTATTTTTATCAGGTTCTGTTCTAAAATTTTAATTTATATTGGTGATAATTTTAAAATTAATATTTCTCTTTTTTTTTCTCTTTGTTCTTTTGTTTATGCGTGTTTTTTTTGTTATGTTATCTATTTTTTTAGATAATATAATTTTATTGTTTGCGCAATAGTGATGATAATTTTAGTAATTATTTATTATTATTATTTTGTTAAAATATTTTTATTTTTTGAGGTAATTTAATGATTTTAATTATTTGTGCAGTAATGTTGATAATAATTTTAATTGTTATTGTAATGAAAATGACAATAACATAGGGATGAATATTCAATTTATGTTTTTATCTTTTATGGATAGAAAATTAACTACATTTTCACAATTAATATTTTTATTTTTAAATGTGATTTAAATTGAATTATAAAATGAACTAATCTTAATACTATGAATTCAATAATTCAAATATCCGAATCTTCTTGCTTTTTTAATGAAGATGATAATTTTATGTTGATTATTTTGTTAAAACCTACTAAACAGATAAATTTATATCAATTTAAAATTCATATATTTTATAGAAAACTTGCACTTCAGGGTAATGTCGTACATATTTATTATTTTGACTAAATTTATATTATAATAAAAAAATACACTTGATTAATATTTTTTATGTTAAAAAATATGTGTTAAAACAAATATGGTGTCGCCTGCGACGAGGTACGGGCGTATTCCTAAAATTTTTATTATTATTTTCCGGTCCCAGAAAATACTGTAGCAATCTACAGTGTTTTCCTGCGCCATGATAATATATATTCTTTTATATATATTCTTTTGGTGTTTTTGTTCTTTTTGGACAAAAATAATTAATATTTTATGTATTTGTGTTTTTAGGATTTTGTTTTTATTTTTTTCATTTATTTTTTGTACTTATCGTTCTGAAATTTTAATTTATGTCGGTTACATTGTATTTTATTTTTAAATTTTTTATTGTTATTTTCTGTTCCCAAAAAACATTGTGGCAATCTACAGTGTTTTTCCTGCGCCATGATAAAAGGATACACACACACACGCACACACAATAAAACACGTCCCGGTTTTACTATGCTAATCCACAGTAACATCTACTATTAATATATATTTTCATGAAAGACAAACGGTTGTTGAGGTAGCCGAAATGGTCTAAAGAGCGTCAGATTAAGGTCTTCTCCGAGGGCATGGGTTCGAATTCCACTCTCAACACATTTCTTTTTAGCGAATCCACATTAAAATTAAATTTAATATATATTTTCGATAAAGATAAATGAATGTTGAGGTGACTGAGCGGGTTTATGAGGCGGGAGACAAAAATTTCGTTCGAGAGGTTGGTGGTTCAAGTCCTACTCTTGATAGATTTCTATTTTACTTAAAAATATGATTAATTTATTTTAATGATGATGATAATTTTCTTGCTTTTTTAATGATGATGATAATTTTATGTTTGTTATTTCTTTGAAACCTATTAAACAAATAAATTTATATTGATTTAAAATTCATATATTTTATAAAAAACTTGCACTTCACAGGAATTATGCACAAATTTATTATTTTAACCAAAAATATATTATAAAAAAAACAATTAATATTTTTTTTATTGAAAAAAATATGGTACCACCCGCGACGAGGCGCGGGGCAATGGCTAGTAATATATATCAAATGAATGTATCCAAAATTGTGAAGTTTATTCTTACAGATTAACACAGATACAGATGTGTGCACTGTGGATTGACATTATTGTAGTTTTTTTTCCTTTTTATTTTATTTTATGATTAGCTCCTCTTTTTTTTCATTTGTTATTTTTTTATTTGCTTTTTTTCTTCTAATTATTCTTTTTCTTTTTTTTCCTCCATTTTTTTTCCTTTTTTTCATTTTTTTTCTTATTATATATATTTTGTTCTTTTTCTACTTATATATTGTTTTTGTTTTTTTATTTTTTAATAATCGGGGTGTCCGAGATTGCTTAAATGCGTCATGATTAATCTTCATATCCAATTTTTTTTGATAACTAAGGTGTGCAGGCCAACTTATGCATACCACGATAATCCCCGGACCCACATTTTTTCTTTTCTTCTAAAATGCTTTTTTGCTGGTACATTTTGTTTTTTTTTTAAACTTTTTTTATTCACATATACATTTTTCTTATAACCAGGATCTCTGACTAGCTTAAGCACACCACGACTAATTCTTGGGCTGAATTTTTTTAAAAACAGTATGGATTGCTACAGTGTTTTCACGCTTATACTTTTTTTTTTGTTTTCTTTCACTTATATATTTTTTGGTAACCATGGTATCTCAGCTAGCTTAAACTCTTTTTTTCACTTATATATTTTTTCACTTCTATTTTTTTTTATAACCACGATCTCCGGACCAGCTCAAGTGCACCACCACTACTCCTCGGACCAAATCTGTTTTTTGATAATCGGAGTGTCCAGGCCAGCATTGACACACCATGACTAATCTTCGAATCAATTTATTATTATTTTAGTCTAGCAATATAAATTAATCAGTCCTAATTTCAGCAATTGTATGTTACTGACTAGTCCTTATGATTTGAAAAACTATATATGCAATCCTATAATATTAAATCACTTATAAATTAATCTTTTAATTTTCAATTTATTACACTATAATCCTTAATTAATACGATTTGAAAACTAGAGGGACTAAAGTATAATTAGCTCAAAGACCATATGAGCCCGTAAGTAAAGTCCAGTCCACTGTCTCCAGCCGAAGTCACCTGTCTCCTCCTCCTCCTCCTCCTCCGCTGCTTGACTCTCTCGGCTTCACTCTCCCTCTCGCCTGCCCTGAAAACCCAACAATTATAACTATCATTTAAATATCGATGCAACACAGATACACAGAGAGAGCTCTGTACTAGTGATGTTGGATCTTGTTCAACCCGTATATGTTTAGAAGATCTAACTATGGAGACCCGTTTTAGATCCGGTTCTTGTGCTCTTGTCATTCTAGTTTGTGTTGTAGGATTTTGTGTGTTTGGTTCGGTTTCTTGTGGGGAGAATCGAAGGCCCAAAAACGTGCAGGTTGCTATTCGGGCCAAATGGGAGGGCACTCCGATTTTATTGGAAGCTGGGTATATTTGCTCTTTCTTCCTTGAACTGTTGTCTTGTCTTGGGAATTTGGAGTTAATGTTTTCCTTGAGGTTTCTTGAATTGGGTTTTTCTCTGTTTATCTTGTGTTTCTTTTATTTGTTCAAAAGTTCTTTCCTTGTTTTTTTTATGTTTAAGGGAACAAGGCAGAAGTTGGTCATATGTTTTTTGAAGTGAATCCTTGTATGTTGATCTTGTTTCTTTTATTGGTGCAGAATTTCTTTCATTTCCTTTTTTTCTTATTGTTTTCTTGTTTAGTTTCTTGAATTTTCATGTTCGTATGGAAGTGCATAATTGAGGTTTTGTAGGCAGAAGTTCGTCCGACATGCACAATGATGCAAGGATGCCGTTTTTTATATGCACGGATTTTTTACGTGGTTTTTTATCTGTTGATCTTGTGTTATCATTTATTAGTAAAAAAATTCTTTTCTTTTCTTTTTCTTGTTTACTCGATTGGTTTCTTGAATATTCTTGAAATGACATCAAGGCCTCTTCTAAGAAAGGAAGTGGATGGCGGTCTTGAAACACAATAACTTGTGAAAGTCAGGATGTTGTTTTGAGGTCTTTCCAAATGTTATTTTGTAGCTTCTCATAGGCTGGAGGATTTCTCAATGATATATTGTTGGGAGGGTTTCAAAAAGAGATAGAATTGTAAGATATTGTGGAGGTGCCTAATATCTAAAGCTGTTTGGTCGTTTGTGTGCTTGAATGAAGCTAAATTCAAGAATTCGTGTGAAAATTCTGTGTCGAGGCAATTTCTTATGTAAACTCATGTCCTTTTCAGCTATTTCTCTTACAATCTAGATTCTTTAACTAGTAAGTACCAGTGTTGAATGCCCCTGGACAAATCAGGCTGCCCATTCACTAGTCATTGGCCTTACTCATTTAGCAGCTCCATGAACATTAACATTCCTTCCTGAAAAATGAAAGTTTCTGCCCTTAATATAAGAATGAGTTTTTATGGTTTTTTTTTCCTATCAAGTCATTATTCCTGATTCTTCTTCTTTTGTTTCACTTCTGGGCACAGGGAATTACTATCTAAGGAAAGGAAAGACATTTATTGGGAGTTCATTGATAGCTGGCTTCATTCAAAGAAGGAAGACAATGATTCTTATACTGCTAAGGATTGCCTCAAAAAAATTATAAAACATGGACATGCTCTTTTAAGTGACACATTGGCCTCACTGTTTGAATTTTCTCTTATTCTAAGATCTGCATCCCCAAGATTGGTGCTTTATCGGCAGCTAGCGGAGGAGTCTCTTTCTTCTTTTCCGCTTTTGGATGATAGTTTCTCAAACAATGCTAGCGGGGGCCTTGCCGAAACCAATGAAAACGATGGAATGAAAAGGTCAGATCCCTTGCTTGTGGGAAGAAATCCTGAAAGTCCTGGTGGGAAATGTTGTTGGGTGGATACTGGTGCGGCATTGTTCTATGATGTTGCTGATTTGCTATTGTGGCTTCATAGCCCTACAAGAATGTGAGTGTTTCCTTATTTTATTGGTTGCTAAACTGGTACATCTAAATCTGGCATCACCAATACACTGCATGGTTTACCTTGGTTATATTTTTTCATGGTTGCTAGGGCAGGGGACTCATTTCAGCAGCCTGAACTATTTGATTTTGATCATGTTCATTTTGAATCACTTTCTGGAAGTCCAGTTACTATTCTGTATGGAGCTCTTGGAACCGATTGCTTTAAGGTGTTTCATTCAGCCTTGGTGGAAGCTGCCAAACAGGTATATTACTTGGTGTTATAGAGGATCTTATTATGCTGTGGAATCTAGGGGTGTTTGCCATTCACTTCAAACAATTAAATCTAATGAAATCAACCCTCCAAAACAAACAATATATTCTCCTTTTTCTTAGATGAGCCAGAAGATACTTTTTTTTTTTTTTTTTTTTGGGGGGGATACTTTATTTTGTATATAATACACTGTTTGCCAGAACTATAATAGTATAAACTAGTTAGATTGCCTAAACTAAGTTGTGGGCTGAGCAAACAATTTTTATAACTGTTGGGATTGAAGCAATTAATAGGATTTGCTAGTTCAAAAATAAAATATAATATCTATCCATGCAAGGTTTGATATAATAAAACACATCAACACACTTTATTATAACAACAACAACATCGAAGCCTTAACATCTAAAAATATAAAATTATCATTACTATTACTGCTAAAACAATAAAAATTATTAAAATACCCCAAGAAAAAAAACTCAAAAACATTAACAAAAGAGGAAGTAAGGAAAAAAAAAACTAAAATTAAAACTATTATTATTATAATTATTATTGCGCTAGTAATGGAAAAAAAATTAAATCAAAGAATAAAAAAATCCTAAAAACTTTAACAAAAAAGCAAACCAAAAAATAAAATAAATGATAAAACAAAAATATAACATCAATACATGCAAGGTTTGATATAATGAAACACATTAACACACCCTATTATAACAACAACATCAAAGCCTTAACATCTAAAATTATTATTACTATTACTGCTAAAACAATAAAAATTATTAAATTACCCCAAGAAAAAAACTCAAAAACATTAATAAAAGAGAAAGAAAGAAAAAAAACTAAAATTATTATTATTATTACTAGCAATGAAAAAATTAAATAATGAAAAAACAAAACTTAAAATAACAAAAAAATAAAATAAATGATAACACAAAAATAAAAATTATTAGCTGAAAAAAATCATTTGACTTGAAAATAAAATAAAAAACTAATTAAAAAACTAAAATAAAGAACAAAGAGAAAAAAATAAGAAATATCAATTTTGTAATGATCATAAACACAAACTAAAATTTAAGAACTAAATTCTTCAAAAATACTACTCAACAAGTAGAAATAATAAAATTAAAAGCTAAGAGCACATATATAAACATGAACAAAATGCAACTATTTCAAAATATATAAAAAGAAATTAAAAGTATATGAAATGAAAAAAATGATCAATTTCAATTAAAGAAAATCGAAAATTAATCCAAAATCAAAGAATAGGACAATGAAATGCAATATAGAATCAATTTCCATCGAAGGACACAATTGAAACATATCAAAACTTATATAACAAAAATCAGGATTATTCAAAACAATTAAAAACACAGGGACTGAAATGAAAACACCATAAACATAGGGGTCTGCCTTGTAATTTAGCATGCAAGTGAGAGAAAAGGGTAAAAAAAAGTTCAACCGACCATTGTCATGACTCTGTCTATTTTGTGCGGCCACGCGCCAAACCATGAGGAAAAGTACATGGAGGTGCATCGGGTGAGACGCCGGATGAATATTTTTTACCACCAGACGACGCTGCACGTGCAACCCAAAGTGCGTGAGAGGCCGAATACTGTCGGCGTGTGTGTTAGACACGTACACAGTATTTGACAGGAAAGAATAATAAAAAAATAGTCAATTACCTAAACACCTCTACAATCTTCAATTTTGTCTTATTGAGGGGCAGATTAGTAGTTAGACATTTTAAAAAAATGTGAAATATCTGAAACACCCCCACAGGCAAACCATGGTTTTTGTCTTATTGGAGGGTAAAAAGGTTATTTTATGTGCAATGGAATATGAAATTATCGTGACACCCCCTCTGCAACTGTTGTTTTTTTGTCTTATATGAGGGTAGGATGATTATTTTACTACGCAAAAAAATATAAAATAAAAAAAAAACCATGACCCGCCCGAACACTATTACAATCCACAGCGAAAACACTAACAATCTATAGTAAGAAACTGAAGTCTTTTAGCATATGTTATAATGTCTTCTTTAATTGAAAGCTGAACTAAAAATATTTTAGTTTAATTGGGCAAAAAAACAAACCATAGTTTTGTTGTTTGATAGATTACTGTATCACTTGTCTACATTTATGGTACTATTTTACTCTCATGCTATGAGTATGATATGTATATTCAATGTTTATTTTTACTTTTTGTTGCTGACGAGTTGGCTAAAATTTTCAGGGGAAGGTTAAATATGTAGTTAGACCTGTTTTACCTTCTGGCTGTGAATCAAAAGTTGGTCAGTGTGTTGCTGTTGGGGCAAGTGACTCCTTAAATTTAGGTGGTTATGGTGTAGAACTTGCTCTGAAGAATATGGAATATAAGGCTATGGATGATAGTGCAATAAAGAAAGGTTAGAATGATAATCATGCTATGTACATAATTTAAAGCCAAGATGAGATTCTATAAGAGCAGTGTTATTCTGAATGAGCCAAACTACCATTTTTGTCGCTCTCGTTTTGATTGACAATGTAAGTTTCAGGTGTCACTTTGGAGGATCCTCGGACTGAAGATCTTAGCCAAGAAGTTAGAGGGTTCATTTTTTCCAAAATACTGGTTTGTTATACTTGAATCCTGCCTCTGTACTTCTATTCTTTTCACTCCTGTCTTATTTCAGACAATTCTGTGACCATTTCTCTTTCCGTGCGTGTTCACACGAGTACAAGCACTTTGTCTTATTATAATAATGAAATCTGGTGGGGCTGTACGTGGGATTTTGTCCTCATTTTGGCTTGATAAGAAACTGCCTTAAGTGCTGCCAACCATTCATCTCTCCCTCTCCCTCTCTCTTCTTCTGTCACACACACCCTCACTCAAGCACACACCCTCTAACACGCAAAGCGCTCGTGCTCCAATACACACACACACACACTCCTGCACGCACACATGCATGATTTTTTTTTTCTAGTGCTAGTTGTCTGGGCCTGTCTTCCATTGATTAGGAATTGCTTAATGCAAATAGAGTCCGGACACAATTCCAGCTGGTTGATTAAAATGGAATTGAGTATTGAAACTCCCATCCAATTGAAAAAAATCTGCTCATCAAGATCAGGATAAGGGTGCTGAGAGACATGTTATAATATCCCCAGGCTTACTAAAATAATTAAGAAAGCCCTACATATATGTTTCTGTACTGTAATCCCACATTGGGAAACATTGATTAGCATGAATGTTTATAAACCAAATACAACTTCTGAACTTTTTTGTATAGTTGAAATCTCACACTACTCTTGATTTGTAAATATTGTTTGAAGTATAAACAAGAATTTACAAGAAAAGAAAGAAGTAGAAGATCAGGTGCAATGTTGGAAGGGATAGGTTTAAGTTTATATCTTACTGACCAGAAAGTAAAGCATTAAACACTTTGAAAGGGGCCAGAGGGAAGAGTTAATTAGATAAAAAATTTCCATGTCTTCTGTTCTTCAATAGTTTGGTGTGATCTTTTGCTCAAAATTACCACATGATCTGTTGCTTACTTTTTTGGTGTCTGTTTGGTTTCTTTGTCTCCTCTACCATATTGCTTATCTTCTGTTTTTTCTTTTGGGAATTTCTAAATTCATCATCTTTTTCTTATTGTAAAATATAAATTGCTGAGTGGTTTATCATCTTTAAATAAGAAATTGTGTTGTAAAAGGCTATAATATGAATTATATTTTATGTATGATAGAAGATGTTAACATGAGATGTAAAGGCTATTTGTTGAAGCCAAAGATGTTTAAAATTGGGATAATTCTCATGGAAATTTTGTATTTTAGACTATATCTTGAAGTACAAGACTCCTATCCACTTACTGTAGGGATCATGACTCCTATGTTTTCCACGTGCAGGAACGTAAACCTGAGCTTACATCAGAGATTATGGCTTTCCGAGACTATTTATTGTCGTCAACAATATCTGATACACTTGATGTTTGGGAACTAAAGGGTATCTTTAAAAGCCTTTCTTCATAATTGCTTAGATAAACTGCAGTTTCTCTGATCTCTTTTCCTTATCTCTTTTTTCTTTCAACAGATTTAGGACATCAAACTGCTCAAAGAATAGTTCATGCCTCAGACCCTCTGCAATCAATGCAGGAAATCAACCAAAATTTTCCTAGTGTAGTTTCTTCTTTGTCTCGCATGAAGGTAGCTTGTCATATGATGTTTGTGTTTGACAAATTTGTAAATAACCTTTCATAATTAGTATCCTTACAAAGGAAATTTGTGATGTTGGTTGTTCTAATGTAATTGCACAAATGTTGCCTCTTACAGCTCGATGATTCTGTTAAAGATGAGATAACTGCAAACCAGCGAATGATCCCTCCCAGCAAGTCCTTAATGGCTCTGAATGGTGCTTTAATCAATATTGAGGATATTGACCTTTATCTGTAATGCTTCTGCTCTTACTGAACCTTTTCCCTCTCTTGCTGATGATTCAGTCTACCTGTTTTGAGTTCTTGAATCTCATATTTAGCTCAACTCAACCAATCTTTAATACACAAACTAGTCTGGGTTTTGGTTCATGAAGTTATTTTCTGAAAACTGTCCTGACATATGATCATTTGAATTCAATACCTTTATTCCATCAAAAGAAAATTTTTGGCAGTTGTATGGTTCATTGTTTGCTTCTATGCTTGTAAACTCCTGTAACTAGCAAACTTAAAGGATTGGGCTTCACTATGTTAATTTTTGAGGATTGGCTTTTCCATATTAAAGTCCACATGTAGTTTATCTGTTTCCCCCAAATGAAGAGCATACTAATATTGATTTATGGTGAATATTACATATTTTACTTTGACTTTATTAATTATTGAAAAAAATGTAGGCATCTGCATGTCTTCATTAACCATTGGTCTGGGGTGCATGTGTACTTATCTGAAGATTGTTGTCAAATTGAGATTTGTATTAGGAATTAGAAAGCCCTTTATGGGTTTGGGAACTGTAACATTTAGTCACTAATGACACACTAATCTATTGTTTGGTGCTTCTTGGATGTTTTAATTGTTAGAATATTCTTGCGTCGATTTTATGCATTTGATCGTGGATTGGGCAATCCATCCTCTAACACTCCAGTGTCTTTGAATTATATATGTATAATTTTTTTAAAAATATTGATGTAATAGTAAGATAGAGGAATATGCTATATTAATATATTTATTGACATGAAAACAATATATTAATTTATTAACCATCACATCAATATAATGTATTTTTATATCATCACAACCTTGCATCACGCAGCACAAGGTGTGCAACATTATAAAAGATTAATGACACACTAGATATTTCTAAATAAAGGATAGATGATCTCTTATTAAACAAATGCACTACAATTCATTTTGATTTTCTAGTTCGAAGTCAGTAATTGACCCAAAGTCTGGTACACAGTTCTTGGTGCTTTGATCATTCTAATGATTCAATAACCTAAGATATATCTAAAACTCATCTTCTAGCCAGTAAACTACTGAATGTCCTAGTTTTAATAAGGAAAGTGATTTACAAACAAACCCTTCATACTAAATTTCCTAACAAACAGATGTGTCAATTGATAAGTGATAAAGTGTCTCATAAATTTTAAATGATTGACCTTCGATTAAAAATTACTAAATGTCATCGCCACTTGTTATATGAGAGAGTTGTTTGTACATAATTACTCTTGTAACAAACAGTAATAATTTTCTCAATATTGATGTCAGTATAATCATTGTCTTCCTTGTTTTCTTTGACACTCTTGCTTTCTTGAACCCTTCTCTTTCTCTATGAAACTTGAATTCATTACCTGTGTAAGTTTCAAATAGAAAGATTTACCACAGAAAATTGTTTATACGTTGTTTCCATCCATGACCTATAAGACATAGCATTTTTATTCTTAACATCTCTTTTAAAATTATGCATTCTACTTCTACTTTCTATTTTAGTTGACTTGTATGATTCAATGAATCAAATCGAATTGTTACTGAATTGCATAATCTATGTAAGTCTGCTATTCACCCCATGATTTGCATTGTTTCTTATGTGATCATATGTGATCAAGACAGATTATAAGATTTGTATTGAATAGTAAGATTGTAAAAACCATTTTGGAATTGCTACTTTGATATACATAAGCTATTTATTGTGCAGTGCAATTTTTTTTCCATGTAATTATTTATTCCTAAATTTCTGGAAAGGGGGAATCTGAAATTAGATGTATTATTGCTCCAAACTAATGCTAGTTACTAGTGTGGTCCAGCATTTATTTAGATGGGGAACTTCTAGGTTAACACAGTTTGGGTCAAGACTTCTCATTTGCTGATTGGCTCGCCATTAATTTAAATATTTCAGATAATTGGACAAACTGTACTGTCTGATTTTTAGAATTACCAATTTCATATGTTCTATTAGAGTTTAATCTCCTAACCCCTTGAGGAAGGAGGGTGTGTTTGGTTGCTGCTCTGCACGCTATTGTAAAAAAAGAAGAGTTATTTGTGATTTAAAACAGCTTCAGTAAGTTGAATTTGTTATCTTCAGAGTACCCAATCTTTGTACTTTGTAGGCCATGCATTCTGCCGATGTTAACAATAGACTTATTGTTACAGCCAAATATACACATCTAATTCAAAGGGATATTTGTTTTTAGACTTTTCAACAACCAGACAGGCTTCATTTCACTTTTTTCATTTTTAAATACAACTATATACTGTCACTTGACATTAATATCATCTGGATCTCTTCAGTGAAGCATATCAGTTCTTTTTGACTGAGTTTATTGCACTTTTAATACTTCTTTCCTCTTATTCTTTTATAGGTTGGTAGACATGGTCCAGCAGGAATTATCTTTGGCTGATCAATTTTCTAAATTGAAGGTGAATGTTGCTAAATTCACTCTCGCTTTATTTTGTTTGGATAGCAAGGCCTATAGGTGATGAGCACCCTTAATCCTCTCCCCTCCCCTCCCCCTTAATATATCCCTTCTGAACTAGCAAAACTACTAGCATGACTTGATAAGCATGGTTAAATAATATGTTTACTTTTTGAGCATTTTTGTTGGAGAGGAAGAGAAGGAAATATTTTCTTAAAAGGAAGAAAAAAAAAAAGAGGGCGAAGCTACACAGCTGGATGAGAAGTACACCAACTTAGAGGTAAAAAAATTGTAAAAAGTACACCTGGTTATTTCTAGTTTCTGACATTACCTATAGAAAACTGGGCTCAATCTGCTGACCACACTTCTCACAACCTTGGTGTTTTGGAAACATCAATTGTAATTGCTCCCAAATAGCCAGGAAATAACACAATCCAAGGGTGTATATGTTGCTGGAGAACACAGGAGGATTATTCACCAACTTAGCTTTTTGGTGCTTATTGGAAAAGAATAAGCAAATTTCTAAGTCCTAAGGAAAGGGTTTTGTATTAGCCATTTATTTGAAAACTAAATGGATTAGCACTTACTAATAGTTTAATTGTACAGGACCCTATACTGCAAAGTTGTAGAGATACTCCAGATAATTAAGGAATTTTTCTCCACATCTTAATCCATTTGCTGTAGTTACCCATCAAATTTTGAGAGAACAGGCAACCTCTTCTTTGACCCGATAGCTCCTTTTTATTTCAGTAATGAGAGAACATGGCTTTGAGGGAGAGGAGTTGCTTCTTTCTATAACTCTAGAATAAAAAGTCTTCAATGTGGTATAGGGAACAATTTATTGTTTCTGCTTTATTGTTTAAGATTTGTATCTGTTCATGTTCTTTTTCTCTATTTTACTCCCACCATGTTGTGCTATTATTAGCAATAACACTGATCATAATTTTGTCTCTGCATTAAAAACATGCTCTTTCTGATTTGCTTTACACACTTGCAGGCATGTACATTCGTATATGTAGATGCAAATATTTATCATTCCATGCAATTGAAGTTAATATGTCAAATCGGACTGTGATTTCATGAAGTTAATAATGCTAATTTTTGCAGGTTCCTCACAGCACAATAAGGAAACTTCTTTTGACAGCGTCTCCTCCTGAATCCAATATGATCCGTGTTGATTTTCGTTCAAGTCATGTTCATTATCTTAATAACTTGGAGGAGGATGCCATGTATAAGCGGTGGAGGAACAATTTAAATGAGGTGGATATATTATTTTCAACATTTTTTCTCTTAAGAGTGATTGATGGTTTTGTAAACTAAAATTTACTAGATTTTTTTTTCATGCAGATTTTGATGCCTGTCTTCCCTGGACAGCTACGCTATATCCGCAAGAACCTGTTTCATGCTGTTTATGTTCTTGATCCGGCCACTAGTTGCGGTCTTGAGGCAAGTTTTAATTCTGATGTCTATGATTAACAGTGCCCATCACTTTCCTGCCCTGTTGAATTGCTCATATGTTGAGTTTTGTGAGCTTGCAGTCTGTCGACATGATTTTGTCTTTGTATGAGAACAACTTGCCGATGAGATTTGGATTGATTCTATATTCTTCAAAGTTTATCAAAAAAGCAACTATTCATGGTCTTCATTTATCTGCTAAGGACAATGATGGTGAAACTGAGGAGGATATATCCAGTTTGGTATTTTCTTTTGTTATCCATTTCTTCTACTCTTTTTTTTTTCCCCATTAACTCTTATTGCTAGCCTTACAAATGGTGTGCTGTCTGCTTGCCATGCTGATTTCATTCAAACTTTTGGATTTGTGAGTCATGGAATAAGCTTATGAATTATGTTGACATGTTTTGCAGATCATACGTCTTTTCATATATATTAAGGAAAGCTATGGGACTCAAACAGCTTTCCAGTTTCTGAGCAATGTAAGACTTGCTCTTTACTTTGGCATATTTTCAATTTTAACACTTATCTGGACCATAACTGCCTGCAATAGAAACATGCCTTGTCATCTGGGTACTAAGTACTAGGTTTTTGTTTTTCCTTTTTTTTAAGTAAGCACTTGGTTTGTTGTAGTTTGGGAAGGTTTGCAATTCTGCCTAACGAGGAGCAGTTTGATAAAGTATCAATCAATGGAGAAATAATGTGAGGGATAATTTTGTCCAAATGAAGAAGTGATGGGAGGGCCTTTTACTTTATGCAATGAGTAAACTCTTGAGCCAAATGCATGCGAGATAGTTTGAGTATTGAGTTCACATGCATCCCTCAAAAGTGATAGGGTTTTGGACAGGGTCCAGCTTGCCTGTGCTGCACCCACTAACTAATCCTTGACACTAGTGATGTCCATATGCAATTATGGAAAGTTAAGAAACCACATTTTGATAACACCAAATATTATACTAAATCTGAAATGTCCAAAATTTTATTCTTTCCAGGAACTTGCAGATGTTACATTTCTGCCCCTTCATACAAAATTACCCTCAAGTTAATACATTAAACTATAAACGAAGAAATCTACCGTGGATGATTATGCTTGACCCAAAAGGCACGTTGATTGATGAAGACAAATAATCAAGCCACCTTGTTAATTTATTTTAGGTTTCAATAGACCCTCCTGTTTTGCTAACTTAAATTGGAACACTTTCCTCCCTCACTGCCATTCTTTAAAGTATAGAACCCTATGGTCTTTGTTGGATGGCAAACATATATTCATGTGTGCTGCCTTTATTCGGTACATTTTCATTTTCTCAACAAGCAATTTCATATATGTGTGGCAGGTAAACAGACTACGCATGTTGTCAGATTCTGCAGATGATGTTCCTGAAACACACCATGTGGACGAAGCATTTGTGGAAACCATATTGTGAGTTTTAATTGGTTTTTCTGGTTAACTTTTTTGCTCCATCATCTTGTCTCTCCATGTGCATTACAAATTCTTTGAGAAGATCCGGGCTTCTTTTTTCTTCAATGAATAACCTCCTTACTACATGTTATTATTCCATGCATGTAGACCAAAGGTAAAATCCCCTCCTCAAGATATATTGCTAAAACTGGCAAAGGAGCAAACCTATAAGGAATTGTCACAAGAAAGCTCCATGTTCGTGTTTAAGCTGGGTTTGAACAAGTTGCAGTGTTGCCTCTTAATGAATGGTCTTGTTTTTGATTCTAGTGAGGTAATTCTAATATTTTCTGTTGCATACTTGCACTTGGGCAGCTTTCAGTACAATCATGAGATGCTGCATTACAGTTTGCATGGCCAAATCTTAATGTGAAATGGGGTTGAATGAAAAAAAATTATTTGAGGAGAAGCAAATCTGCGATACTGTAGCAAAGTTTTCTTTGACCTCCTTTTGTTTAGTGAAAGATGGTTATTGTGGTAATGTTGACCTCTGGTAATGGAAATTCTTTTCCCTGCTAAGAAACTTCGTTTTTATTTTCATCAGGAGGTTCTTATGAATGCCATGAATGATGAGCTTCCCAGAATACAAGAGCAAGTTTATTATGGACACATAAATTCTCACACTGACGTGCTGGATAAATTCCTGTCAGAAAGTGGTATTAGCCGCTACAATCCACAGGTAAATTATTCAAACACTGCTATTGCATGTTCATCTGTTTTGCTGTGGTTGTTTATGATGTTATGCACACATCATATTTCTATTTTTTTGGTACTTGTGTTTCTATGTAGATCATTGCTGAAGGCAAGGCCAAACCAAGGTTTATTTCTCTGACTTCAGGAGTTCTTGGAGGGGAATCTGTGTTGCATGATATTAACTTCTTGCATTCTTCTGGAAGTAAGCAGAATCTGTGCTAAGAATAATGAAATTTTACTGAATCATTAATGGTTATTGTAATCTGACTCTTCTTTCTAACCATAATAATCAAGCTGTAGATGATGTGAAACCTGTAACTCATCTCCTTGCTGTTGACATCACATCAAAGAAGGGGATAAACTTGCTTCATGAAGGATTACGCTATCTGGTTGTGTTTTTTTTATTACAACCATATTTCTATTTGTTCATTTTCTTTATTGTCATTTATCTTTTATCCTTGTCGGAAATCTCCATCACAGCCATTGGTTATATTTTAATGCTCACATTATGATGCAGATAGAAGGGTCTAAGGGAGCTCGCTTGGGTGTCCTCTTTAGTTCCAGTCAAGATTCTGATTTACCTGGTCTCCTTCTTGTGAAGGTTTTTGAAATCACCACTGCCTCTTACAGGTTTGCAAGTCAAAATTATTTTGACAGTGAATAAAATTTTGTTTGGTATTAGCCCTTATTGTTTTTCTTATGGTGTCATGCAGTCATAAGAAAAATGTGCTGTACTTTTTGGAGCATTTATGTTCATTTTATGAGCAAAAGTACATCCTGGCATCTTCTGTAGCAGCTGAAAGCACTCAAACGTTTATAGACAAGGTGTATGATCTGGCTGATGCAAATGAGCTACCACTGAAGGTCTACAAGTCCATTGTTTCTGAATTTTCTGCCGACAAAGTGAAGAAACAATTGAATAAGGTATATATATCTGGTATTTGTGCTAATTGGTATTTGTTGCGTGCATGGAATTGACTTAATATTCATCTTCTGTTGTCTGAAATGGATAGCTCTTTTAGATGAATATTTTGGTCTTGCTAGATATGATCTTGTATAAATTTAGACCTAGCATTTCTACTTCTTGCTATTTTTTTTTCTCCTAACATCTTTTTTATGTTTGAGTTTGTCCGATGTTGGTATTTTGCAATTGTTGCCATGCTCAAGAGAAGATATCATCAGTTTTTCCAATGATATGCAGGTGTCACAATTTTTGTACCTGCTTCTTGGGCTTGAATCTGGAGCGAATGCGGTCATTACCAATGGAAGGGTGAGTTAATTAGACTGTCAAACATAATCAGAAAGCTGTTCAATGGGTTTAATTTCTCATCCAGTTATTTTTTTCTTTCTTCAGTTTTTTTTGCACAATGTTTTTCAAAATTTGTTTAATTTCAGTCAATGTTATGCAGTTTCATGTTTTGAAATTTTCTTCACCATTGGATAGGTAATGTTTCCTGGTGATGAAGGCACCTTTTTGAGTCATGATTTGCATCTTTTAGAGACGATGGAGTTCAAGCAAAGAGTTAAACACATTGGAGAAATTATTGAAGAAGTGGAGTGGCAGGATGTAGACCCTGACATGCTTACAAGGTTTGTTTGTTTTATGCTCCTGGATCCTCACCCATTTCACACCCAACGTTTTTCCCTTTAGAGAATTCTAATTTTAGCTGAGATTCTCATGTATATTTTCTAATGATACCTTGCCCGTCATCAAGCAGGAGGGGAAGGAATTTTTTTTGAGTGACTAGGGTGTGGAGGTGTTGTGCATGTGGTGTGAAAATGAAGTTAGTGATGGGTTAGATGGAATATTTAAGTTACTACCATGGCTATTTTAGAAAGTTGCTATAATTGTTTACATTCCCTTTTTCTGTATCCTAGAACACTTCTGTCATTGGAAAAATTATAGGTCAAGCATAATTCCACATGGAAAAATGCTTCATTTGTGTTCGAACCATTTAACAAGGTGTTCGTTCTTGAAAAATGTTTCATTGAGCTGAATTCACACCTTTGATTTGAAATTGCACACCTTTCTTCTTCTTTTCCCCCCATCATATTTATCCAATTGATACAGCACACCAGGTAAAAGCATTTCCAAGAACATATCTTTCTAGTTTCTTCAGGTAGTGTTTCTGCTGGCTTGCCATTTTCAGAAGGCTGGAGTGACTGGGCTTTATCTTGACTAGCCAACTGGTTTAATTCCTTACACTTTACCCCTCGTTTATGGATCGTCTGAAAATAGATGATAATGTAGGGTTTTTTTTAATGGAATTAATCAATGTATTTGGAGATGTATTATCAATAATGGTATACATTATGTTGAGGGAGGAAATGTTGACAATACTTAAAGGAGCTCCAACATCATTATAGGTTAGAATATCAGATGGTGTATCGGGAGTGTGCACAAGTGAATGAGTGTAGAATGTGATGCAGCCATTGTTCGAGGGTTAGGAATAAAGTGCTTCAGCTAGTGATTTATTAGGTAGCATTGGAGAACTGGATGGTAAAGGAATGAGTTAAGAAGTTTCTTCATTGAAAAGGGAAATGAGGATGCTTCCACCAGTAGAAAGCTTTGTGGTTGACCAATTGACTACAAGTTGATCATCCCTTATTAAGGTCCAGAAAAGCGCAACCCTTCTCAATGTGATGTAAACTCACTAAGCTAATTCTCCCTACAAAAGAACCTGTAAATTTAGGTAAAAATTGAAGAAAACAGTAAATATTTGAGGCTGAAGCTCTCTGGCAATTCTGGTATGTATTTACTATTGGAGACTAATGTTTTGAATCTTTTTATTTGCAAGCTTTTTGCTCTCTCACGTACTTCCAATTATGCCATTGCTGGTAGTTTCTGTTTAACAAAGATTAGCTTTTAATTTGTGAAGTTCAATAGATGACATTCCTTCTAAAGACAATTTATATCATATCCACCCATTGGGTTTTTTTTTTGTTGATTTTACACATGCCACTTGCAGCAAATTTGTCAGCGATATTATAATGTATGTTTCATCTGCAATGGCGACGCGGGAAAGAAGTTCGGAAAGTGCACGCTTTGAGATTTTGAATGCTGAACACAGGTAACAATCGGGTGATTTTCAAATTTAATTACAATTTTTTGTCAAATATCTGATGAATCTGACAAATATGAATGAGAAATTGCTCTGCTTATTACATTTGCCACCCTCCCACTTAATGATAGATCAGAAATTTTATCACAAGGAAGTAAAGTCACCATTAACCCCATATAAGAGCAAACATTCTGAAATCGTGCAGGGCTTTAACATAATTTGAGAAGCTTGATGAAGAAAATCAAGAAATACTATTCTGACCTCTATTATCATCTGTTGCATGTATAGATTCTTGTAACCATATGCAATTTAAATCTGAAAATAGACAATAGAGGCCAATCTCTTTTCTCAGGCTTAAGTATCTGACACATCATGTATTTTTTTCTTTTGCTCCTGATAAATAACATTGCAATGATTATCACCTAATTCTTGTATCCCCAATTTTGTGGACAAATTAGTAATTACTGAGATTTCTTATGAAAATGCAAAAGGCATGTTTAAGATAAAATAAAAGTAATGGATTCATGGAAGACCACCATGATTGTAATAGTTTATTCTCACATATCATTCTGTAATTTCCTACTGATTGTCATCTTTTGACTTCTTGACAATTGCTTGTTCTTGAAAATCTTTTTCTTGTTTGCAGTGCTGTTATTATAGATAATGAAAATTCCAGTGTTCATATTGATGCTGTTGTTGATCCTTTAAGCGCCACTGGTCAGAAGGTTTCTTCGCTTCTTAGAGTTCTAAGGAAATATGTTCAACCAAGCATGAGAATCGTGCTAAACCCTATGGTGAGCTAGAATTTACCAAATTGTACGTTTTTCTTTTCTTATTTTGTTACACTGGTTTGGCAATGTGCAGTTTTGATAGCCTTGGACCATTACAACCATATAACTACCATCTTGTAACATATCTAGTGGTTTATGAAAGCCATTAAATCAAGATGATACAATTTGGAGGCCAATGGATCCATATGGTGGTTTGCTGCTTCAAGCAAAGATCAACCTGACATGGCATTTTCCCTTCCGTCGAATTGGCAATTTTGATCTCATTTGAATGAAATGAAGAATTTTCACTGCCACTTTAGAGTTTGACTTTATTTTCCCCTTGTCTGAGCAGTCCTCTGCACTGATGCATATGAGTCTGTTTCGATATTGTGAATGAAAACAGATGAATGTGCTTTGTTTTTAGAAAAACTTGATGCATCAACTCTGGGAGGTGATTATTAATTATATTGTATATGTAGAAAGGACCATAGGTGAAATAATGAATTGGATGTTGGAAACGCGGGGCTTTGATTTCTATACCTACAAAATATAGTTGAATAGTTTAGATTCTATTTTTATCCTATTAATGCCAAAGTCTTATGATTTTGACAAAAAATAAACTCCCGTCACAATAGTTCAACTAAGAAATGAAGGAAACCTGTAGAAGCTTGAGAATTGGGAATATCATACATCTCTTTAAACCTATATTGCTCTCGTAAAAGTGCAGACCAAGTTTTTCTAGGCAACAGACTTGGAAAAGTAATTAAATGAGTAAGTTTGCATATCAGTATCTATGTAAACCCAGTAATAGCTCATAATAAAAAAAATCTTAGTGGTTTATGTATTTAGGAGTAAAAATAAGAGAGTGCTATTACTTGGGGCATTTAGGTTTTTCTAATTTTCTGACATGTAGATTCAAATCCATGTAAAAAATTGTTTCAGTTGGCCTGATTGGTGGCCTGTTAGATGATACATGATTAATTTACTGTAATTTCATGAATTGAATGAATTCATTGGATAAAAAAGTTCTATATTTTTTAAAATTATATGCATGATGGATTTCATGTATCAAAATGAAATTATGAATCCAACATGCATTGCATTCTGCAAATTTGAAGGTGATTTTTGTGGAATGTATTATTTATAAGGTGGCTGTGGAACTTGGATAAAATTCTCTCTTTTATAGTCATGCTTTGATTATAGCTTTTTATAATCCTGTCTAACATATCATGAAAGTCCACATGAATGATCTCTCATGCAGTTTGTGGGTAGACAACAGGATATAGTTTCTGAAAGAATAATGAAAAGAAAGGAATAGTATGGCATGCCATAAATGTTGGTATGTTAACATCGGAAGCATGACATGCTATAAATATTGGTATGCTAAAATCAGAAACATGACATGCTATAAATGTTGGTATGCTAACATCGGAAGCATTACATGCTATAAATGTTGGTATGCTAATATCGGAAGCATTACATGCTATAAATGTTGGTATGCTAACATCTGAAGGCAGGTGAAGATTACCGTGGCTGATTAGAGATTTGTGGAAAAGTATTTGAATATTTTGGGATATTAGCTTAATCTATCCTTATATTTTAAATATAGTCTCCAATCTGTTCTCAAAGTCAAATTGCTCCTAATTTGTCATTATATTTTAGGTCGGGTCATTTTCAATCTATCTTTTCAGTGGATATCCTCATGCATATTGATGGAAATACCCTTAAATGAAAACCCTAACCTAACCTAACCTGATTTACTTATAAAATTAATTTGAAAAATAATGAATTGTTGCATGGTGTTAAAATTCCTTTCTCTCTCTCTGCTCAATTTCTTTTAGAAAAATAATGAATTGTTGACCTTTTAAGTTTTTCATGTATGTGCATTTCAGTTAGTTTGGATAGAATTTCTAGTACAAGGATAGTTTGATGGACCCTATATTTAGGGACAAATTGGAAGCAATTAGACTTGTAAGGATAAATGGACATTGAATCTAAAATAGAAGAACAAGCTGAATTATGTCCCTGAATATTTTTAATCTTCTGAAATTAGTAGCTGCTAACTTGGAAGCTGCGATTCGATCATGATCCATTGGTGTCTGCTTTATAAATGCTATGAGAACTTGCTCTAAGTAGGCCAAATAGGTTGTCTTTTCTCAAACAATATAGTAAGTTTTTTGCCACTCTTTTATTAGAAAGATGCTGCCATATAGACAGTCACCTTGAGAAGTTTGTTTGGATTACCATCTGGCTGGTAGCAGCCACTTCTTTACTTTCTGGTGTCTTTATTTTCTCGCAAAAGATTAGGACTTATTTTCCATATTATCCTTAGCTGGGCCTTGTTCTGGCAGAAACAATGTCAGCAAATGACCTCTCTCTCTCTCTCTCTCGTTTTCTTTTTTGATTCATGTTCCTGGATTGCTTCTAATTATTTTTTTCTATATGGACTTTTTTCTTCTGTATCTTGAATTGTGAGATTGCCTAAACATATGATGGATTTGCAAGGGATGTATGCTGATTTCTTCTTGGTACTTTACATTTTTCTTAGGTGCTTAGTGCCTTAGCTTGCATCTGTAATGGTAGCTGAGATGTTGGATATTCTTGTTAGCTGAACTTATTCATTATGAGCTTTGTTGTCTTCTCTCTACATGCTGAGGAGCTAACATTTTTGGTTTCTTGCAGAGTTCTCTTGTTGATCTTCCGCTGAAGAATTACTATAGATATGTGGTCCCAACCATGGTATATATGTTTGATTTTGAATGGTAATATCAGATTCCATTGCAATGTATCTTAGTTGTGCTTTGACTTTTCAGGATGATTTCAGCAGCACTGATTTAACAGTAAATGGTCCTAAAGCATTTTTTGCAAATATGCCATTATCGAAGACTCTTACCATGAACCTTGATGTTCCTGAGCCCTGGCTTGTTGAGCCTGTTATTGCTGTGTATGTTCCCTTCCTAGTCATGCATTTTAAATCATCCTCATTTTGTTGCCATCTTTGTTATATATATTCTACTAAAGTTTAGGAGATTAATTTAGCTTTGCAAAACATAATCTTACTGTCTCAGTGGCTTGTTATTGATCATGTTGCTGCCAAATGTTTCAGCCATGATGTGGATAATATTTTGCTTGAGAACCTGGGTGACACTAGAACATTGCAAGCAGTTTTCGAACTTGAGGCACTTGTTCTTACTGGTTAGATTCTGTTTCTTTTCAGTAATTCTTGTTATAATTTGGTTTTTCCCAGTAAGTTTCATCACATGACTACCAATTCTTTCATACTTGTGCACTTTATTTAGGTCATTGTTCAGAGAAAGATCATGAACCACCCCGAGGACTTCAGCTAATTCTTGGAACTAAGAATAACCCTCACTTGGTTGATACACTTGTGATGGCCAATTTGGGTTATTGGCAAATGAAAGTCTCTCCTGGGGTGTGGTATCTTCAACTTGCTCCAGGTCGAAGCTCTGAGCTTTATGCTTTCAAGGAAGATGGTGATGGAAATCAGGAAAAGCTTCTGTCAAAACTTATCACTATTAATGATTTGCGAGGCAAGGTAGTTCATCTAGAAGTTGTGAAGAAAAAGGGCATGGAGCGTGAGAAACTGCTCATTTCAATTGACGATGAAAACAATTCACAAAGGAAGGTCAGTTCTTGCTATAATTGATCCTAATTTCAAGGACAACCTCAGCTGGATAATTTGGTTCAGCTTTGCAACCTTAAAATGGTTTCTGGGACTTTTTTACAGGGAACTCATGATAGCTGGAACTCCAATTTGTTTAAATGGGCTTCTGGATTTATTGGCAGCAGTGGGCTTTCCAAGAAGAATGAGAGTGCTTTAATGGCGAGTTAATTTTGTTTTTGCACTTATTTGTTTCTGCTGCTATACTTCATTTATTCTGATTTTCGAAGTGCTTTGGTGGATTGCACTGGCTCTATGATTTTATAATTAAAGTCCTCTCTAGCGCTGGTGAATTCATAGTGCCCTGGTTTTAGAAATTGGTTGTTTTCTGCTAATCTTTGCCTATTTCTTTTTGGTTCTTAGTGAATTGGTTTTCCAACCAAGTAGGGGCATCTTTATGGTTTCGTCATTTCTTTTTGGATTTTATACTACCTCTGGTCCTCATAATAGTTTATTTTGAGTTTTGCACATTGCGTTCAGCAATTACTCAAAATGTGGTCAAGTGTTGCACAACGTCAAATTTAACCTCAATGTTAAAAATGCGCCTTTTGATGCAATGATATATTTATATTGTTGAGGCATCATACAATGGGGGCATCAACCAAACATTCATCAACTTTATAGTACGGATTGACATTTAGCTAATTTTGTTGAAGATATCAAAATGTGGCTGTCATGAAAATCCAAGTTCTCTTCTGTCAATCATTTACTCAAGTTATTTTCTGATGTTTTAGTGTGCTATTAAAAATTTATCTCTGGCTATGAGAACTAGCTCTTGAGTTGTATTTAATGGAAAACTGACTATTACATCTCAGCACTGGAAAAGAAATTCAGTGGTACACATTTGCTTTCATTATTCTTTTAGATGGTGATTGGTTAATATTTATTCTTTTAGGAGCATGAGAAGAGTGGACGGCATGGAAAAACAATTAATATCTTCTCTATTGCTTCTGGGCATCTGTAAGTATTTTCTTATTCTCTTCATATCTGTGCGTGTTTTCTATTCTATTTGTTGTCTTCTGCTGTCTGATGTGATGTTGGTGCTTTTTGGTTCCCAACAATCAAAATGAAGGAATGAGAATAACTCATTCATCACCTTTTTTGTGTTTTGGGATATAGAAGAATGGAGAATGAAGCTTTAATGATTTTATCGACCTTAGAAATCCTTCTGATAATTCGAAGTACAAATTCAGATATCTCAAAAAAAAAAAAAACAGAGAGAGAGATAGAATGGGAAGAAAGAGTGATAGATCAAATTTGAACAAGACTAAATCGAGCCTAAAATTCAGTTTATACCCGTGAGCAAAAAGAATAATTTGAAAATCAAATGTTCAGTTTCTAATTTCTTTTCTATTTTTAGAAAACCATTTGGCCTTATTTGATCCTCTTTGTTTATTAAACCCTCTGGATGAAGAAACAGACCGGCTCAGATCCCCCCAGAAAGGGGCCTGAGGAAGGAACTAAGAAGACGGTATAATCAACCACAAAGAACTAGAAATTGTTGAATGGGATTTGCACAATAAATGATAATAAGAACCAGAAGTTTGTTACGCATGCATGATTCTTGGGAAAGTCATCATAAGAATGGGATTTGTGACTATGAAAACATTGAGAAGTCATGAAAGTAGAAGAATCAAAGAATTAAATGCCAAAGCTGCAATTTAAAAAGAAGAAACTGCTTAAGCCACAAAAACAAAATGGTTCCTAAGGGTTAGCAATTTTTTATGGAAAGGAAAACTCCCACTATTGTGATAGAATGACCTACCCAGTATTTAAAGGGGTATTTCTGTGATATGGAAAAGCTGGTTGTAGTTATATGTGGAAAAAAAAGGTCCTACTTTAAAGCATTCATGAGTAGAAATGCATAACACCTGGATATAGAATTGTATCGATCAGGTTCCCATTTAGTCATTTCAATTCCAATTTCCCTTCCAAGTTTGCTAAATGAACAGATTATGAATCGTTGATTCTCAATGCTGCCTTTTTGATGTTATCCAAACAGAACCTTAATGTATTTCGCATTATGTACTTTATCATTTTTATTTCTATAAATTTGAAAACCAAAGTGAGCTAAGTGAAATTTTAGAAAATTTACTGTTCTGGATTTAATAAAATAAGCTCCTATGAATCTTTTCTGGGATTGTTTTCTGTTCTGTGCACAATGGAAGCAACAAGCTCAAACAGCCATGTGCTGAAAGTTTTGAATGAGAAGTATGTGGAACCAAGGAACTTTTATCTGTGTGCTTCATAAAGAAACCTATATATATATATATATATATATATATATATATAAGTTTTGTGTAATATCATAATGATTTCATTTTGTGTTTTGGGTGTGGCAGATATGAACGTTTCCTTAAAATCATGATTCTAAGTGTCTGGAAGAACACCCAGCGTCCCGTGAAATTTTGGTTTATAAAGAACTATCTCTCTCCTCAATTTAAGGTTTGTATATATTTTATCTATAGTTGTCACTCACATATTGTTTTCTAATTTTGTTGTCTAACTTGTGTGCATTCTCTGGTTATTAATGAATCACGCAGGATGTGATTCCACATATGGCACAAGAATATGGTTTCGAGTACGAACTGATCACTTATAAATGGCCATCATGGTTGCATAAGCAGACAGAAAAGCAGCGAATCATTTGGGCATATAAGATTTTGTTCCTTGATGTTATCTTTCCTCTTTCTTTGGAGAGGGTATAACTGTTTTTCTTTCTCTCTTTCTTTTTTGTCAAAACTTGGTTGTATTCTCTTGCTATTAACTCCATATTTACAAGAAATCTGCTTAAAAATGCACCAATGTTTCCATATGCAGGTTATATTTGTTGATGCTGATCAGGTTGTGCGAGCAGACATGGGAGAACTGTATGACATGGATATAAAAGGAAGACCTCTTGCATATACACCATTCTGTGATAACAACAGGGATATGGATGGATATCGATTTTGGAGTCAAGTATACTTATTTATCCCTTTTAAAGATAATTTGTCATAGATTCATTTTGTTCCATGGAAGGCCTAGGCAACTTGCCATCTAATCACTGTTTGCTTGCTTATCTTTTCCCATTATTTTGTGCGGTACAGGGATTCTGGAAAGAACATTTGCGGGGAAGACCATATCATATCAGGTAAGCAATCTTTTTCGTTAATTTATTCTTTGGAGCTCGTTCAGCTCTTAAACCTGGCCATGAGCTTGACCTGCACTCTACTTTGTGCAGTGCTTTGTACATAGTTGATCTGGTTAAATTTCGAGAAACAGCTGCCGGAGATAATCTAAGGGTTTTCTATGAAACGCTGAGCAAGGATCCAAATAGTCTTGCCAATTTGGATCAGGTAATTAGTCAACTTGATTTTTCTTATAATCACTGTGTTTGATGCGCTCACTTCCTCTATTGTGTACCATACTGTTTCAGTGATCTGTCAAAATTGTTGTTGTATATAAAATTAAAGTGTCACTGTTCTCTCTGAATTTGAATGATTTCATTTAGGCGTAGTTGATTGGATGTGAAGAGAAATTGTTAAGACTAAACAAACTCAGACTTTAATAAACACGTACACAGCTTATCTTTGAGTGGGGGAGTGATTAAAGATCACCCAGAGCAAGAGAGGACAAGAATGGAGAGAGAAGATTTTCAAGAAAATTCATCATTTAAAAGTTATTCATCATAATATTTCTGCAATCCATGACATCATCTTCACCTTCCTAGGAATGAGTTGCACGCATCTAAGAAAAATAGACCAAACCAAAGTCGGAAATGGAATAAACTCCTAAAATAGTAAACATTCTAATTAATTAAAATCACGTTAATCTAAGTGCTAATATATAAATAAGACAAAATCATATCTCTAGTAAAATAAATGTAATTTTTCTGAAACAACTTTTTTTTGTCCCTCGATGCTCCTGCATTACGTTTGCTTGACAATTTGCTTTATTAAATTTTACCTGTTCCTTGTTCAGGATCTTCCGAACTATGCTCAGCATACAGTACCCATCTTTTCACTGCCTCAAGAATGGTTGTGGTGCGAGTCATGGTGTGGTAATGCCACAAAATCCAGAGCAAAAACTATTGATCTTTGCAACAATCCTATGACAAAGGAACCCAAGCTTCAGGTGATTCTTCCTTTGGATCCATGATTCTACAAATATGACTTGTTTCTATAATCAACACCACGTTTCACTATTCATTTGATCATAACACACTATCTATATTTTCAAGGATCTATTCATTTTTTTTTTCAGGGGGCAAAAAGAATAGTTTCAGAATGGGTTGATCTTGACTCTGAGGCGAGACAATTCACTGCAAAAATCTTAGGGGATGAAGTAAATCCTCAAGAACTTGTGTCCCCCAACCAATCACAGGTCTCTCCAACTGATAATTCACTGGAGGAAGACGTGGAATCCAAGTCTGAATTATGAGCATTATTCTTGCAATTTGAATCTAGTTAATGTGATCACTTTTTGGAGGACTTAGGCTAGCTGGTCCTGTTGGTTTATGCATGGGAAGTCTCTATATGAACAAGGTGATAAAAATTGTTGACAAGCTCTAGTAACAACTACAGGCACCATGTTAGGGATGTTTCTATAATCTCAATACAAAGGAAGAGCAAGTGCCATTTTGATGTGGGAAATGGTTTCTTGGCCAATCCACTGTGAACCAAAAATTTTGATGGTGTACAATTTTTAATGGCAACAAGCAAATGTTTATTGTTCAAATCAATTTCTTCTAATTTGAATTCTCGAGGGAAATTCCAATGATGAATTGAAGATTGGTTTTGCAAAATAAACTTTATGTATAGTTAAAAAAATCAAGTTAAGAAAAAAAAAATAGTTAAGAATAATTGCCATATTTAACATAAAAACAAAATAAACCTCATTTGGATGTTGGAATAGGATACTTCATTTTGCTCCTGGAAGTCTCAATTATCTGATGTTGAGTCCTGCTGGTTTTAGATTTTATATTTTTATTCAAGACTTTGATTTTCTTACAATTTAGTCCCTGAATATTAGGAGATTAAAAGAAAGTGATTGAATAATGTTTTTGTTTTAATTATCTAATGGACTGCGGGCATTTGTTGAGAAAAACGATGTTATATTATTTATTTATTTTAAAATGCAGTTGACTTTCAAAAATAAATCAACTAGGGTCATGGACCAACCTGCCAGGCTTAGACTTGCTTTTTTAATTATTATTATTTTAGTATCTCTTTTCTTGTAGCTTAAAATTAATTTGAAACTCTATGTGATGAATGATGATTATCAATATAGCTAAAACAAAACGGTGTACTAACAGTGATTTACTATTTATACAGACTCTTTTGCATTATTCATGTTTGCCAGTTGTGAACAGTAATAACAATTAACTCTAAGAGGTAAATATTGTAGGTTTCGGGCATCAATGACTTAGGACATTTGTTGAGAAAAACGATGTTATATTATTTTTTTTTAAAAAAAAAAAAGTGGAGTAGACTTTCAAAAAATGAATCAACTAGGTGCGTGGACCAGCTTGCCAGGCTTAGACTTGCTTATTTTTAATTATTATTATTATTTTAGTATCTCTTTTCTTGTAGCTTAAAAATTAATTTGAAATTCTATGTGACGATCATGATACTACTATATAGAATTGGTTTGTTTTTATGTGTTTTTTAATAGATTTGATGTGTCGATAATATAAATAAATTTTAAAAAATAAGATTAATATATTTTAAATAAAAAATATTTTTTTTAAAAAAAGAGATTCCACGTTATCTAGTAAAAAGCTAAATAAGACGGTGAAAACAATGGTTCCCGGGACAGAATTTCCTGAATGGCCGACAGAGATATTCCATCAAATTTACATACGGAAATGCCGTCCCAACTGGGAAAGCAAAAGTAAGAAAAAAACAGAAAAAAGAAAAGATTCTGGATTGATTTTGAATCAATCATCCCAAATACTGTGCCTGCAAACACCATAAATGAATTGATTGTGTGCTAGAGATATTATAGTTCATCTTTTTAATGACAAAAACATGGATTTCATTGCTCAATTGATGCAAATAAAAAGAGATTTGCCTTTTAAATTGCTCTTTTTTCTTAAATATTAATTTTTTATATATATTGATGTCATATTCTCTTTTCACCGAGGAAATGACGAAGCTTGTCGTATTTTAGATTTCTCTCCATCTGGTCATGTCCCGCAAGTATTTTAGACTCTAAGAAAGTGGTGGTTATTTACGAAGGTTGTTCTTATGTAAGAGTTTTAGAATTTCAAAATTATTTAAGTATAAAAATCATTTTGGTGTCTATTTAAAACAAACTTGCTCATAGAGCTCCTTTTGGTTCATAAGTTTTGGAACCTCGTAGTTGATTTCCATAATGGGTTGTCATGGGTTTTTTTAGCATCATCATTTATTTTTGTTATTTTTCTATGTTCAACTCTCTTTTATGTTTATACTTTTAAGCATCTCTTTTCATAAGACTTTTTTGTATATTAAAAATGCTTTTTGATCCTCGTACTTACCCTCCAGTGTAGGGTATGATCTTGGTTAATTATCAAGAAAAATTTATTGAATTTAAACAGGGATTGCAAGGAATAATCGAGACTTGTGAAAGGGTGGAAAAAATGGTCTTCCCTCATTTAAAAACATGCATCTAGGATAGATAAACTTTGTTTTTCCATACAAAATTTTTAGCTAAGATCTCAGTTTTATTATCTAGGCTTTTTGAGGTATGAGGTCATCTTCCAAGGAATTCTCCCGAATTCCCAAGTTAAACAAACATCAATTAAAATGTATAAGGTGTGCTTGTATTATTTAAATATAAAACAAGATAACATCGTAAACACAAGAAAATACATGATTTTATTAAAAATAAAAGCTTGCTTGACAAAAAAAAAAAAAAAAAGGATCTCGTGACGACAACCAGTCAAAACCAAAACAATTATAAAGTAGACTTCATCGCGCACTTCCCCTTGGAAAGCTCTTGGAGGAATCACTTTTATGGTGAAGTCTTAAGGAATGTGGTTAGAAAATATCAAATCCACACACGTAATGGTAGTCTGAGTTTGATGTGCAGGAGAAGAATCCAGATGGAGAGGACGATGAGGTGGACCCTACCTGTTTGTAGCAGACATGACAACTATAGCTTATTAGGCCCATGATGTGTGTCCTCGGCCTACTTTCCACACGATATTCACACTACTTTTTTATATATAAATAATAAATTAAATACATCCAATAATTATAAATTATTATATGTTAATTACTTATTTTCTTACAAGACAACGATGCTCTAACCAACTTATATTAATTTTAATATCTCTGTTTTTTATTATTGTAATTTATTTTTGATATTTTTTTTTTCATTATTATTCATAGAAATAGATTTATAGTTCCCGAAAAAACACGTATTATAAGTTCCTGAAGAATTGAATAAATTAAAAATAGTTCCTGAAGAACTACTTCATAAGTTCTTGAATAACTAGCATCACAAGTTCCTGAAGAACTAATAAATTAAAAACAGTTCGTGAAGAATTAAATAAATTAAATACAGTTTCTGAAGAACTAGTATTTCTAAAGCTAAATAAATAACAATCTTAAAGGGCTGATTTTCTTTTCTTTTCTTTTATATTCATGATTTTATTTATTAATTTATTTCTTGTTTTTCTATGCAAAATGTTTTTTTGATTATTTGTTTAGCTAAGATCTCAGCTTTATCATGTCGGTTTTTAGAGTTATAAGGTCACCTTCCAAGGAAATTTGACGAAATGTTTTTTATATAAATAATGAATTAAATAAATCCAATAATTATAAATCTATTAGTGTTTCTTTTTTAAAAACAATTTAGAGGATAATTTTAAAGTTAAATCATATTTGCTGTGAAGCCAGATAAATACTTCCATTAATAGCGATTTGGATGGATGCATGCATGAATGATAACCACAGTCTCATAAACTATTAAATTTAATTAATATTTATTGAATAATTTTATTTTTTTCATGCCTATTTGTTTTTAATAATACCCTTCAATGATCAATTTTCTTTCTTTATTTTTTAATATTAAATTAAATAAATTCTGATTCTTTTAGTAAAATTAGGTCAATAAAAACTCTGAATGATTAGGTCAATGGAAAGTCGTTGTGGCCACATGATTGAGAACATCACTAGTTAGGCCAAATCTTTTTTGTAATTTATTAGACAAGTTGGAATTACTTTTTTTATAGTAAAATTAGCACAAAAACCATAAAAGATTCTATATAATGATATCAGTAAATTTAAAAATATGATTTTTATTAAAAAAAATTTATTTTAAAGCATTATGAAATATTTATTGTGTTCGAGAATACTAATATTTAATATGCATTATATTTCTTAACTACGACAAGCTGAAACCCTAATTTTTCATCTTAAATGATTGCTTGTTTCGTATAAGAACTGTAATTTTATGAACTTTTTCCTTCATACATGTTTTACGAAATTAAATTTACATTACTATATATATATAAAAAGATGTGAGAAAAACACTACAGCAATCTACAATGTTTTTCCCATGATATATATATATATATATAGTGTTTTTTTTCCTTTTGGACAAAAATGATCCATATTTTATGTATTTATGTTTCTGAAATTTTAATTTATGTCGGTTACATTGTATTTTTATTTTTAAATTTTTTATTATTATTTTTCGATCCAAAAAACACTGTAGTAATCTACAGTGTTTTTCGTGCGCTATGATAAAAGGATATTATTAACTATTATATAAACAACGTGTCCGTTTCACTATAGCTTCTGAGTAATTAAACTGTGGATTATAATAGTGATTTTTAGGTCGATTCGATTCTCGGTTCAGTTGATTTGCCTATTTTTCTATTTTTATTGTTTTTTGCACAATGAAATAGCGATTTTAGCCCTCGAAAAGACAAAAGAACGGTTATGGGTGGAAGGGCTTCGCGGTAATTGCACAAATTCTGACAAGTCCGGTTCGGTCCGCCTGCCTTTTCAGTTTTTAATATTTTTCCAAAAATGGCTAATTAATGGTTTGACCCCTAATAAGACAAAATTTCTAACTTAGGCACAATAACACATCGTTAATTGACCATTTTTTTTTACAAATTATATACACAAGAATACTCGCAGCAACGCGCGAGGACAATTTGATAGTATTTATTAAATATTGTTATATGCCAAGTGACAAGTTGATATCATAGAATAATTATGGGGATTGAATTACAGGAAAAGGTTATAATCATCCGTCCTTGCCCACAAGCAAGGCCAAGTATTTGACGCCCCACAATCTCTACTCAAGATCTTATCACAAGAACCAATCAATCAATCAATCGGTGATTCCATTATTATCAGACGCACCTCATTTCATTTCCAGTGGCACCACCATGCATAGGACCACCACCACCACCACTAGCCACCGGACACTGACAGTTATAATGCTTCTCTAATTAATAACGAGGAGCTCGATCCATTCTCTCCCACCAACCCTCTCTCTCCTCGGACACCACCATCTCTTACATTTGCAGGAAAGACAGGGAGAATGATGGAGACGAAGTTCACGCCGTACAATCTCCATCATACCTCTAGCATGAGGAGGAGCTGGAAAAACTACCCGGGACAGGACTCTGATCAAACCCCGCACCAGGAAGAAGATGATACATCTCTCTCTCTTTCAAGCTTGTCAAAGATTATTCTCCCTCCGCTGGGTGTTTCAAGCTTTAACCCTACAGAGTCCGGCGGCTGGATAATCTCGCCTGTGAACTCAAGATACAGGTAGCTAGCACAAGTCACTGCACATATCTTCTACCATCTTCTCTATTTTGATCTCTTATGATGATGATGATGATCCTGCTACAGAAACTGCGATTAGTTTGTGCATGAAGTCCATGTATATATATAACTTGTTTACATTCCAGAGTTTGACATGATAACTTAAACTCGTAGTAGATGAGATGATTCCTTGACAAAACCAATATTAAACTAATTCTACACAAGAAAACGAGCGCTAAATCAATATTCCAAGCTTCTAATCCCTAATTATATAGAGAATTGGTGATTAATTTGAAGAAATCGTGTGGTTGATGCAGGTGCTGGGGGACATTGATGGTCGTTTTGGTAGCTTATTCTCTGTGGGTGTACCCTTTTGAGGTTGCATTTCTACACTCCTCGCCACATAAAATGCTATCCATCGCAGACAACGTCGTCGACCTTTTTTTTGCTGTGGACATCGTTCTAACATTCTTCGTCGCGTTCATCGACTCAAGAACCCAGCAGGTTGTTCGTGACAGGAGAAAGATTGCTGGGAGGTAATTAATTATCAATCCCTCGTGTTTATCTTTTAATTTGTTTATATATATATATATATATATATATAAACAAATATATATATGGCCCTGGAGAAAGAAACACCACATTCATGCATCATCATACTATAGACCACTTTGACTCGAAGCTATTAAACCATGGCTTGGTCAACGATCATGGCTCGAAAAGGTTAGCTTGAAATGAATAATAAAAACAATAATCAAACATCATATTAAAATTTTAAAGTAAAGGAGGTAGCCAATCATTATCATGCAATAGATTCGCATGAGATTCGGAGTGATCATAATTGACCCATTTCATTTCAATTTTGGGAAATTATGAATCACGTGAGTCGATCGATGATGGCAGACTCGTCGTTGCTCATGCACCATCACCATAACCCATAGGGTACTTCCTACCGATCATCCATTCGAGTCCCAGTCCTTTTCTTTTAGGTATGGCGATCTCCACTTCCAGATGCCATTCTATTCTTAAGGGCAACTCTTTATCTTCTTCTTTTATTCCCAAAAAAGCAAATCAGGCGGGCAAAGATTCTGATTTTTCTTTCACACTTAATATTTATTTATTTATATGAATATGGATGTCTGTCCAATCAACTTAATTACAATTTAATAAATTTCATAAATTTTAAAGTTAACAACATATATACAACTATAATAATTCTTATATTAACAACATCCGATCAAAAACCTCATCAAAACCAATTTTTTTTTTTGTATATATAAAATAGGGTTGATCTTAACCCAAGTGAACTCACAAAGCCACACTTGCCCAAGGTGAATCACAGAGCTTTCAGTCCTTTTTTTTCGGTTTTTTTTTTTGACCTGTTTTACTGAAGCCGGTGGTGGTGGTGGTGCGCGTGTGATAGGTACCTTTCATCATGGTTTCTGATGGATGTGGCATCCACCGTCCCATTTGAGCTACTGGCCTACTTGTTCACAGGCGAGGAAAAAGTAGGGCTCTATTATTCCCTCTTGGGCTTGCTTAGGTTCTGGAGACTTCGAAGAGTTAAGCAGCTCTTCACTAGGTACACGACTCTTCCTTCTTCTTCCTTTTCTTTTTTTCCCCTAACCGTTGAAGAAAATCTATGAACTCGGGGATTTTGCAGGCTTGAAAAGGATATAAGATTTAGCTATTTTTGGGTCCGATGTGCTAGGTTACTATGTGTAAGTAGATTTGATTTTCTTGCCCTGTCAATGAATAAATTATTATTTATTTATTTTATCGTCATCAACTTTGCTCTGGTTGTGTTGAATGTGTTCTGGCTTCTTCTTTATTCAATTTATAGACATGTTCTTGTAGAAAAGAATCACATATGATTATTATTAATGTTTTTATTTTTGGTTTAGGTCACGCTATTTCTTGTGCACTGTGCTGGTTGCCTCTACTACTTGCTAGCTGACAGATACCCACACAAGGGGAAGACATGGATAGGTGCTGTGATACCAAATTTCAGAGAGACGGGCCTGGGGATCAGATACATTTCAGCCATGTACTGGTCAATCACCACCATGACCACAGTTGGTTATGGTGATCTCCATGCTGAAAACTCCATGGAAATGATTTTCATCATCTTCTACATGCTCTTCAACCTTGGTCTGACTGCTTATATAATTGGTAACATGACAAATCTAGTCGTTGAAGGCACTCGACGAACCATGGAATTTGTAGGTGTTCATATGTCCACTACTTTTTCTAGTTTTTTTACCCTTGAATTGTCATTTTACTGGTGAATTTTGCTGCTAAAATCCATGATGAGCCGTCCCTCAACTGGTTCTCAGCACCAAACTAGTCCCTCTAAACTATAAAATTTGGTGCAGAGGAACAGCATTGAAGCAGCATCCAATTTTGTGTGCAGAAACCACTTGCCTCCAAGATTAAAGGATCAGATATTGGCATATATGTGCTTGAGATTCAAGGCTGAGAGCTTGAACCAGCATCAATTGATTGAACAGCTACCAAAATCCATCTGCAAAAGCATTTGCCAGCATTTGTTTCTGCCTACAGTGGAGAGGGTCTATCTTTTCAAGGGTATCTCAAGGGAAACACTCTTGCTCCTGGTAAGGAAACTGTGATCTTTTTTCCAAAGTGATATAACTTGATGATTTGGTGCCATGTCTGCATTGCTCCATAGTTACCAGAACTTGCCCGAATCTATAAATATTTAGATCGGTGGACTTTTTGAGATCAGGACAGGTTCAATTAGAATTCTAAAATTCCAAACAATGTAACTAAAATAACCAGGTTGCGAAGATCAAAGCTGAGTACATCCCACCAAGAGAAGATGTTGTCATGCAAAATGAAGCTCCAGATGATGTTTACATAATTGTATCAGGAGAGGTTGAAATCATCGAATGCCATCTAGAGAAAGAACGAGTTGTTGGGACTTTGCGCTCTGGGGACGTGTTTGGAGAAGTGGGTGCACTTTGTTGCAGACCTCAGAGCTATATATTTCGAACGAGAACACTCTCACAACTCCTGAGGATCAAAACCGCAGCTCTTATAGAAGCGATGCAGACCAATCAAGACGATTACATAGCTATTATAAAGAACTTTCTCAAGGTTTGTTTGTCATGGATTCGGAGTGAATCCTCTGCTCTGGTGTTGTTTCATTGAAAGGCTTGATGTTTCTTCTCTCTTTTACCGGACCTTCTATACCATATTTATGTCTTTGCTCATTCGATGGGCTCAACTGGGGCTCGATGTTTAAATAACATGTTGCACTGCAGCATTACAGCAAGCTTAAGGATCTGAAGATTATCGGAGGTTTAACTTTTGAGAATGGAGAAGAAGAAGAGGATGATCCGAACATTGCTTTCAACTTGCTAACTATAGCAAGCACAGGCAATGCTGCTTTTCTTGAAGAACTTCTCAAGGCAAAATTGGATCCTGATATTGGAGACTCCAAAGGAAGAACCCCATTGGTATGCTCCTGCGTACTTAACCTAAGAAGTCTCCATACCCTCACTATTTTTCATCAGAATATACATGTTTGTTGAACTCAAACGTCAATATATGGAAATTCCCAAGAATTTTCTTTAGCATTAATCTTTCTTCAAGAAGAAATGACATTCCTGAGCCTGTCCATTGAACTGATGAATCTTGTTCATTGTCATTACCTGAGAATCATCGCATTCATTCTTCAACAGTACTGTACTTTTCAAATGAAATAGATGAGCCCTTGACTGCCTACTGGTTCTTCGTCGACTCTCCAAAGATAGTGAATGATGATTTCATTTAGAAAAGAAGGGTAGAAGATGCAACATACGCGTGATTTTTGCTGATTTCTAACTTGTTCCATGTTTTATGGTGCCACAGCACCTAGCAGCGTCAAAAGGACATGAAGAGTGTGTGATGGTGCTCCTTAGGCATGGATGCGATATACACTTGAGAGGTAAGCGCACAATTTCATAGCTTCTTGAGGTCCTGGAAATCGCTTGATCATTTTCCTAAATCTAACGTAGATAACACAACACCATGGTCAATGACAGATATTAATGGTAATACTGCTTTGTGGGAAGCTATATCATCGAAGCATCATTCCATTTTTAGGATTCTCTATCACTACGCTTCCATTTCTGACCAGCACACCGCGGGTGATCTCTTATGCACTGCTGCCAAAAAAAATGATCTGATGGTGATGAAGGAACTGCTGAAACAAGGATTGGATATTGATTCAAAGGATCGCCATGGCAGAACAGCACTCCAAGTAGCCATGGAAGAGAATCACGGCCGGGAAATGGTGAATTTGCTGGTGATGAATGGCGCAGATGGTGCTGAAGCAAACAGTTCTCACGAGTTCTCTTCCACAAGCCTCAACGAAATGCTTCAAAACAGAGAGATCGGACACCAAATTATGGTGCCTGATGTCCTGTCAACTAATGATCAAGTGCTTTTAAAGAGGTGTGAACGAGAACAAGAATGCCCCTCATGCTGTAAATCCAGAGGATCATCAGATTGCATTAGGGTGAGCATATACAGAGGACATCCCATTGTTAGGAGACAAACTTGCTGTGTGGAAGCTGGGAGATTGGTCAAGTTGCCAGATTCACTAGATGAGCTAAAGAGCATTGCAGGTATATTTTACAACCTAGTCTGGATCAGGTTTTGATCGGTCAAGAATAAATCAAGTTTAATAATAATGGTTTGAATATATAACTTAGAATCATGTTCTTCTAATAGGTGAAAAGTTTGGATTGGATGCGAGAAATGCCATGGTGACAGACGAAGAAGGTTCAGAAGTTGACTCAATTGAAGTGATTAGAGACAAGGACAAGCTTTTCATAGTCGAAGATCCAACTCGCTTGATGCTTGCTTCCTGATCGATGGCATACATAATTTTATACATTAGTGTACTTAGATCTCACTTCATAATTAGCATACATGCAATTATGTCGACAGAAATTATTAATGCAAATATTATTTATTATAGTGTGTCCCTTCTCCTCTGTGAACCTAATTATTACATCACAAGAACATTCAGGCTTTGATTTAATTCTATTTCGAAAACAAACATTGATAGCTAAATTTAATTAATATATCTAGTTTTTTATGGGAAGGAACACATGCATGCGGGATTGAAATAGATCGAAAAAGGTGAAGAAGATAAACATTAACCACATCAAATTAAGTTGAAGAATGAGAAAATTAAGGAATCTAGTCAAACTCTTAGAGCCCAAGAAACACAATCTAGGTCAGGATGCAGTTTCGTTCTGTTTCTTATATCAATTAAAAAAAATCGTGTTGTTTTTATCTCGGGTTAAATTCAGGTCCATTCTGGATTTTTCAACCGAATTGTGTCTGATTCTGCCTGTGCCATTTCGGTCAATAGTATTTTTTTATATAATGAATAATTTTACAGTATCAATCATATCTCTTAATCCGACATTGACATTGAGATGAAATTTTATGAGGAGTCTCTTGATATATTTATATATATTATGTTAAAATTTCAGAGTAATCAGAGAATGTAATTACCTTGTGATATTGATGATGATATTCTCATAATATTATACATGTTCATAATTTTATTTAGAAAAATTATTTTATTGTATCTTTTTTTAGATTAAATTGCACACTTCAAAATAATTTTATTTTTGCATTTGAATTATTATTTTAAATTAATACATTTAATTATATATATATATATATATATATATACATACATAAACAATACAACCTCGAAATGACACGCTGAAACACTCCGAAACCGAAATATTCTGTTCCAATTAAAAAAACAAAACACCCAACAAAAAAATTTATCAACCTTCTTCATCTAGCTAGCCTGTCTTCATGCATAGAGTGAAGATCAGGTGCATGCAACAAGAATATTGTCTTCATTTTCTTTCCAATATATCAGCACCCATGCAATATGGAGGAGCTAGGCTCAGAAGACGTTTGGCATTGCGGGCGAACCTCCCTTTCGACCAATAAGCAGTTTTCACATGTTTGGTAACGAGAAAATGAAAATTAATTTACCATGGGACCCACCAAAATATCGACGCAAATCGTGGTTCATGAGAAGCAGAAAATTCGAGCTTTTCTTGCGATTGCGATTTATTTTTTTGCCTGCTTTTACCTACGATTGCAAAAACACGAGAAACAACTCTCTCTTGCTATTCAATTTGTGTAAAGAGATAATGACAAACCTTCAAGGATAATGACACCATATGTTCAAGTTTAGCATCCTCCCCATGAGGCTGCATGTGCTCGGAGGTGCCAACAATAGGAGCTTTTTTCTCTCTCTCTCTCTCCACGACGACACTTCTCTCTACACAACATCTCTCTCTCTCTTCACAATCAAGGGTAGCTCCCGGAGACACCACCATCCTCCTTCTCATCACCGGGATCATCTCCTCCGCTCCATAAGCTCCTCCGTGACCACCTCCAGCGAGAGCAAGATGCCCCACCGTCGAGGCGGCGGCAGCAGGGTTCCAACGCTCCTACTGACCACAGCAAGCCATCATTTTCGACGCCACAATCACAGGAAAAACCACCTCGGTCTCCTCTACCCATCAGCATCGGTCACTGAAGCTCTTGTCGTGGTCGATCGGACGCTACTGTCCACATGAACAGTGCAGTGCACTGTTTCAAGTCTTCATTTTTAAAGTTGGACTAGGGCTGAGCCTGCACTCAGCCCAGTCCCAGGCCAGCAGAGTTGGGTTTTGGCCCAATTGGGTTGGGCCTGCTCCCGGCCTAATTTGTTTTTTAAAATATATATTTTTTTAAAATGTGTAGATATAGAGTAGTCCTAATGGAAGGGAAATATCTGTTCGTGATGAAATTGCAAGTAATTTGATGGAAGAATAAAAACAAATATTTGTTTTTTTTCATGAATTATTAATTACATTTTATTTTTATGATTATTAATCTGCAAAATTTAGAAAACAATATGTGAGTGTATGTGTTATTTAAAGTAATTTCACAAGTTGACAGCAATACGAAAACCATGATAACCAAACACACAAAACTGTCTTTTATCAATCTCAAATTCAACCACATTTCTAACCAAACAATTCACTACTTATGTTGAACCATAGTAAAAATATTTTTGATGAAACTATTTTTTTTAAAATCTTATCTACAAAAATAAAAACAAAAACAATAGCAAACACACTCACTCCGTACCAAAGCTAGCCGGTCTCATTAATGATGTTTTTTTAAGAAAAAAACAACCATTAAAATTGACTGTTTTGGATCATATTTAGATTTTATCGTATCAACTTCCAGCTCGTGCCTGATTTTAAATAAAACATGGTCCAAACTCAGTTCTAGTTCTAGGTTAACGAATGACCCACCACAATTCTCTCTCTCTCTTCCTTTTTTAATTTTTTTTTCCCATCAGACAATGATAACAGCAGATTCCTAATCATCCCCTCCACTCCCTGAGGAAACACACATAATTGCACCCAGCAATATAATCATATTCCTTGCAGAAAGAAACCTGTGTGCCCACAGAAAGCTACTGAATTCAACTCGGTGGTCGGTGCAATATATTTCTTTGTCTTCAATCTTGCAATATATATATATATATAAACCGATTAATCTCCAGCACCTTTTCTTCTCACCAGTGCCATATATGTATCCTTGATTGTTGTTTATATATGGATCCTCCATGCAACCAGCTTGCCTCTGTCAGTGGCTTCTACAACATGCTTTCAAGAGAGCTTGATGAGCTCGATCAGAGCTTCTCATCTCACAACTTCATCTCTATTCAATTCCTCTCGAAAGCTGTATCCTCTCTCCAATCTTTCCATTCTCAGCTAACCACTCTGGTTCAGAAACTCCACCTTCCCGTAGGAGAGAAGTGGCTTGACGAGTACATGGATGAAAGCTCCCGGCTCTGGGAAGCCTGTCTTGTACTCAAATCAGGCGTTCTGGGCATGGAAAACTATCACTCCTCCGGTGCCAATATAGCTTCCTCTCTCGAAGGTTATCTTCACCATTCGAATGTACAAGTACTTTCACGTCGCCAGGTTAGTCTCTCTCTCTCTCTCTCTCTCTCTCTCTAATACAGGATGTTTCATGCTAGCTTAATGAATTAACTGTCTCTCTCTACTGCAGGTTATTCGTGCAATCGTAGGCTGTCAAAGGGAAGTTATGGTGTTGGAAGAGGAAAATAAGAGGTTGGTGGAGACAAGAGTTGAAGCGTTGTCGCTGCAGTTTGATCAGGGGATTAATAATAACATTGTAATGATTGAATCGAGCTGGTTCAATGCATTCAACGGGTTTCGAGGTGTACTATACGCCATGAGGAATGTTAACTCCTTGCTCCTATCGATCTTGTTTGCTGGGCTGGTATATTGCCGGCCACCTTTTTGGCAAGGAGCGGCGGCGATGCGCCAGGGGCACGTAACGTCGTTCGGCTCAGCCTTTATGGATTCAGTAGCAAGATTGCAGCGAAGAGTGGGAGATGAAATGGATCGAATCGGTGGACAATCAGCTTCGGCTGGCATCATGCTGTACGAGTTCAGGCGGGCGAAAATCGCAATGGAAGAGCTCAAGGTGGCGCTGGAGATCGTCAGTGGTGGCTCTGCGGGGTGTGAGTCAGGTCAGATTGACATCCACGACAAGGCTGACAGGTTGAAGAGTTGCTTTGGGTTGCTGAGATGTGGGGTTGAAACTATAATTGGACAGCTTGATGATGTCTTCGATGAAATAGTTGATGGCAGGAAGAAGCTCATGGGCATGTCTCGAAGGTAAGGAAACTACGTACGTAGGGGAAGCATTGATTAAGTAGGGCCACCTTCTTCTTCTTCTGATCACACTTTTGAACTTTTCTTTGATTTTTTCTTTTCAAGTCTTTGCTTTATTTATATTAATTTGCGTCTGCGGCTACAAGAGTTGTAAAGCACTATATTAATGCTTTCTAGAACTCAATTTAACCTACAAAATTAATTATTTAAGTGTTGTTGGGAAGCATGATAATATTTTTAAAATGTTTTTTATTGAGAAATATGTTTACAAAAATTATTTAAAAAAAAATTATTTTAACATCAACATATCAAATTAAAATAATCTAAAATTAATAATAAAAAAAACTTAATACATGAGCATATACTGGAAAAACTTAATATTAAGTTTTTTTCAGTATGTTTAGAGTATTTTAATTTGATATGTTGATGTTAATATATATATATATATATATATATTCCAAACATCTTTTGATTAAATAAAAAATAGTGTTTATAAAGGAAACCCCAATGTGATTCTTTCTTCCCTGGAAGAAAACCAACATTTCCAGTAGTATAAGTACATATTTATCGTTCTATTTTAAAAATATTTTTTTTTTAAATTTTTATTTTTGTATTTTTGAAATATTTTTATATATTAATATCAAAAAAAATAAAATAAAAAATATCATTTTAATATATTTTTAAATAAAAAATATTTTAAAAAACAAACTTAATCATTATCAACGGTCCTATCAAAAGGTGAGAAACAGTAAGCATATTTGCTTAGGCAGTTGCATCAAGACGGTGTAAAATCTTCCATAATGGGCTTTTCAAGAAGTCAAGGTTGGGCTTTCTTCTCTAATAGAAACCCAAAACATGAGACTTGTGGGATTTTGAGTACAACTTGGCCCACGAAATTTCACGCCCTAGATTTTTTATCCTAACTTTAATCATTTTTTTTTGGTGTGTTCTTGTCTATAATATTTGATGAAAATGAAAATTAAAGAGTATAGGAAAATTCTTATAGATAATTAAAGCATGATATATTTTTAATGTAGATTGAAATAGTCTGATATATTTTTAATAGTGGGCTAGCTCATGGAACAAGCCCGCGAATAAATGTTTGTTTAGAAGTGTGGTTGTGGTTACTTTTAAAAATGATTTTTATTTAGAATTACATCGAAATAAGGTTTTTTTAAATCATTTTTAACATCATCACATGAAAATAATCTAACAACACAAAAACAAATTTAGAGTAATAAATAAAAAAATTATCTTTTTTTAAAAATATTTTTGAAATGCAGGGCAAACACTCCCTTGAATAGTTGATTATGTTCAAGTGGTGTTTAAAGAGGTCCACGACAACAACAACAACAAAAAATATTTCTTAGTGTTCTCTGACTCTTCACAACGTTGTGTGTCTCTATGAAAACGCATGTAGCATATCGATTGACTTGTATTCTTTTTTTCCTCTTATTGACTTATATTTTTTTTCCCTCTTATTTGCTGTTCCATCCTAGTTTTCACACTAGATATTATAGAGTTTCACAACAATCTTCCAATTGTCTTTCTTTCATATTTGGTATATATCTATATCAATTGATATGTTTTTTTCCCAAGTTAGGCTATAAGTCAACAAAGCTTTCAAATCGAGTTGATAAATATGCATGTTCATGATCCATTTAAATATATGACTTTACACCTTTTTTATTGTTGGATCATTTTTAAAAAAATATATATATTTGTTTAAAATATATTTTTGGATCATTTCTTCTCTAATATTTGTAATTGTTTTCAAAACGAACCCTAAATGGATGAAAGTTGAAACTCAAGTCAGGCTTGGGTGACCATCTTCTGACACATGGCATCACGAGAGTTGAGGTTATTCTTACCAGGAGGTCTGAAATAAACTCGGTTCTGACTCGACTGATAGACACGTGAGTGATTGTCTTAGAGACTGGGGACTGGCTTACGTACTCGCGAGCGTGAGGGAGGATGCTCCTATACGTGGTCGCGTGTATAGGAAGACGCCTCTACTTGAAAGACGTGGCAAAGTGCGGTGAAAGGACGCGTAGCCGTCACGACCAAGCGTCACATCTTTTGCTTTCGCAGCCTCTCAAAGTTATTGAAAATAATATAATAATATTTTAGAGGGTTATAAATAAGGAGTTGACAATACTGTCCCTATATTTTATTTAACTTAAGATTTATTATTGTCCCTTAGATTCCTTCGACCTTTTCAGCTGAATCCCATTCAAACACGTTTTAATCAAAGATAATTAATGTTAGGGGACACCAAAATTAAGAGATGATTATTATTATTATTATTATTATTATTTTAAAAACAAATTAAAATATAAATTAATATATATATATATATATATTGACTTGATAATAAAAGAAATCCTGGGATACTATTATGTATAAATTTAAACTATTTACATGTTTGAGAGCCTACTTAAAGTTGTGTTTTTAAAATGTTTTTTATTTAGAAATATATTAAAATAATATATATTGTTTTTTTTTTAAATATTTTTGATGTTATCATATAAAAATAGCATAAAAGCACCAAAACAAAATTTAAATAAAAAAATTATTTAAAAAAAATACTTTTAAAATACAATGCAAAAGAGATACTTAAATGTAATGAGACACAACATTTCATGTATTTTAATTTTTATTATATAATATAATTGAAATATATACCTAACTATAGACCACAAATAGAATTACTTTCACTTTATATATATATATATATGCACTGGAATTTTAAGGCATCCACATATTTTGAACATGAGTATATATAAATATATAGATGCACTGGAATTTTAAGGCATCCACATATTTTGAATATATATATATATATATATATATATATATATATGCACTGGAATTTTAAGGCATCCACATATTTTGAACATGAGTTCTTGACCATCAATTTTTTTTAATTTATTTTTTGAGCAGATGACTAAACTATTGGATGGGGTTGGACCGAAGAGAGGATTGAGGCTGCCATTCCAGGCAGCGAAAAGAACAGCAGCCATTAGCCATGGCCAGAATCCTGGTCTGCAGTCTGCACCCCATCTTCCGCCCACCAACGATTTTAGTGGCCAGCATGTTTTTGATTAAATCGCTGTTTAATAGTGTTGCGGGGGTGATTATTTTTAAAAATATTTCTTTTATTATAAATGTATTAAAATAATATATATTTTTTATTTTTAAACAAAATTATTTTTGATATAATACATAAAATATCTAAAAACATCAAAAAATTGCAATTTAAAATAAAAAATAAAAAATATATCATTTTTTTTTTCAAAAATACTTTCGAAACCTAACATTCCAAACAATCTATTGTTCGCTCTGAGCTTGTTTCTATCTGTCAATAAAGTAATAGTAATAAAAAAATATTTAAAAATATTTTTTTTTATATATATTTAATTTTTTTTTAACATCAACAAATCAAAAATAATCCGAAAAAGCAATTTTTTTTAGATATAAAAACAGTTTAATTATTATTATTATTTTCCAAGCACCGACTTTAAAACTAATCACAACAGTGTGTATTTTACCACTTGCAAGATTTTAAATAAATTAGAGATCGATCCATTGATTTTAAAAAATGATAATATTTTAATATTTTTTATATATAAAAAAAGAAGTTGAGCTTTCTGATTTATTTATTATCTATGATATGATCTTAACTCATGTGGACCGTAAATCAAGTCTTGGGACAATATATAATGTTTTTTTTTAATCATATTTTTTTTATATAGCAATGCTTGGTGTAAAAGAGGAGAAACAAGAAGTCGAATTCGAGTCCTTACTTGTGCCAATTTAAAATATATATTATTTTATATTGATAAGTGATAAACTCAAAAATAATTATTAATTTTTATTAAAAGTAATGGTCAAATACAAGAGTTGCGTCTTTGAAATTAATTTAAAGGATTGTTTAGCCTTTAATTATAACAACACCCACACGTAAAGTCGTAAGCTAATTGAAAATGTATTTTATAGCTAGCCGCGTGAATAAATACATAATCAGTGTTTGTGTTAAAGCGTGATAGAGGCTGTATTTTAAAGTATTTTTTTATTTAAACATTAGGATAATAAAATTTATTTTAAATATTACATATTAAAACAATCTAAAAAAATATACTTACTTAAAAAAAATAAAAAATATCAAAAATACCTCGACGATATAGTTATGCTATTTTCTAGGGGTGAATATTTCCAGTTTTTGTTCGGTTTTATCTATAAAAACAACTAAACAAAAACAATTTCAAAAACAACACCTAAACCAAACCCAGTTAAACCGACTGGTTTTGGTCTGGTCCAGTTTTGTAACAAAAAAAACATTTTGATTGTTTTAGGGTTTTTTAAAACTTTACCAAGTTTTTCGTTCTCTCATTTAACCAAAATATAAACAAACCAAAAAATTTAAACTGAATCGAAAAAATAAAAATAAAAATAAAAATAAAATTATAACATATTTAACCGGTTTGATTACCGATTTTTTACTTAAAAAACCGAGAATCATACCGGACCTAAAGTTTTAAAACAAATCTAATCAAAAAATTTTCTTGATTCAATTTTTTTTCAGTTATTTTTTTTTCTTGATTTAATTGATTTTTTAGTTTTTTTTCTAACCCATTCCATTTCCTTCCAAACTAGAACTGAAAAGGGCAGGCGAGAATCAAAGTGGTTACTTACTTGCAAAGCCATAAAAAGGGCATAATTAGGTTTTGAAAGCAAGTAAAGTATAGGCAAGAAAAAAGCTACAATTTTGACTTCTCTTAGATAATTGAAAGTGGATTTGGGTGATGCAATGCATCCATTTTCAACCATCCCATTAATCAATCATTTGACCACACAAACTTCTATTTTTTGTTGCATAATGATCAAGATAGTATTTAATTTATTAAAATAAAAAAACTAGTTATTTTTTACTTTATCCATATAAATTCGATCAAGTCAATACTATTATTTAAAATAAATAATAATATAATATAATTATAATAAAAATACTAACCCAATAACTTATATAAAACACGAGATTAACATTTGCAAATAAATCCCTCCAATTTATTTCTCATAAATCTTAAAAAAGACTTTTGCTTTTATGATAATGAAATTAAATAATACTATATTGATTGATTTTGATTGCAATGATGATGATGATGATGATGATAGCAGCATTGTACAAAACAAGATGATTATACGGGGTTATGAGAATGTGGTTTAGATTGTTTTTTAATATAATTTTTATTTAAAAATATATTAAAATTATTTTTAATATTTGCACATGAAAATAATATTAAATTATTAAAATAATTAATTTAAAATAAAAAATAAAAAAATATTTTTTTTATTTTTTTTCAAAAATATTTTAAATCACCCTAAGAAACTGGTCCTATTGGCCACCTAGGACTCATCCAAATGCTTGATTGCGTCTCAAATGAAAAGATACTTGCCTTCCCTTATGGGGTGGAATCTCTTAAAAGCATTGTTCATTCAATATTTTAATATATTCTTATATTTTTCATATACTTTTTAATGATTTCAATATGCTAATATGTAAAATAAATTAAAAAATTATTATTATTTTTTATATTATGAATATTAATAATTATAGCTTGAATATAATAATACTTATTTAATTACAACTAAAAACCGGGGGGAGAGAGAGAGAGCCGTTGTGATGAGGTGGCGTGGCGGAAAAATACTGAGAGGAGACGAGGCAGATGACGAAGATCAGTAGTGAGACTCACACAACACAACAAGAACACTTTACACACACGCTTTTCTTCTCTCTTTCTCTCTAACAGAATATATATTTTTTTAAAAAAAAATTCAAGAAAGAATCGGCGCAGCCTTTCGCTTTGAATTTTCTTGTACATGTATATAAATAACACCAGAGATTCATCGAAGGAGAAAGAAAGTGTGCGTGAGAGAGATACGGTATCGTTTTGGTGACTCCCTCCTCCTCCTCCTCCTGCTGCTGCTTTGGTTGTAAGTTATGGATATTGGAGTGCAGTCGTCATCACAGACGTCACCTTCGCCGGAGACTGTGGCAGTGCGTGGTGGGGTTGTTATTGATTTTCCTGTTGATAAGGAATCGTTTTCGTCTCCGAGGAGAATACCGAGGAACCTTCAAAAAAGACTGTTGGAAGCGAAGGCTCCCGCGAGTTGTAGTGTTGAAGACATCGAAGCTAAACTTCGACACGCTCATCTCCGTCGACAGGTGCTTTATTATGATTATTACTCAACTTTTGCAGTTTCTTATCATGATCAAAGAGAAAACGAAGATGAATTATCTGTTTTTTTTATTGAAATTCCAAAACTTTTTATTACTCAACTTTTGCCGTTTCTTTTCATGATCAAAGAGAAAACAAAGATGAATTATCTGTTTTTTTATTGAAATTCCAACACTTTTTTATTTATTATTATTCAACTTTTGCCGTTTCTTTTTATTGAAATTCCAAAACTACTTATTTTTTTTTAAATAAACATTCTGGCTTGAATTCGTAATGATAATATATTTTTCTTCTTCTTGTGATTGATTACCGTAATTATTACTTTTATCTGTATGTTAATTTTTGGAATTAATTTTTCGGTTCTTTCTGGTTATTTATTCAAGTCACAAAGACGCACTTAGTTGCCGTTTTTTTTTTCAATTTAATTTTTCACTACTGATTTATATATATATATATATATATATATATTACAATCGGTTAAAAATAAAAAAAGAAATCATCTTTAACTGTTGGTTTGTGCCAAGGATTTTTTTTCTCTTTATATTCTGCAATGAAATATAATAATTTCTTTCTTGGTAAACAAGAATTGAAACACTACTTTTCTGTTAAATTTTATAGTTTCTATTTTTTTGGTTGGGATTAATATCTTTTCTCTCATCAAAAGAAATTTGAAGAGATGTACATATATATATATATATATATATTGCTGGAGTTAGGTTGGTGGTGGTGGGGATTGCTGTGTTTTCCTGTTGGATTTTTTATTTAAGCATATGGGGTTTTGTTTCACATGCTTTATCTAACATCAGTTTTCATTCTTTGGATAATAATCACATCACGCGTTTTTTTGGAAAAGTTTTTCCTTTTCTTTTTGGATAATTAATTCGTTGTTAGAATATTTTTATTTTTTTTAGAAATTTTATCACATAGCACATTTCATGGGAATTTGATTTTAACATTATTTTGGCTGATCCTTTGAGTACAGCAATTCTATGAGAAGTTGTCAAGCAAGGCTAGACCAAAGCCAAGAAGTCCCTCACAATGTTCATCTCATGAAGAAGACCTTGCCCAACGCCTTGAAGCGAAGCTTCATGCCGCGGAGCAAAAAAGGTAGTCTTTTATTAGTTTTGAGTTGTGCCAGAATTTTTAATGGTTTTTACTAGTCACTGATTGGGTTCTTCATGATGTTTAATTGAATGGTTTTTGTAATAAAGCCTAGTGGTTTGAATGCTATCCATGTGACCTTTAAGCATCACCATGCTTTATCATTATTGTCCAAGCTTTTCTTTGATGGATCATGATACTCTATTAAGATTCTTCTGCATTTTTCCGTCCTTATCCCCTTAAGGTTTTAATATGGGTTATAAATCACACATTTTTCTTACAGTTTTTCATTTATCCTTATTCCTCGTCACCTATCATCAAACTATATTTAATCCAGTAAAACAAAAAGCCTTTATCTCAAACAATTTTTTTCTGAAAATGCTAAACTTTAAAAACAGATTTTGCATTTCTGATTTTCTTCCATATCTTGGAATTGGTTGGCTCCATGCTGCCCTCTGACTGCACCCCAGACCTATTCTTTCTGGCTTATGGGCTCTTCTGCATATGTTCTTTTGATTATTATTTTCTAATTCAGTTTCTCTTGTCTATTAGAAACAAGTTGCAAATACATTCCTTTCAAACCACGCTATTTTGTAAATTCATAAATATTAGTGAAGGATGTTTGGGCACACTTGCTGATATTATAGGTTAAGCATTCTGGAAAAAGCTCAGATGCGCCTAGCTAGGTTGGATGAGTTGCGGCAGGCTGCTAAAACTGGAGTGGAGATGCGTTATGAGAGAGAAAGGGAGAGGCTTGGAACAAAAGTGGAGTTACGGGTTCAGCAGGCTGAAGCAAACAGAATGCTCATGCTCAAGGCATACAGACAAAGAAGGGCCACGCTCAAGGAGAGAACATCCCAATCATTATCACGAAGAATGGCTCGGGAAAGTAAATACAAGGAGCGTGTACGTGCAGCAATTAACCAAAAACGTGCAGCTGCTGAAAAGAAGCGTATGGGATTGATGGAAGCTGAAAAGAAGAGGGCATGTGCTAGGGTGTTGCAAGTTCAGCGAGTAGCCAGGTCTGTCTCTTACCAACGTGAGATTGAGAGGAGGAGAATGAGGGACAAGCTGGAAGATCGACTGCAAAGGGTACAGATATTGTCTGAATCCTGAAATTAATAATTGATAGCATTTTCCTCCTATTCAATGGTAAATTGGTAACCTTTGCGTTGCTGCACGTCTTTGTTTTCTCATTGAATTTTATGATAATTAGGCAAAGAGACAGAGAGCAGAATTTTTGAGGCAGAGAGGACGGCAGCATAGCTCTGTTCGAGTGAACTGGAATAAGATGCACAAGCAGGCTGACCTCCTTTCTAGAAAATTAGCACGGTATATAATCTGCTCTTGCTATTTTCTTAAAATTTGCTAAGCTTTCAAGGTGTAAAAATATCTGGCTTGCTCTTCAGTATATATGTTACCTGAGCAATTTATACCTGCTCACATTTTTTTAGGTGCTGGAGGCAGTTCCTGAGGTCAAGGAGGACTACCATAGACCTGGCAAAAGACTATGATGCCCTGAAAATCAATGAATACTGTGTGAAGTCAATGCCATTTGATCAGCTCGCTCACCTGATTGAATCGACTGGTACTCTTCAGACTGTGAAGGCTCTACTTGATCGTCTTGAGAGCCGCTTTAGAGTCTCCATGGCTGTTGCTACTATAGATCAGCCCTCCAGCCTGGAAAACATTGATAACCTTCTCAAAAGAGTTGCCACCCCTAAGAAAAGGACTACTCCTAGGTCCTCTACAAGGAGCAGAGAGGCAAAACGAGTAGGTGCCACCAGGGAGTCTGCCAGAAGTGCTGCTAAATTGTCAAGGTATCCAGTGAGAATCGTTCTTTGTGCCTACATGATTTTAGGACATCCAGATGCTGTTTTCAGTGGTCAAGGGCATCGCGAGATTGCTCTGGCCAGGTCTGCTGAAGATCTAATTCGAGAGTTTGAGTTGTTGATAAAGATTATACTGGATGGGCCCATGCACAGTTCTGATGAGGAGTCTGAGTCCATCTCACCAAAACGCTGTACATTCAGGTCTCAGCTTGTAGCTTTTGATAAAGAATGGTGCTCCTACTTGAATTGCTTTGTGGTGTGGAAGGTTAAGGATGCCCAGTCATTGGAGGAGGACTTGGTGAGAGCTGCGTGCCAGCTTGAACTCTCTATGATCCAAAAATGCAAGCTCACCCCAGAAGGGAGTGCTGATGCTCTTACTCATGATATGAAAGCCATTCAGAAACAGGTCTTACCATCAACCATGAAAATATAAATTGATATACATGACATGAACAAATTTTGTGAACTCATGCACATTAAAAGTGATTAACTTTTATGAAAGCCATTCAGAAACAGGTCTTACCATCATGCATGAAAATATAAACTGCTACACATGACATGAATAAGCCTTGTGAACTCGAGCATACTAAATGATTATAACTTTTTCATAGTAAAAAAGTGCAATTTTTGAAGTTTTGCAGTCTTGTCATACTTTTCATTAATCACTTTGTTTTCAAGTCTTGAAACAAGCCATTAACTGCCTTTGGATTTGGTATTGAAAAGGGTGTTGCATAATTGAATGAACGATTATCTGAATTTAGATTCATTTTTGTGAAGCCTTTTGACAAGGCATTCATGCCCAATGTTGCTGCTGGTATTTGTATTCTCATTAGATAATTATCTTTTAATTGTTTCAATACAGGTTAGAGAGGATCAAAAACTATTAAAGGAAAAGGTACAACACCTGAGTGGAGACGCTGGTATTGAGCGTATGGAAATTGCCCTATCTGAAACACGATCTAGGTATTTTCAAGCTAAAGAAAATGGAAGTCCAGCAGGGTCTCCAATCATACACTTTCTATCTCCTAGCATGCCCCCATCTTCTTCTGTTACTGGCTCGGCTAATAGAAATAATGTGAGTGGTGGTATTGAGAGGTCAAGCCATGCAGTGCGCTCCTTATTCAGAGAAGATACCTCCTCAGCAGAAGAACCTGCTTCCTCTGCTACTAGCAGCAGCCACTCTGATGGCCAGTCAGGTTCTGCTGTTGGGAAATCAATAACAGAGAATGAATTGATCATAAATGAATTTCTCCATGAGCAACGTGATGGTTTTAAGGGCAGGTTCGATCTTGCTGACAAAGATGAAAATAGCCTCAAGGTAATGAAATTACCATAAATGTATCTCCATTGAATTCATTACTTATTTTTTATTTAATTATTTTGTTTCCAGTTGCATGCCTCTCTGAGGGAACGATGGTTGCTTTTATACAGCTCCAGTGATATGAATATGCTGCTTTATGGAAGTTTGTTAAAAAAAGATTTGCTCACTTTTATTAGGCCTTAGCTCTAAAGTTTATTTAGACTTCGAGTTTTTTTGTACCCTTTCCAGATTTCACTGAAAATGCTACCCATAGGCTTTGTCGATAATAAACCTTCTCTCTTGGTTTTCAATCAAGCTGGTTATGAGTTGAGATATAGAGTTTAGAAACTAATTTTCCCTTCTTACCTCATTACTTTCAGTCAAAGGTGAGAGAGACAATGGAGGCAGCTTTCTGGGATAGTGTTCTGGAATCCATGAAACAGGATGAGCCCAAGTACGAGTGGGTTGTTCAGCTCATGGGGGAGGTGAGGGATGAAATTCAGGAGCTGGCTCCGGAGAGCTGGAAACAAGAGATTGTTGAAAGTATTGATCCAGATCTTCTTGCTCAGGTGGGTATCTTTTTCAACTACTACTAGTATAGGATCTTGTTTTTGTTGTGATACTAAGTTTCCTTCACTTATTATTAGGTTCTAAGGCTGGGTAACCTGGATGTTGGTTACTTTGGGAAGATGCTAGAGTTCGCATTAGTTACTTTGCAGAAACTCTCCTCTCTAGCCCATGAGGATGAAATGAAGGCCCTGCATCAGAAAATGTTAAAAGAGTTGGCTGAGACTTGTCAAGATGAATCGAAGTATTCACATATTGCCACAATGATCAAAGGTCTGCGCTTCGTGCTGCAGCAGATTCAGGTGTGCATATTCATGACTTCTCCATTGCCTACTTCTGAGCTGTATGTGATTTCTTAAGAACTTTCCTGCAGAACTGTTCATTGAGTTGATTAATTAGCTTTTCTATCTCATTTCACGGGTGCAAATTATACCTTACGTTTGTTAAGCACACTACTAGGTCAAAGGCTAAAAATCAACTGTTCATCGGTGCTTGTTTTGCCATCATTGTCTTTCTTGCTGAACATATTAAGCTTTTGTGACTTGTCTGAATGATCTACCTGCGCGACAGGCTCTTAAGAAAGAGATTAGTAAAGCACGCATAAGGATGATGGAGCCTTTGTTAACAGGTCCTGCTGCTTTGGATTATCTTAGAAAAGCTTTTGCCAACCATTGTGGTTCTGATTCGGATGCCTGTAACTCTCTACCAAAGACAATGCAGTGGCTTTCATCTGTAAATGATAGTGAAGGTCAAGAGTGGGAAGAACACAAGAATTCTCTCTTTGCTTTGAAGAGCCATGATAGTTCATCACAGGGTTTTGTACCTCTCACCACCCTTAGAACTGGTGGAAGCTTTCTGGTCAAAACAAATGAAAGCGTAATTGGTTCTTCTTCTGTTGCTTCTGAGACAGGTATGGGAGCTACTTAGTAAAAACTGTAAAACTTGTACACAATAAGGTTGACGTATGCTTGTTTAGTTGCTTGCTTGATAAAAAAAAGCTCCAGTTATCTTCTCTAGTAATTACATTTTTTCCGTTGTCCTCATTTGAGTTTCCCTTTTCAATCAGATAACCAACAACCAGAACCAGAATGCACTGGTGAAAGAGTTGATTTGTTGGTGAGGCTAGGATTGTTGAAGTTAGTGAGTGGAGCTTCTGGTCTAACAAAAGAAGCTTTGCCTGAAACTTTTATGCTAAACCTGTTACGGTTGAGGGCTGTGCAGGCTCAAATTCAGAAAATCATTGTAATTTCTATCAGGTAAGTGATCCTCCTCTGGAATGCCACTTCCTAATAACTCGATGCTCTTAGGAGACTTAGATGGACTGGTTTGAAAGATTCTCTTCTTTATTAGTCTCCTATTTCCATTTTTTGTTTATGGGGACTGCCATCTTTGTGTCTTTATCTGATGCAAGCGGGTTACTAAATGATCTGAAACTCCACAATTTGCAGCATTCTTGTTTTCCGGCAAACCCTCCTGATGGAGCAAGCTGTAACCAGCAGTGCAGACATGGAAAGCATTCTGTTAGAGTGCAGCAATAAACTGTCGGAAGTCCTGGACCGTGTTGACGCGGGTATTGAAGAAATAGTTGAAGTAGCAAGTGGGTTGTTGCAAGTTGACGAGGAGAAGCTCAAGTCAAGAAAGATAGTCATGGCTAGGATGTTAGCAAAGAGCTTGCAGGCTGGGGATCCGATTTTTGAAAAAGTTTCCCGTGCAGTCTATTTGGCTCTGAGAGGAGTTGTGCTTGGGGGCAGTGGACCCAGGGGAAGAAAATTAGCAGAAATGGCACTCCGGCAGGTTGGAGCTGTCATGCTGACTAAAAGAGTGGTGGAAGCTGCGGAAGTATTAGTGGTGGCAGCCACCGTATCCGCTGGCATTCACAGGTCATGGTATGTAAATCTGATTGATAACCTGTAAAATATTCGTGCATGCTTGAGAGAAGAGAATGAATAAACACATGTACAGAGAAACACGTGTAAATCTTATGTGATTAATTGCAGTCGTAGATGCTGCCTGTAGATGATGGAATAAACGTGGGTTGTAATTTGAGAATTTTTTGATTTAATGGAACAATGAAGTTGTAAATAGTATAAAAGATGATATGAAAGATTTGCATGTATGAAAACGCTGTCCTGCTGCTTCTATGCTCAAAATACTTTGTGGCACCGGTGAACTTGTCGCCGGCCTCGGCTTCAGCCCCGGTGAAAGGCTAATTAATAGCAATAAAGTCTGTCTAGACCTTGGGTTAGGTTCTGTACACATCTCTTATAATTAAAAATATAATTTTTCATAATGTAATACGAACGAATACTATTTTCCAACTGAAAGTGGTTATTTTAAGATGTTATGATAACATATATAAATATTATATACATATTGTAATAACAAAATAGAAGGAAAAAAACAAAATTGAGAAACCTGGAAATGTAAGAACTTGAAAATAAATTCATGAAAGTACATCATCTATATTGAAATCCATTTTTGCTGAGAATTACATGCATCTAATACATATCCAAGAAGCCAAGAACAGCAACATATTCATTTAATACACTGATTATCATCACTACAAACATAAGCACACACATAAATTTACAGTACAAAACAGAGACACCAACACCAAACTTGGGGAGTTGTTTCGGGATCTGGCCGGAACATGCACGCTCCATATGCGAATAAGAGCTAGTAAGCAGCTCTTGTCACTTCACCCCAATCATCCCCACCAAACAGCGCGATTCTCCTCCGAGCTTCGATCCTGAACTGTGACCCCAGGTTATGGTCATCCTCGCGAAGAAGAACAACCCTGTCCCCAACTCCCAGTCCATAATCAGCAACAAATTTGAGCCAGCCCCTAGAGAGCACCGGCTTGTCATGATCTCCATTCCTCTTCCAGCAACGAAGAACTCGAAGCTCGCCACAGGTATCCTTAACACGCAAATCAACAAAATTATTTCCAGCGAAATCTAAATGCTCTAAGCAATGAGTGGGGAATGAGAACCGAACACGAACATCGGTATCTTTCAACTCTTGGCTGAAGATCTGCATTTTTTTTCTTCGAGGGTCGTGAAAAGTTAAAAGAGATCAGAAATGGTCGTGTGGTTAGGCGAGCAGGTGGATTGATAGTTCTTTGCAAGTTAGTGGGGGGACGTCGCATCAGACAAGGGGAAGGCAACTTTATGTTACGTTGGGCACATCAGCAAGGAACGAGCGATTGGAAGGGAACTAATAAGTCTAATGTATGTAATAGTTAGCATTCAGTTAATAATAAGGGCTAATAAGGGCCTGAGCGCAGGACAAGGCCGGGCCTGGGTGGGCAATAGTCCAGTAGCTAAGTAGTGGATGAATGGGTTGGGCCATGGGCCCGTCAATAAATTATGCTAAGGGTTAAGATTAAATTAGAGTTTGAATTTAAACAGAAGTCCAGTTATAGGAAGTTAGCTCTATACTTACTGGTGTCCTTATAACCCGGAAATTAATTGCAATTATTTTTATTTAAACCTTTGATTAGAAGTAAGCAGGCATTGAACAATTTTCCAGAGTATTTTTTTATTTGGAGGTTGTGGATTCCTCAAAAATCCATATTTCTTAATAAAGAATTCGGTGGTTTATAACAGTTAGTTTTCTAATTCTTTAACTTCTGCGATCTGCACCTCTCCATTTGGTGGCTGGATTTCATGAACTCTGGCATCTTTCTTGTCAGATTTCTATATTTTTTTTAGTATTGTGATGTTAGGTTTTTTTTTATTCTGGTTCGTTGAATTGATGTGAAGACAGTGAAGTGAACTCGGAAAGGAAGAGGGAAACTTCAAAATGTGAACAAAAGCAACCCTTCTTGTAAAATCTTCCTTTTTTTCTCCTTGAAGGCAGAGAGAGAGAGAGAGAGAGAGAGAAGGGGGATTTTGCACGAGGATGTTGTTGTAATAAGTCAAGCAGAGAAGCCTGGAGAATCGACTTTGAATTGTCCCGATAAAACTGGACTTGGTTGTGATCTGCGCAGGGTTATCTTGCTTTTTGGATTAAGCATCTGTAGAGAGAGAAGGTAAGTATTTTTTTTTTTTGTAATATCTCTGAAATCATTAATTTTTAATTACTTGAGCTGGGGACAGGAAGAGGTGCTATTTAGTGTTGTGGGTGGTGGGGAAGCCTGAGAACCAACAGCCAAAGCCGCCGGCCGGATGTATTACTTGTAGTTCTGTTGAAAAATGTTAAAATCTTTTGAGAACTTGGGAGGAGGAGTTGCTGCTATATGAAGTATATTGTTTCTCTGTATTTATGCCTGACTGATGGACATCATGATTACTCTGTTTTCATGGGATGACATTGAAATACGAGAACCACACTGAAAGACTTCAGCTTTATCTCTTCATCCCAGCAACCCCGTTTCATTCAGAGGTTATAAATGATAGACGCTTCTTCGCATGTCAGTCAAGTAATTGATGTTAAAGATGTGCAAGAGATGACCAATGACGACTGCTACTGGATGGATATTCAGAAGTATATATGAAGACAGAACTGTTTTCACCTCGATCAAACTTGTCTTCTTTTCGATTTATTTATCCATCAAATCCAATCAGTGAAAATTCTCATTTTCAAACACTGAACAAAAGCACACAGAATAGAGAAAATATAAAACAGAATTGAGAAGCCTGGAAATGTAAGAACCTGGAGATATATTCATGGAAGTACATCATATATATTGAAATCCATTATTGCTGAGAATTACAAGCATCTAATACATATCCAAGCAACGAAGAACAACAACATATTCATTCGATAGCAACACTGATTATCATCACTACAACCATACATAAAATTACAGTTCAAAACAGAGACACCAACACCAAACTTGGGGAGTTGTTTCTTCTATATATATATCGGGATCTGGCCGGAACATGCACGCTCCATATGCGAAAAAGAGCTAGTAATTCGTAGCTCTTGTCACTTCACCCCAATCCTCCCGACCAAACAGCACGATTATCCTCTTAGCTTCGATCCTGAACTGTGACCCCAGGTTATGGTCATCCTCGCGAAGAAGAACAACCTTGTCCCCAACTCCCAGTCCATAATCAGCAACAAATTTGCGCCAGCCGCTAGAAAGCACCGGCTTGTCATGATCTCCATTCTTCCTCTTCCAGCAACGAATAAGTCGAAGCTCGCCACAGCTATCCTTAACACGCAAATCGACAGAATTATTTCCAGCGAAATCTAAATGCTCTAAGCCATGAGTTGGGAATGAGAGCTTAACACCAACATCGGTAGCTTTTAACTCTTTGCTGAAGACCTGCATTTTTTTTCTTCAAGGGTCGTGAGAGGTTAAAAGAGATCAGAAATGGTTGTGTTTAGGCTATCAGGTGGATTGATAAAATGTTGCAGGGAGCTTGGTTATTTATAACGATCAAAACTACTGCATGTGTTCGAAAATCTTGTTCATTCGATCGATTTCGCATGGCGTTTCTTATTTGAATCTTCGATGGATTGTTTGTCGATAGAACAGGAGAAACGCGAGCTTGAGACTTCGTTTTTGCAAAGACTCGTATGGCCTCTCGCGCACCTCGTTCGCTCGCTCGCATGGCGTTGTTAAGAGATGAGGCTTTCCCGCCTCCCTTTGCTTATAAAATTGGTCGGTATATTTATTATTTAATCTTTACTGTCTGAAAATAGAAATTTATATATGACACGTGGCATAAAATCTGCTATCATCTAATTGTATTTTACCATTATTATATGTGCTCTTGATTTAGATGATGGCGGCTCTGCGCCAGTGACCAGGCCCACCCAAAATAAGGTCCCACAGAGAGAGGGAGAGCTACAACCTGCATTTTCTTGAGATTTCTGCGAGGTTTTCGCTCGAATAAGCAACAAGGTGCACGATATTGTTGAAGCCCAAATTCTTCCATGCCTTCAATTGCAGTCCCCCACACTATATTATTATTATTATTATTATTATTATTATTATTATTATTATATCCAGAATTTATATGGAGTGCGAGTTTTCTATAAAAATAAAAAGATTTGGATACCTGAATTATTGAATTCACTATATTAGAATTAGTTCATTTTGTAATCGAATTTAAATTAAACACAACAAACGAAATTTAAATTATGAAAACACCTATAATAATCAAATAACAAAAAAATAGTTAATTTACTATCTATGAAAAGAAGAAAGTATCATTGAAAATCCATCCCTATATTGTCATTATTATCATGACTATAACCATTAAAATCATTAAGGAATAAGACCCAAAATAAAAAATATAATTAATTCCAATAAAAAAAAATTGAAACAAATAAAAACCTTGAGACCTAAATAAATGAAGGTATTTTTTAAAAAAAATTGCAGGGACCATCCATATCCCTGGAAATGTCAAAAATGACACTGGTACCACAGAGAGAGGGAGAGCTGCTACATCCTGCATTTTCTTGAGATTTCTGCGAGGTTTTCGTTCGAATAAGCAACAAGGCGCACGATTTTGTTAAAGGCCAAATTCTTCCATGCCTTCAATTCAAGGCCAGCAATATATAATTTTCTATTATCATTCCATTTTTGAAAATATCTTATCCCACATTCAAAATTTCAACGCCTATACTTTTTAATTTTTTTAAATAATAGAAACAAGGTGAAGTCTAGGCAGTTTTTCTATTTTTATAACTTACCTCGTAATATTTATTAATATAGTTAATTAAACCAATGAGACTCCAGTTAACTGTTGGCCTCGATGAATGCCATTGAAGAAGATCCTTGTGAGAATAATCTAGAATAATAGAGGCAAAATACATTTTCTAAATTCAGGTAAATAATTAAAATCTTGATTATTTTATTTTTTTTATATAAAAAAAATATGTTCCCCTCGAACTTGAGACTTGATGTGCAAATTATAAACCTTTTATCATTTGCCAACACTACCTTGCAAAAATTGGGACTAAATTCATAAATAATTTGTTTTTTCGTTTTTGTTCTCCTATTTTCTTTGTGGGATATTCGTTGGATTTTAATTTTCCACGAATCATATTAAATCTACAAGTAAAAAAAAAATTATGAAAAAAATAAGAAGCTACAGTACTATATTTCACAATCAACTTTAATTACCAGGCAAAATTTGATAATATAGTCAAAATATGTTATAATTAGGCTTAATTCCTTTTGCGGTGAGTGATAAAAAATAATTAAATTATATTTCTTTTAATTTCAAGTTAAAAAAAATCAATGACAACAAAGGTTCAATTTATATTTTTGTTCTGGGAAAAATACGTTACCAGAAAAACAAACGTTCCATCATAATTGTTGATTCCAATAACTTGTTCTCTCTCTCTCTCTCTCTCTCTCTATATATATATATAGAGAGAGAGAGAGAGATATTATCATTGTGCAGAAAAAACACTATAGATTACTACAATGTTTTCTGGGATTGGAAAATAATAATAAAAAATTAAAAAAATACAATGTAACCGACATAAATTAAAATTTCAGAACTATAAGTACAAAAAATAAACTAAAATAAAATCTAAAAACACAAATACATAAAATATGGATCATTTTTATCCAAAAAAATATCAAAACAAAACAAATAAAGGGCGTGGGGGTGTTACATTGTTGCTTCTCTCACAGATCACAGTGGATTGCGATAGTGTGCGCCCCATTTTAGCCTTCATCCGCGCGGCAGAAGGGGATGGGTAAACGGGGCTATTTTCAGTTTTTCCTCTTTCCCGTCCTTTTTTTAAAAAAAAATATTTATTTGTGAACAGTGCATGGACGATTTCGTCCCTGGTAATAAGACAAAATTAGGGTTTCGGGTGAGGGGCACCGGCGTAATTGTGCGCGGCCGGACTGGTCCGCCGCAACTTTTGATTTTTTTTATTTTCTGAAATAACTAAAGACGGTTTTAGCCTCTAATAAGACAAAAACATTGTCTTGGGTCCAGGGACAGAACGGTAATTGACCATATTTTTTCAATTTTTTATTCTTTGTCTGTCAGGGCGTCAGGCGCACGCGCCACGCGTTTTTCCGCATCACATCCTGTTTAGATGGCGCGTGAGGCGTCATACGGTGGCTGGAAATTGTGTATCGGAGTCTATCCCGATACTCCATCGTGTGGTCTTCCTCCCGCGGTGGCGTGTGTCACCTAAAAATGGTCATGGACGCGGCGGAGGTCGGTTAAAGCCGTCGGCCACGTTTCTCTCTCTCCTGCACGTCAATGTGCAGGAGAGTCCCCCATTTTGTTTGACTTTTCACTTCAGTCCCTTTACTTTTAATTTGGTTTTGGTCCTCATTTTTGTTATAGATTTTTTAATTTTGTCCAATCGGGTCCTCTGATTTTAATTAATTGAATTTGAAAGATTCACTTCGGTCCTCTGACTTTTGATTTCTGGATTGGCAGTAAATTACTCAATGAATTCGGTACAAAAGTTTCGACTTTTTCATTTTTGTCCTTTGATTTCAATTTACAATAAATGTAATTTCAATTTCAGCCCTTTGACTTTTAATTTTGTAATTTAATCCCTTTATATTTGATTTTCATTTCAGCCCTTACACTTTTATTTTTTTAATCCTTACTTTTGTCCATGTATATAGAAGTGTATTTAACACAATAATAATAATAATAATAATCATTTTTCATTATTACTATTTTGTTATTTTTTTCCCTCCCGATAATTTTATGTTGTTTTTTTCCAGTAATAGCAATAATAATTTGTTTTTTTTCTTTTGTTAAAGTTTCTAGGATATTTTTATCTTTCATTTATTTTTGTTTCTTTCATAATTAACATAATAATAATAATAATAATAATAATAATAATAATAATAATAATAATAATAATAATAATAATAATAATAATAATAGTGCTTATTTATTCTTTCATAATAATAATAATAATGTTTTAATTGGTTTTTCTTGCTTGCTGTTTTGTTCATGCTTTTTATTTTTTCCCTCGGTATAATTTAATAATTTTGTTGTTTTTATTCTATAAGCAATAATAATTTCAGATGTTAAGACTCCGATGTTGCTATTGCTATAATATTTTAAATTAATATTGCTTCATTTTCCCTTTTTTGTTATTTTTATTTGTTCTTTCTATTAATTGATTTTTAAAACTTTATTATCTACACAATAATGATTTCAATAATTAATTTTTTTCTTATTAAAATATTTTGCCGTGTTTTTCTTATTTATTATCCGCTTGATGTTTGTGAAATATTTATTTTGGTCTCTAGTGTTTAGATTTTGCTTTTACTACTATTTTTTTCAATATAATTTTTGATTAGTTGCAATCGATCTTTCAATATTCGATGGACTATATATGTAGATAGAACAAGAGAAAGGCGAGCTTAAGACTTCGTTTATGCAAAGACTGAAGGAGTCGCGAGCTACGTACGCTCGCATTGCCTCTCGCGCACCTCGTTCGCTCGCATGACGTTGTTAAGCGATGAGGCTTCCCCCCCTCAATTTGCTTATAAAATTGGTCGGTATAGTATTGAACGCTAACAAATAGATGTAATAATTAATTACATGTTTATGCTCCATATATATAATCTTTACAGTTTGAAAATGGAATTTTATATATTATCAGCTAATGGCATTTTACCGATTATTATATCGGCTCTCGTGATTTTAGACGACGACGGCTCTTGGCCAGTGCCTCCTCGGCCCACCCAAAATAAGGTCCCACAGGGAGAGGGAGAGCTGCTACATCCTGCATTTTCTTGAGTTTTCTGCGAGGTTTTCGTTCGAATAAGCAACAAGGCGCACGATTTTGTTCGAGGCCAAATTTTTCCATGCCTTCAATTCAAGGCCAGCAATATATAATTTTCTATTATCATTCCATTTTTAAAATATCTTATCCCACATTCAAAAATTCAACGCCTATACTTTCTACAGATCCTCAATTGAACCTCAATTAAGCTCAAGAACTTGATTTTTCATCGATTAATCCCTTAACAAAATTAATTTGACCAATTTAAAGTATAATTAAGTCTTTGCACTTACTTAAATCTTTCAATTGGATCCTAAATTAATTCCTAAATATAATTATACTTTCAATTTTCCCACGATTAAATCAAATTGACCTATAAAAAATATAATAATGCCTTTCGGCTTAATTTTTTTGTAGATTTATCCAATAAAAATTACATTAGCCTTGAATCTGCATTTTTCTTCATTTTTTGGCATAAAAGAGGTACTATCGGGTTCTCAAAAACATCCAAAATTTTCACTTTGATTTTTTCTATCAACGCCAACCCCTTTTATTTTTTATTTTTTTATTTCAGGTAAAATTGGAGGAATAACCCTTAAATAGGTTATGAAATTTATGATGATATTTTGATTGGCAGATGTTGTTTAAAAATAAAAAGGAAAGAATAATGAATTTAAATACTGGTGGGATTGTTTTGGTGTGGTTATTAGGAACTGTCTAATTAGGTTTATATTTTGATATGTATAAATATTGTTATTAGTTAAGATTTTGAGTTTATTAAATATTAGGGTATGAAGATTTAGTTTTGGGTTTGATTGAAGAATCGATTGAGATGTTAAAGATTAAATGTGTTTGGTAATGGTTTAATTGATTGGACTTAAAAAGATTTTGAAGTTAATTAGTGTGTTAAGTGTCAAACAATATTGGGAAATTATGAGAAACATTTTCTGGAAATCAGGACAGTAGTCTAGAGATTGAAGATGATAATGTTTCAGTTTTGGTCCCTCATTTTATGAACTTTTTGATTTAGTCCCTGAACTTTAGAAAATTACAATTTAGTCCCTGGAGTGAAATTCGAGATTCAAGACAGAATTGAGGATGAACTGTGGGGAAAAATTAGTATAATTATGAATTTATTTTGTCTTCATTTTAGTTCTTCAATTTGATAAAATCACAATTTAACCCCTATAAATCCGAGAAAATTACAAGGTGATTCCTAGATGAAATATTAGTTTTTCATATTGGTTTGGTAAATAATTAAGGATTATTTGTGAACTATTATCAATTTTACAAATTTCTAATTTTGAATTAAATTTCGGGAGAAACTATTAAATTTTTAGGTTTTGAGAAAAATAGATGGTTTGATTAAAAAACACATAGGATTATAAGTTAAACTCTTTAATAAATATATTGAATAGATTTTACTTTCTCTTTTAGCTATCTTTTAGTATGTCTTTTTTATATTAAGATTATCATGTTGTTCTACTTGCGGAGCATCAATAGGATTTTCTTATGTATTTGCTTTTGAGATAAGTAAGTTGATAATTTTTAATATGCATGAGAAATATTATAAATAAGTTAATTGCTAATCCGAATTAGATTATGTTTCTTGGTAATATTTATATGTTGATTACAATTTTTCTGTTACGACAAAACATAATCAATTGTTGAATTTAAAACATAATCAATATACACTTTTGAATTGATTTTTGAATTGATAACTCCTCATTTGATTGATGTCATGAGTTGAGCCTTAAGATATGAATATGTTTGTTTGATTATGATATAAGCTTATGGTATGTCAGTCAGAATACTCAGCTAATAGGGTAGTGTTTGTGCACATCATATATGAAAACCTGGTTTATCAGGGGAGTCACCAACATGTGTGGACTGATAATCCCACTGTATAGAGCCTCGTGCTCATTGCATTTTCATTTTCTGACGAGGTTTACCATATAATATTCTTATTATGACCAATTTGAGAAACCTTCTTGCAAGAACTTAAAGTTATATTCGTAAATATATTCTCATTGATATATTCCCATGTATATGTATATTGAATGTTATTTACACACTAAGTTGTTGAATTCACCCTTTCATTATTTATCAATTTCAGGCTTTTAACTTGTTAGTAGGTCATTTTTATTGTGGTCTTAGAACCTGTTGTTTTGGCTCTAATCAAAAAAAAAATTATGTCTATTTAGTGCTCTATAATTATAGAAGTTTATAACTAACTCTTGTATTAAGACAATTAAATTGTATTATGAAGTAATTTTGTTACATAAATTTACACAGAAGAAAAACACCAAACTTAGGAAGTTCTCTCTCTCTCTCTCTCTCTTTATACAATTTAAGACACACACAAACTCTTGTATTAAGACACACACACACACTCCATGGGAATATATTCATGAAAGTACATCATATAATCTGATCATATATATTTGAATCCATTATTGCTGAGAATTACAAGCATCTAATACATATTCAAGAAACTAAGAACAACAACATAAGGATTCAGTAACATTGATCATCACTACAAACACTCAAACATAAGGACATGCATAAATTTACACAGAACAAAAACACCAAACTTAGGAAGTTCTCTCTCTCTATATATATATACACACACACAGACACACACACACTCTCCATGGGAATAAGAGCTACTAAGTAGTTCTTGTCACTTCTCCCCAAACCTCCTGACCAAGCAGCACGATTTTCCTCCGAGCTTCGATCCTGAACTGAGACCCCAGGTTATGGTCATCCTCGCGATGAAGAACAGCCCTGTCACCAGCTCTCACTCCATAATCAGCAACAAATTTGAGCCAGCCCTTAGACAGCACCGGCTTCTCATAATCTCCATTCATCCTCTTCAGGCAACGAATAACTCGAAGCTCGCCACAGCTATCCTTAACACTCAAATCAACACAATTATTTCCAGCGAAATCTAAATGCTCTAAGCAATGAGTGGGGAATGAGAGCCGAACACGAACATATGTATCTTTCAACTCTTTACTGAAGATCTGCATTTTTTTTCTTCAAGGGTCGTGAGAGGTTAAAGGAGAGAAATGGTTGTGTTTAAGCTAGCTCTCAGTTGGATTGATAGTTCTTTGAAGCGACCGAGCTTGTTGATTTATAATAGCTAGCGAGCGAGCGTTCGATTTCGCATGGCGTTTATTATTTAAATCATCGATGGATTATTTGTAGATAGAACAAGAGAAACTCCCACATCGATATCGAGCTCCAGCGAGAGATTTCGAGTGGGGAGTGCATAGCACTTGCACGCCCACGGTGCTGACGTTCTCGTCGATGGAACAGCCGGTCGTCATTTGTGGCTGGAATTTGACTTTACTCTTCATCAATTTAAAGTTTATATATTTTATAAAAAAATTATATTTAAATTAATTCCATGTATATTTATTATTTTGATTAAATTTATATTATAATAAAAAAATCTTAATAATTTTGACTAAACTTATCTATCTATTGTGGACGTTGTTGGTGCAGATCATCCAAAACTACATCTTCACCGTCTAATCTTCGAGAAACAGGTCGTCAAAGTTTGAATCTTTTTACGGCAAATTAAGTTTGGATTATATGTGCTATGTTGGTGGAGGTTATACGGACTGTTGCCGAATGGGTGTCATGTTCAAGACGACAAATGACAGTTGTAGAAGTGTAGAGGGGTATATAGATAATTTACCATTATTTTATTATTTCTTTTCATAAATAGTGCAGGTGCATCCACAGTTTCTCACGTGCACACAACATTCAAGCCACGCGTGCTACTTCTTACGGCGGTGACAACAGACCATATGTCTTGTCCCTACATATCCTCTCCCTCACACTGTGACATGTGTTTGGTTATATTGGTTGGTGAAGCTATGGTGGATGGGTTTAAGTTTTTACTTCCTTTTCTATCTCTTGATGCCAGTAAATACATTTCGGTCCTTACGGTTTGTGCAAGTTTTTTTTGAGCCCCTGGGCTTTTGATTTCACTTTTATTGCTGATTTTTTTCAATATAAATTTTAATTTGTTACAACTGTGCCCTTCAATTAAAATTGATCATATATGTTGGGTTTCAATTTAGTCCTTTTTCTTTGGGTTCCTTTAACTATTTTGGTATACAGGTTTTAATTGCTTCTAACTAGGTCTTTCAATTGAAATTTATCATATATTTTATCTTTCATTTCGGTCCTTATTCTTTTAATTTTTTTAAAAACATTAAACAACAATTTTTTTAAAATATCTTTATTGATTTCGGACCCAAGGTTTTATTTATTTCAATTTTGTCCTTCGATTGGAATCAATATATAGTTTGTTTTAATTTGTTTTAATCGTGTCCTCCAATTGAAATTAGTCATATATGTTACTTTTCATTTAAATCCTTATTCTTTTAATTTTTTAACAAAATTACTCTTTAATTTTAAAAAATTCTTTATTAGTTTCGGTCTCAAAGTTTTTATTTGTTTCAATTTTGTCCTTTGATTGGAAGTAATTATATATTTTATTTTTCATTTTGGTCATTATTCTTTGAATTTGTTATTTGATATTAATTTCTTTGTTTTTTACTGTCATTCTTGGATATTGTTTATTTTTTATCCGTATTTTTGCATCTATGTTTTCAGTTTTTGTTTTTAATTTTTGTCGTTTTATTTTTTATTGGAGATTTATTTTTATTAGGTTCAGTCTTGAAATTTTAATTTATCTTAGTGATAATTTTAAAATTAATATTGCTCCCTTTTTCCTTTTTTTTTGTTTTTGGATTAGATGATTTTATAAGTTTATTGTTTGCGCCATAATAATGATAGGTTTAGTGATTTTTTTTGTAAAAATATTTTTCTTTTTTATTTTATTTTTCTTGGAAATTTAATAATTTTCATTATTTGAACAGTAATGTTGATAATAATTTTAAATATTATAGTAATGATAATAATGGTAACATAGAGATGAATTTTCAATTAATGTTCTCTTGTTTTTGTAGATAGAAAATTATCTATCTACTTTTTGTATTTAATTATTGCAGTTATTTTCACAATTTATATTTTATTTTTATATTAAATTTAAATTGAATTCTAAAATGAACTAATTTTAATTTAGTAAATTCTATAATTCAGATATCTGAATCTTTTTGCTTTTTTAATGATGATAATTTTATACTAGTAATTTCTTTAAAACTTAATAAATAAATTTATATTGATTTACAATTTAAATATTTTATAGAAAACTTGTACTTCATAGAAATTTTGTACATATTTATTATTTGACCTAAGTTTATATTATAATAAAAAATTTATACAATTAATATTTTTTAAATTGAAAAAAATATATTGACTAATATATGTGTGTTTATTCTATTGACCAAGACCGTCAATACCCAGTACTGTAGCGTGCAATTACTATTCATAAGAGAGTGAGCAAAAATACTAGAAAAGAAAAAAAAATAACATTACTAAGAAAAACCAAGCAGTTAAAAAAAAAAACAATTAGAACTTTAAAAAAAATCCTAATCCGGTTCGGTTTGGTTTTTAAGACTAAAATCAATAAACAAAACCCAACCGGTTCTAATTAAAAAATACATACTATAAAAAAAAATCTATTCAAGTTTAGTTCAAAAATTTTATTCTGGGTATATTTTGGTGGAAGGGAAGAAAGGAAAAACTTAATTAAAGTAAAAAAAATAATAATTTAAAAATATTTTTTCAGTGTTTTTTAACAGGGACTATTTTTCAGTATTTTAGTTAAAAAAAACCGAACCAAACAGAAACAAAACCGGTCAGTTAAATCTGGTTTCAGATTTCGATTTTTTTTTAATTTGATTATGATCACACCCATGCACTCACAGTTAGTTTTTCAAATTACACGGTGGAGCTTCAGACGCAACTGCTTAAACCTTCCAACCTGTTGAAGTGCTTCACCACTAATGCCATGATCATCCTCTTGAAAGAGTTATATGACCTATGACCAGATTAATCCAAAACCGTATACAATGAGTGCTTCTGTCCCAGCAGCCTGGAGATGAAAGGCACGTGGCTGTTGAATGCATATTCTCGACACATATTTTGGTTAGAATCCGGCGCCTTCTTGCCTGGATGACAGCACTCTTCCAGTAAAACTCTCTTCATCCTTTACTTCTCAGCATTAGCTTCCGGATCGTGATAGTAATCGTTGAAATCCAGGTCATCATCTAGGATTCGATTGCAGCTAACCGGCTCCATAGAATTATGAGCCCCGGAAACTTTGTTCTGCCTCGTCGCCGTCCGTTTCTTAGACCGGCCGGTGCTTTTGGTGAATTCATCATCCTCTTCCAGGTTTCCATTTGGAGCCTTACTTGCATCTCTTCTCCTCTTTACTGAATCGCTGCTTTCGTTGCTACCGCTACTATTTCTGTCTGCCTTACTGTATTCCCTGATGGTAGATTCAATGGTTTCCAGCAAACGATCTCCGTACTTGCTGACCTTGGCCCTGAATATTGGAAAAATGCACATCTATCCCTGAATGACGGAAAGAATGCCTGCCAAATAATCACCACACGACCTAAAATCAAAACTTACTTTCCAATGCCATTGATCTCCAGGAGTTCTTCCTTCGATCTGGGAACTCTTTTGCTCAAGTGCTGCAGCGTGGCATTACTACACGGAAACAAAGGGGGCATCTCAGGACAAGTAATCCAATCATGGCTCCTTTCAATTTCAGCATGACTGCCTGATTTCAGTATATAAATATACATGTGTGCGTGTGTTATTGATAAGGAATAGAGATTGAAAAGGTACCCAAATATGTGGTATGCCATAACACCATCTCCAGCTTCTTTCAGAAGAACAGTTCGAAGCAATCGCAGAGCGGAAAATAGTTTGGCTGACAGGTTCTGACATGTTAAAAGTTAAATAGATGGTTGGGGATCCCATCAATCATGGTGAATGAAGAGAACAAAAATCCAAGACATAATCATACCAAGTCCACTTCAGGTTGAGGTTGGGCAGGACTACCGGATTGCGGAGGGCTTAGCTTCCCAGACATGAGCGAGCCTTTTGCTGAAGTAACCTCAGTTTTGCCCTGTTTAGAAACTTTTACAGAGGAAGGGAATCTGCAACGTATATTATATACCAGAATCAGCATCCTAGCTATTCATTTCAGCTGTGAAAAACAGAAAGGGTAAATGATGATGGTTTTTCCAGAGCATCATGGTATGCAAGGCTACGCAAAGCACGAGGCTAAGCTTGCTGGCTTCATCCAACTCTGGTCTCCATATTTCAGTCAAAGCCACCCTCGCTAATGCCATATGTAAATTTAAATTCCATAACCAGTAGCTCCAAAGTCAAGCATCTGGACCAACCCCCACAAAACTGACTCGACAAGATTTCTGACTGCTTCATCTGAATTTCTTTGCAAAAAAAATTATTTTGCATTGGCTTTGCTCAATGAAAGGGTATGCTTTCGACCGAACAATCCAGCCCAAATGAACACAGACCTGATGCTGGTTCTATTTCTCTTAGGCTCAATATTCACATGCATCTTCGGAGAATAATCAGGTTTTATAGTACAAGTAGTTGGCATTTAGCAATAAAACATTGGCGTAAGTCTAATGAAACATGTGCTCAAGAAGCATGCTGAGTGAGAGGCTGCACCTTAAAACAATCCTCTGCTCGCCAGAGCGTAGATTGTATGCCTTGGATTCATTCACCTGAAAGAAATTAAAATGACAATTGTAAAAAAAAAATAACATGAGAAATTAAACAGTGAGGATGGTAAAATGGATCTCTATCACAATGTGTTCAGTTCTGTAGAGTTCAAACAAACACAAGCACCTTTAACACTGACGATACAGATCCGTAAATGTCACTTTTCTTAACATCCTCTGCAAGAAAATCCTCAATAACAAGATGACGCAATATACGGGAAGCTTCACCCTTTGCTAGGTGTTTTCCAGCTCCATGAAGGCTCAAACTCTCATGCCTGTGTCTCTTGACCTGGTTCAGACAGTAACACCATGCATGAAGTTATGCAAGGACATGACAGCTAGATAAAATAGGCATGTTTTTCTGTTCTCAGGACATACAAATTGGCTCAAGGAACCCCTGTAGACTTCTAAGATGTGAGATGATGAAAAATGCTGCCCAGTTAACTTGACCAGCTCAACCTAGAGAAGACAGAATTCAAAGTTTAATGAATAAGGAAGCGAGAAATGCACTATGCCAGCATAAAATAACAGCTGCTATTTTCAAGCAGGCACAACGGAAAAAAAAACAGGAGAAACAAACGGTTTCAAACCAGTTGCTTTGCGCTCTCAGTGACATCCTTCTCTACTAGAGTTTTGATCTTCGAACAATTATCACATGTATTCCCACAGTTTCCAGAATCAAACTTTTCTCCAAAATGCAGAAGCTGTAAGAGACGTCTGCAATCGACATCATTTTCAGAATAACTGACCTGAAGCAGGAATAGTCATGTTTTAGAACGCAATAAGTTAGAAAATAGATGGATATACTATCAGCAGACACAACACAGCAGCAAAACATTTCACAACAGTTACCATTCGCAGCAGATTTTCAGTATTTTTTTCCAGTATCCTATCTGAATTTTTCATATTATTGCGACCACACCCAGCTGTCCAGGGACTCTGCTCTGCTTGTCCTTGTATAATCATGTGCTTGACTCGTATCTAGAAAGGATGAGAAAATAGATAAGCAATCGAACAAAGATAACAATGAACATGAAAGGTCAATAAATCACATCTATTATTACATGGCGAAAAGAAAGAAAGGAAAATAAAGAGAGTCTACAAGAGATGAGAAGATACATGGACCCTGCAAAATTAGCTTACATAGTCACTGTAACTGTAGTACAACACACAGGATGCGCGTTGACCATCTCTGCCAGCACGACCACACTCCTGGAAAATTTTGTGAAATTGTTGTTAGCTTGTGGTCATCATGGAACCAAATACTTGTACCTCAATTCTGAACATTCAACAGTTGTAATGTGAACAGCTTTAAAACTTAAGAATATGATTACCTGATGGTAACCTTCAATCGATTTTGGAAGAGAATGGTGAATCACAAAGCGGACGTCTGGTTTGTTGATGCCTGCAAAAACACACCAGTTAGTACATGGTATTCTCGGTTAATCAAGGCAGTGATAAGAAACAATAAATTATACCCATTCCAAATGCCACTGTAGCACAGATGATGTTAACTTCATCTTTGCTCCACTGCCTCTGAACAAAGGATCGTTGTGCAGCATCCATATTACCATGATAAAATGCTGTTTTATGTCCACATTCCTGTACATTAAAGTATTCACTTGAGCAAACATAAACTAAAAGGATGGGATGTCAATTTCACCATCACATCAATATCAGATTTTCTTTTACAGTTTGATCACATTCCACAATACCCTAAGGAAACAACACAGTACAAGATCGATGGGGTAACTTAAAAGCTTCTCTAATGCACTTAGAGAACATAATTCAGAAGAAAAATAAAATTTCAGATGAAGAAAAAAGGTGATCATTGTAGCTATTCCTAAATCTTAGCTACCCCAACATAATTCATGGACATTCATGGTGTAGATGTCTATAATTTGTTGCATGAGAAACTAATTTTGTACAACTAGACAATTAATGATGATTTGTTTTGATTACCTTGAAAACATATTTTCAATGGCATCACCATTCACCAGACTTTCAATTATCTAAACTTTTACAAACATTGATTTCCCTTTAATATACTTGTCTCATAGATCAACACATTTATATAAGGTCCGAATGTTGCTCTTCCAAATACAAGCAGTTGGTCCAAAAAGTGAAAGGCTCACATTTAGTAATTGCAAGATCAAAGATTAACTACAGCCTTCTATGTACAGCAACAAAGACCCCAAATTAACTATGACCTGCAATGTACTTATCCATGTATTTAGCCCCAGCTAGCTTGGGTCTAAGGCTCACTTAATTGAGTTGAGTTGTATTGTATATTGCCTTGCACATTTTGGAAACAACCAAGTCTTCTTTTAGTTTTCACCATTATCACAGCTTAGACAGCCAAACTTTGGTATGCAGCTTTCAACACAAGACTATAACTGCTACGTCCCTCAGTTCAAAAAAGCTTTGGTTTGATATTCATTTTGATAAAGACGCAATGCAATTGTAGGACAACAAAAGCACACTCATCAAGTACTTGTGGACAATTATGACCAGTCTGCAAGCAAAGCTTCTCACTAAGAAATAAAGATTTTTCCAATTGTTTTGCAAATGATAAATCTCTGCAATACAATGAAAACACTTTATGGAAAAACAACCTGCAGTTTTTCAGCAACTTTTTCACAGTCCATTCTTGAAAGACAGTAGATAATTCCACATTCATCAAAATGATTTTCTCTGATGAACTTGTCGATGTCTTCCAAGCACTTTTTTGTCTTGGGAATTACAGAATACCTGTCATGTTCACAATGAGTGAAGATATAAAATGCAGTGACAGTTCATTTTAATTCAATACTAACCATAGGTTGGGGCGATTAAAGCTTTGCCGGAAAACAATGCAGTCCACAAGACCAAGAGCTTGCACAACATCTTCTTTTACACTGGCTGTTGCAGTAGCAGTCAAAGCTAACACTGGAGTTTTCTCAAATTTCTTCTTCAAGATACCAAGTTCCTGGATATTTTACAAAATAGATTAGCATAAGACAGAAGCGCTGGGAGATGAAGTGCACATTTGATTATGATTTAAAGGCCACAACCTTGTAATCCGGTCTAAAATCATGCCCCCACTGACTCACGCAGTGTGCTTCGTCGATAACAATCCTGGCAAGCAATCCACGACCATTTAAGCTCTCCAAGTTTCGCAAAAGAGCATCACTTCTGCAATCAGAACAGGTGGGTTTCAAAGAAGTATTTAGAATTGCATAAAAATATCAGCTCCAGGATCACATTATAATACAAGTTAATAGATCACCCATTTTGACCGATCTGATTATCAATCTTTCCCGATGAATAGATGAAAGCACGTTACCAATCTTACCTTTCTTTCATTGATAATATCATTGAAAATAAAATTATAGCCCAAAACAAATATTTATGTTATCTATCACCATCCAAGATGTTAAAACAGCTAAGCTTGCTATTAGAGGGCAAGCAAAGTATGGTCTGGGGATGTGAGAGTTTAAATATTGACTAATAAGGGGATCCCTCGAACAATGAAAAAGGAAATGCACAGAGCCTTTCAAGATTAGTTTGAAGAACAAAATCCAGCTGTTGAGTCGGAATACAAACCACGAGCCGGGCAGAGGAAATACATCACAAATATTATAATCAATTGCATGCAGAATTAACAACACTGGATCCCACAAAAAACTGAGCTGATGCCAGCTGGATTTTAACCTTTCCCACCAAATTTTTTTCACCGTTACAAAACATACTGCAAAAAATTGGATTAGCGGTACTCAAAGTCAACAGCACCATGCCACCATCCCATAAGTTCCACCAGAGAAACTAGTTTCCATTGTATGAACCCATTCTGACAGTATATCAAACCAAAATACACGAAACCAATTCTTAAGATGCCCTAAATTTCATAAAATTTGAAGCTTCAGATTTATAATTAGAAGGCAATGTCAATTGATATTTTTTGCTAGAATACTGGTAAAGTGAATGACACTCACTTAGCAACTTTCTCTGGCGTGACATATAGCAGCTTGTATTTACAATAATCAGAACAAAGTTCCCTTAGGATCTCCTGTTGTTCAGTCCACTCCATGTTGGCACTCAAGTAAGCAGCAGGAATATTTGCCTATAGCACAAACTAACAGGTAAGAAAAATGCATGCCACTAAATGAGCAGCTTGCAGTGACCAAAAGAGAATAAATGCTTGACTAAAATAAAAAGATAGCAAGCATACCTGCAAAAGGTGCATTATTTGATCTTGGATCAGCGACACAAGTGGGGAAATTACCAAGGTTACTCCAGGACAAATTAGAGCAGGAAGCTGCTTGGATCATAAAAAAAAAAAAAAAAGTGAGTCCCATAGTTTGAACTGTGAAATAAGAAAAGTTTAGTTCCCCAGTATCATCAAAGATTCAAAGATAAAGAAAATTAAGCAAAGCTGATATACTAGCTTCTATTCAACTGGAAAATATTGCCAGAGATAAGACTGGAAGTTAAGCAGATTGCCACAAATCGAAACAGCAGCATAATAGACATTAAATGAAACTAAAGCTCTGTCTAACAAAATTAGACTTGATTGTAGCTACATAATTACCTGATATGTCAGACTTTTTCCACCTCCAGTCGGCATTAAAACAAAGACATCATACCCACTCATTGTAGCATTTATGACCTCTCTTTGATTAGGGCGAAACGAGTGATTTCCAAACACTTTTTTGTTGTTGGCCTAGCAGCAAACCAAGCAAGCAGCAATATAAGAGGTAATGAAACTAGTGATTGATAAAATTCAAAGAGATGGGTAAGGATTTAAATCAAAAGAGCACCTCCAGCTTTTTGGTCCATGGGAAATTTGTGCTGCTCCACTTTGGATCATTTGAGCCTTCGATATAATTAACTTCAACAAAGCTTGGAATGTAAGGTTCTCTCTCCAAAGGAACAGAAGAAAAACCAAAGTTATCAATGGAAGAGAATGAAATTGATGGTGCATTCCACTTTTCATATCCATTCAGGTCATTTTGTAGATGAACATTGGCATTGAGTCTCATGGGATCCATTTTGCATGCAGCAGATTGAGGTGTTTCATACTGCAAATTTCGAACCAATGTGGATGCAGAAAAGTGTGACTTCTGCCTTTCTTCATCACGAAGATATTTTTCAAGTTGCTGGATTTGCTTATTGAGCTGTAACCTATTTATGAAAACACAAATATAAATGCATAAGAGAGCAAATTCAACAATTATTCAAGCTTATCTCCCAAGAATAGGAGCTGAGTGTTTTACAAAATGCAAAAAGACAATGGAGCATATTAGTCATGTCTATCATACTATATTTCCTTCCATGTAACCCCAGAATTTCTCTGCCATACTGTTATTCTATTCTTCCCATGAACTTCAGTTCATCTTTTGTGGCTCCATTGAACCAAAAAAATTCCATGCATCAAAAGGTAGTGTTATATCATTGATGAAGAAAAAGGAGAAGAAGTGCAACCTATCTTGACGAAGCTTATCTATCTGCGCTTGACTCAGTTCAGCAGCATTGTCAAGCAGATCATTTGATACTGCAATCAGCATATCCTTCATTTCTTGTAAATGTTTGGCAGCTTCTGGGCAGAGTCCTAGCTGTAGTGATTTAGGAGTCAGAGAGATCAAGATGGGAATAGAATAGAACAGCATAAATGAACAGTGTGTATGTAACGCAGAAACCTTGAGTCCATGACTACAGTTTGAACACAACTCAGGTGGCACAGAAATCTCTTCGGGCCTTATAAAACTATTTTGATCTGCAGTTGGAGTTACGGGTGGAAACTTAGAAATTGGTGGTTGCGGTGTGCAGGTAGCTTGGTAGTGCTCCAGAACAATTTGGTCCACGTCTATACTCTGCGACAAAGTTAACGTGTGAGATAGATTAATACAGAGAGATTAACACTCATCAGTATATAAAATATGACAACAAAATTAAGATGGATAAAACTGTGGAACTTGTTCACGGTCTACTTTACAAAAAGCAAATAGAACCACAGAATTAGCCTGATTTAGTAAAAAGGATAATCATTTTCAACAAAACTGATCAACAAAACAATATCCAAAAATCCTATAACTATGCTCTCTTCATTATGGTATCCGTGAGGTGAAATTATGAATTTAAAGTAGATGAACTTGATACAATTGTTAATGCATTTTGAAGAGAACTCATTGTCATTGTACTATGTTGAGTAGTCTTTGTTTACTCATTCAAAACCCGAGGGATATAACAACCTAACTTGATTCACAGTTACTCTTCATGCTGGACAAGTTTTGATTTAGTTAGCAGAGCTAAGAGGAGCTGAGTATCAATTACCTCGATCAGGTCATCATCATCAATGAAGTCAGTTGAAGTTTCCACGAGCTCTTTTGTTTGGCAAGTTTGCACATTGTGATTGACGAATGAACCGTCTAAAGTCTGTTTAGTGCCAGCCCCTGATGATGCTTTAATGTCACTTGGCCACCCTTGATTGTTTCTAGATTGCACATGCCTAGCATTGTCTGCTGAGATAACATTGCCCAAATGCTTTTCAGCTTCACTGTTCTTTCCACTCAAGTTTTTCTGTGCATACACGCCTTCAGAATATTTGCCGCATGAGCTTTGAAAGGTAGGTCTTTGCCCTACATTGCCTGACAAGTCTTCACTAACATTCTTTACTGGACCAGATTTACCAGGTCTAATGTAGTTCCTGGAAGAAATCTGAAGCGTGGACAGAGCATGCCAAGCCTGCAAAATGATTTCCACACAAAAACCCAATGCAAACTGAGAGTTTCCATAAACTGCTCATATCAGTTAAGATATTAAATGTTTGCTACGTGAACTTTGAAGTACAACATGAGGTTAGAGTTTGTGTTCACTCGATGCATGTAGCTTACAGGGCAGTTCCCTTCTCAAAAAGCAGAGATCATTTTTTCATGTCAGTTGACAGGGCTTGCATTGCAGGGTGCTCCCATAATAGACCAGCCATCAGGGTTGGAGCAACCATGAGGAGATTTAAAGAGGACAGTGCCAATCGTGCTAATATGAACAGTAAACACTGACACACCAGCAAAAAAATAAACTCGCAATGCACATTTTTACCTTTTCAACTTGTGAACTCAGCAATCTTTGAGGATTCTGAACAACACAGGTGCTTAACCTGAATGACACAACTAAAAAATTAGTTACACAAGTGAATAGCTTAGTAGTTAGGTAATAACAACAAATTCCCCAATACCCTTCCGCCAAAGACAGTTGGTCAAAGGTTACAATGCTTGAAAAATTATACAATAAAAGGGGTTTAAAATTCTACAGCTCCGTGAAAATATTCAAATTTGAAACAACAGAAACAAAAGCCAAGGCACAGTTAAGAATGGGATTACGATTTTAAAACAAATAAATCGGAGATCTACTTAATCATATGTGAATATGATGCCAACATCATAAAGAAAGCATGTAACAAATGTGTAAAACAATATTATACCTCATGGACATTGGTTTTTGCGATTCGAGCGAGTAAAGGAAATTCGAACTCAAAAACTTCCTTTTAGAGGAAATATCATCGAGTGCATTGGCATGTTGCGACCAATTCATTTTAGGTTGCATCTCATCTTCATATTTCCGACCTTCGCTTCGATTGCTTACTCTGCCAAATACATAAATGTAAAAAATATAAAAATAAAAAGTAATACTAACGCGTAGAAAAAAACAGATTACTTTTGCTTCGTATGCTTTTCGATCAACATCGCTCCGATCTCTCTGGTAATCGTCTCTCAACTCTGAAACCCTGGCATTATAGAGAATAAAAAAAAATATTTCGAAATGGGAATTTGTCATATGCAATAAAAAAATGATTTTCTTTTTATAATTTGAATTTCAAACAATTTGTTTTCTTTTTCGAGATAAATTACACAGCGGGTAGTATAGCATCGTTTTTTTGTGATTCGAAATGCTAAAACACGGCGTTTATCGAGAATTAAAAACCTGACAGCAGTAGCATGAGCGAGTGTATGAGAAGATGAAATCTTACTTTTGATCATTGAAAAAGAGAAGCGAGGAAGAAGCAATGATCGGGGAGTGTTGGGTAGTCGAAGGTGACGGTGAGTTTCATAGAGAGCGAGCGCGCTCTTCGAAGGAGCATGGCGGGATATTTTTTATTTTGATTTTTGTTTCCCCCTGTTTTTATTTCTTATGAAAGTGAGTATCCAGCAAAACTCAAAACATTTACAGGTAGTGTTTATTAGAAGGATATGTTTGATGTATTTTTTATTTAAAAAATATATAAATACAATTCATAAGTGTTTTACAAAAAGATTTATTTTATATGTTTACCCCTATTTTTTAAGCCACGTGTATTTTATATATTAAGGGGCGTTACTCTAGTTATATATTTAATTTAATAAGATATTGACAGTAATAAACAACATATATAAAAACAAAATATATAATATTCTATCACAAGTATATATATAAATTATTCGATTTCATATTTTCACAAATCTAATTTCTTTAAGGATCGAAATAGCAAGTACAATGGAAAAAATTGTTTTGAAAAGTCAAATTTCTAAAATAGTTTTTTGAATAGTGTATATATGATTTTTTTGCTTATGTCTCCAATAGTAAAAATTATTTTGGAGAGTCATTTTTTTATATTATTTTAAATATAGTGCAATTATTTTATATATAGTTTAATTATGTAATAAATTATACAATTAATAGGAAAAGGTTATATAATTAAATAATTGTTTTTAAAAAACCCTCCAACAATATAATTATTAATTTTATATAAAAAAAATTTACTCTCTTGTAAAGGTATTTTTAAATAAAAATAAATATTTTTAATATAATTACATCATTAAACTTAAGTTGATTCCTCAAACTTGCAACATGGGTTACGAGCCTTGTTGAGTTAAATAAACGTGTTTTTTTATTTTTTATTTGTAAGATAAAAAAAAATAGGTGCTCATAAAAAAAGCATAAACCCAGTATCAAGATGTTTTTACGAAACATGATTACTTTATAAAAAAACAAGTCAAAATAAAATACAAAACTTACTTCCCCAGTGTTATGTTTTTGAATAATCATTTATATGGTAACATGATCAAAAAAAAAAAAAAGATGCTCAATAAATAAACATCAACTCGCCGACGATATGTTTTTCTAGTACCACGATAGCCCTGGCGAAACTAAATCAAAATAAATTATGACGCACAGTTTATATTAATTTTGTTTTTAACTATTTTTTATTCAACAACATGATAGACCATTTTTTGTCTAACGAAATAAAATGTTCTTATTAAATAATATGATAAAAAAAAAAGTAGTTGATAGTAAAATTGAGCATCAATTTAGTGTTATGGTGTTCTTATGCAACCATAATAATTCTATAAAAAATAAATCAAAATAAATTATGAAGATGGATACACGATAAATATGTTATTTTTTTGAAATTATTTGTTATCTAATAATATGATAGGCCATTTTAATTTAACAACATGATAGACTATTGATAATATGATAGAAAAATAAATAACTACAAAACGGAGCATTAATTTACTGTCATAATGTTTCCCGAGACCAAGATAACTTTTATAGATAAAACTAAAATAAATAACAAAATCCAGTTCCCAATAGAATGAATATATATATATATATATATATATATATTCTTTTAGTATTTTTTTTTCTTTTTGGACAAAAATGATTCATAGTTTATGTATTTGTGCTTTTAGATTTTATTTTTATTTATTTTATTTTATTTTTTGTACTTATCGTTCTGAAATTTTAATTTATGTCGGTTATATTGTATTTTATTTTTAAATTTTTTATTATTATTTTCCGGTCCCAAAAAACACTGTAGCAATCTACAGTGTTTTTCCTGCGCCATGATAATATATATATATTCTTTTGGTGTTTTTGTTCTTTTTGGACAAAAATGATCCATATTTTATGTATTTGTGTTTTTAGATTTTGTTTTTATTTTTTTATTTTAATTTTTGTACTTATCGTTCTGAAATATTAATTTTATGTCGGTTACATTGTATTTTATTTTTAAATTTATTATTATTATTTTCCGGTCTCAAAAAACACTATAGCAATCTGCAGTGTTTTTCCTGCGCCATGATATATATATATATATATATATATATATATATATATATATATATTATCAACTATACAATAAAATGCATCCCGTTTTTACTGTGTTAATCCACAGTTACACCTACTATTAATATATATTTTCGTGAAAAACAAACGGTTGTTGAAGTAGCCAAGATAGTCTAAAGAGCGTCAAATTAAGTTCCCTTCTGAAGGCATGGGTTCGAATATCACTCTCAACACATTTTTTTTTAGTGAATCCACATTAAAATTAGATTTAATATATATTTTCGAGAAAGATGAACGAATGCTGAGGTGGTCGAGTGAGCCTATGAGGCGGGAGACAAAAATTCTGTTCGAGAGGTAGGGGGTTCAAGTCTCACTCTTGATAGATTTCTATTTTACTTAAAAATATGATTAATTTTTTTTAATGATGATGATAATTTTCTTGCTTTTTTTAATGATGATGATAATTTTATGTTGGTTATTTCGTTGAAACCTATTAAACAGATAAATTTATATCGATTTAAAATTCATATATTTTATAGAAAACCTGCACTTCACAGGAATTCTGTATAAATTTATTATTTTGACCAAAAATATATTATAAAAAAACAATTAATATTTTTTGTGTTGAAAGAAATATGGTACCGCTCGCGACGAGGCGCGGGGCATTGGCTAGTATATATATAAAAATGAAAGGTGAGGGTGTTTTTAGCAATGATAAACAATGTTCCTGCACCCACATCACACTATGGACAGGGCAATGCTATTTTGTTTTCACTTTGGTCCATTGAGTTTTTTTCTCGCCGAATCATTTAATTGCAAAATCAACATCAATTGTTTTTATTTTACTGGGCTGGGACAGAACTGAAAGATAGGGGACTAACTCAGAAAATGCACAAAAACAGGTGATGTGAAAAAATATACCTTGATCACCCATTTATAAATAGACCTTTTGGTCCCTTATGTTTTTAAAAAATTCAATTATAGAGCACAATTTTATTTTTATTATTTTTAGATCTCTGGTTTTGACCCGAGGGATTTTTGGCATGTTACACATCACGAGATAAAGAGAAAACAAGTTATTGGAATCAACAATTATGATGGAACATTTGTTTTTCTAGTAACAATTTTTTCTCAGAATAAATAAATAAATTGACAATTCATTTCTTTTAACTTTAAATTAAAAGAAATATAATTTAATTATTTTTTATCACTCACCGCAAAAGGAATTGCGTCTAATTATATCATATTTTGACCACATTATTAAATTTTGCTTGGTAAAGTTGATTGTGAAATATAGTATTATAACTTCTTAAATTCTTTCATATTTTTTTATTTACTTATAGATTTAATATGATTCGTGGACAATTAAAATCCAACGAAGATCCCACAAAGAAAATAGGAGAACGAAAAAGAAAAAAAACAAATTATTTATGAATTTAGTCCCAATTTTTGCAAGGTAGTGTTGGCAAATGGCTAAGCTAGATGATAAAAAATTTGTAATTTGCACATCAAGTCTCGAGTTCGAGTGGAAAGTATATTTTTTATAAAAAATTAGAATAACCAAAATTTTACTCATTCACCTGAATTTATAAAATATATTTTGCCTCTATTATTCTAGATTATTCTCCCAAGTATCTTCTCCAATGGCATTCATCGAGACCAACAGTTAACTGAAGTCTCATTGTTTTATTCAATGGATATGATATGATAAAAAAAAAAAATGGCCCCAGAGAAACAAATGTATGATGAAAAATAGTAAATCAAGGATGGTCAAGTCATTTAGCTATTTTTAATACAACAAGGGTTAATTAACTATATTAATAAATATTACGAGGTAAGTTATAATAATAGAAAAACTACCTAGACCTCACCTTGTTTCTATTGTTTAAAAAATTAAAAAATATTTTAAATCAATTCAATTTTTAAATCTAAACGAAAAAACAAAATTTGATTTGCCAAGATTATCCTAGTTTGCCCAGAAATAGTAACAAGTCTCTTTTGTGAGTTTTGATTCATAATTTAAATTGATCATTTGATAATTTAAATATAATGACAAACAAGTAAATAATTTTTTTTTCTTCAAAATATAAAATGAGGTAAATTATAAAATACTCAAGCTATTTCTTAAAAACATTTTAAAAATATCTATTCAATAAATACAAAAATGGAATGATAATAGAAAATTATATATTGCGGGCCTTGAATTGAAGGCATGGAAGAATTTGGCCTTGAACAATATCGTGCGCCTTGTTGCTTATTCGAACGAAAACCTCGCAGAAATCTCAAGAAAATGCACGATGTAGCAGCTCTCGCTCTCTCTGTGGGACCAGTGTTATTTTTGACATTTCCAGGGACATGGATGGTGTTTTCTATTTCTCTGCGGGCGTTGACAAAAAGACCTGGAACAGTGGGAGTGTTTTGGTTGTTCCCAAATTCCTGCTAACAATACTACACTAGCCCCAGAAAAACGGAAAAAAATGCCCTGGAGACGGGGTATTACGGTACTTTCATCACAGGTTTTTTCGTGATTATCCTTGGGTACATGGGTGTATAAGTAATTTACTATTTTTTTATTATTTCTTTTCAGTAAAACTGCAAGTGCCTCGTACAGACGCACTCGTAGTGTTTCACGAGCATACTCCTTTAAGATGGATCATGCACCATCGTCCGACGGTGGAAACAAACCTTCCGCCATGTCAGCTAGTGCGCTGACATGTCCTCTGCCTCCCAGCGTGGCTCGTGTCGGCATAAAGTGGTTGGAGAATCGTCGGTGGATTGTTTTTGGTTTTTTCTCCCTTTTCTCTCTCTTGCCACCGAGAAACAAACTTTAGTCCTTGCGGTTTGTGAATGTTTTATTTTCATCCCTGAGCTTTTAATTTTGCTTTTATTACTGATTTCTTAAATGAAAATTTTGATTTGTTGCATTGTGCCCTTCAATTGAAAATGATTATATATGTTGGTTTTTAATTTAGCCCTAATTCTTTTGATTTTTGGTTTGGTTTTGGTTCCTTTAATTATTTTGGTATGCAAGTTTTAATTTGCTCTAATTGGGTCCTCCAATTTAAATTTATCCTATATTATATCTTTCATTTCGGTCCTTATTCTTTTAATTTTTAAAACAAATTACACAACAAGTTTTTTTTAAAATATCTTTATTTGTTTCGGTCTTAAGGTCTTAAGTGTTAAATTATATACTTCGTTTTAATTGTGTCCTCCAAGTGAATTAGTTATATACGTTACTTTTCATTTTGGTTCTTACTCTTTTAAAAAAAAATTAACAAAATTACACTACAATTTTTTTTTAAAAAAATACCTTCATTTGTCTAGGTCCCAAGGTTTTTATTTGTTTCAATTTTTTCTTTCGATTGGAATTAATTTTATTTTTTATTTTGGTCCTTATTCATTAATGATTTTAACTGTTATAGTCATGATAATGATGACAAATATAGGGATGGATTTTCAATGATATTTTCTTCTTTTTATAGATAGTAAATTAACTATTTTTTTGTTATTTGATTATTGTAGGTGTTTTCATAATTTAAATTTCGTTTGTTGTGTTTAATTTAAATTCGATTACAAAATGAACTGATTCTAATACTGTGAATTCAATAATTCAAGTATCCAAATCTTTTTATTTTTATAAAAAACTCGCACTCCATAGAAATTTTGTATATTATCATTAGTATAATAAAAATAAAAATAATAATAATAATATATATTGCGGGGGACTTGAATTGAAGGCATGGAAGAATTTGGCCTTCAACAATATCGTGCGCCTTGTTGCTTATTCGAGCGAAAACCTCGCAGATATCTCAAGAAAATGCAGGTTGTAGCTCTCCCTCTCTCCGTGGGACCTTATTTTGGGTGGGCCTGGGCACTGGCCCAGAGCCGCCATCATCTAAATCAAGAGCCCATATAATAATGGTAAAATACAATTAGCTGATAGCAGATTTTATGCCACGTGTCATATATAAATTTCTATTCCCAGACAATAAGGATTAAATAATAAATATACCGACCAATTTTATAAGCAAAGGGAGGCGGGAAAGCCTCATCTGTTAACAACGCCATGCGAGCGAGCGAGGTGCGCGAGAGGCCATACGAGTCTTTGCAAAAACGAAGTCTCATTTACCTGAATTTATAAAGTGTATTTTGCCTCTATTATTCTAGATTATTCGCACAAGTATCTTTTTCAATGGCAATCATCGAGACCAACAGTTAACTGGAGTCTCATTGGTTTATTCAATGGATATGATATGATAAAAAAAATTGGCCCCAGAGAAACAAATGTATGACGAAAAATAGTAAATCAAGGATGGTCAAGTCATTTAGCTATTTTTAATACAACAAGGGTTAATTAACTATATTAATAAATATTACGAGGTAAGTTATAAAAACAGAAAAACTACCTAGACTTCACCTTGTTTATATTATTTTAAAAAATTAAAAAGTATAGGCGTTGAAATTTTGAATGGGGGATAAGATATTTTAAAATCTTTTAACTTTCAGGAGGATGATCATGGCAGCAATGGTGAAGCACCTCACGTTGGATGGTTTAAGGCTTTAAGCAGTTGCGTTTGAAGCTTAACCGTGTAAAATGAAAAACTAACCTAACGGTGAGTGCATAGTAATTGAGCGCGGTCTCTTTCGATAGAATAGACATGACCCCGGGTGGTGAAATATTACTTAAGAGATAAAATCAAGTAGTGATTAATCGATGTCCACCTAGATATATATCATGTATTATCGTGAATTTTGACTGTAAAATTATGAGTTTATTTTCTAGTAGAATAAATAAATTTATATTAATTTAAAATTCATATATTTTATAAAAAAAATTGTATTTCAAACGAATTCTATACCAATTTATTATTTTGACTAAATTTATATTATAATAAAAAATCTTACATGATTAATATTTTCTTGTGTTGAAAATTCACGAGGAAGTAGCTGTGTATATATAACACACATATATAGAGAGAGATATTATTATTAGTATTATAATAATAATAACCGAGCATTTGGAAGCAGTCGAACCCGAAATCCAAAAGCGATTACAAGATTAATTATTATTAGTATTATAGTAATAATAATGATAATACAAAATATATTGCGGGCCATGCGAACGAACAAAGACCTCGCAGAAATCTCAAGAAAATGCAGGATGTAGCGCAGCTCTCCCACTCTGTGTGGGGCCTTATTTTAGGCGGGCTGAGGAGGCACTGGCCAAGAGCCGTCTTCGTCTAAAATCACGAGAGCCGATATAATAATCAGTAAAAATGCCATTAGCTGATAATATATAAAATTCCATTTTCAAGCTGTAAAGATTATATATGGAGCATAAACATGTAATTAATTATTACATCTATTTGTTAGCGTTCAATACTATACCGACCAATTTTATAAGCAAATTGAGGGGGGGAAGCCTCATCGCTTAACAACGTCATGCGAGCGAACGAGGTGAGCGAGAGGCAATACGTGCGTAGCTCGCGACTCCTCCAGTCTTCGCATAAACGAAGTCTTAAGCTCGCGTTTCTCTTGTTCTATCTACATATATATAATCCATCGACGATTTAAATAATAAACGCCATGCGAAATCGATCGAATGAACGAGATTTTCTAAATCTCTCGCTCGCTCGCTCGATGTCTGTCTTTCTACCGTGAAGTGAACACAGTAGCTTTGATCCTATATAAATCACACAAGCTCGCTGACAAGAAACTATCAATCCAACCCGTAGCTTAAACATAACCATTTCTCTATCTCTTTTAACTTTTCACGACCCTCCGAAGAAAAAAAATGCAGGTCTTCAGCAAAGAGTTGAAAGATACCGATGTTCGTGTTCGGTTCTCATTCCCCACTCATTGCTTAGAGCATTTAGATTTCGCTGGAAATAATTATGTTGATTTGCGTGTTAAGGATAGCTGTGGCGAGCTTCGAGTTATTCGTTGCCTGAAGAGGAACGGAGATTATGAGAAGCCGGTGCTCTCTAGGGGCTGGCTCAAATTTGTTGCTGATTATGGACTGAGAGCTGGTGACAAGGCTGTTCTTCTTCGCGAGGATGACCATAGCCTGGGGTCCCAGTTCAGGATCGATGCTCGGAGGAGAATCGTGCTGTTTGGCGGGGAGGCTTGGGGTGAACTGACAAGAGCTACTTATTAGCTCTTATTCCCATGGAGAGAGAGAGTGTGTGTGCGCGCGTGTGTATATATATATATATAGAGAGAGAACTTCCTAAGTTTGGTGTTTTTCTTCTGTGTAAATTTATGTATGTCCTTGTGTTTGAGTGTTTGTAGTGATGATCAATGTTATCGAATGGACATGTTGTTGTTCTTAGTTTCTTGAATATGTATTAGAATTAGATGCGTGTAATTCTTGAATAGTCATGAATTTATTTCCAGGTTTTTCAATTTTGTTTTATTTTTGCTATTTTGTGTTCTCATCAATATGTATTGTATATGTTTTATTCCAATGTTCAGTGTTTGAAAATGAGAATTTTCACTGATTTGATTTGATGGATAGATAAATCGAAAAGAATATGAAACGGATAAAAAATAAATAGATTTAAAGCCATGGAGAATATATATATATATATATATATATATATATGTGTGTGTGTGGTTTTTGAAATCATGGGAACTAAGTCTATTATTGCGGCTTTGAAAAACACGAAGAGAGAAGGCGATTTGTCATTGCTGCAGAAGATAGACAAGTTTTAACCTAAGAGATGCTTAGATTGCTTCGTTTAATTGCAATTTCCTGATCGTGGGGGTTTGAACTTTGTTTCCTTGCTATCATAGATTAGTGATGTTAAATTCCAATATATATATATTGAGCTCGGTTTTGTAGGAAATTGATTTCGTTGAAAAGCTAAAATACAATCTCCTATAAGGGAGAAAACTCATTTTTGCCCTCAACATTCATGAAATTCATTGCAAATATGACGTCATTTCTGCCAGTAGAGTCTGCCTGCTCAGCCACATTTGATGACCCAAAACTGGAGTTCTAACACACACACACACAACATGGTTATATTTAAAATAACTAAATACAAAAATGGAATGATAATAGAAAATTATATATATACTATTTTTATAGTGAAATTATTATCTTATATTTCTATTCACCAAACCTATATTCTGAATTTTCCACGAGAAAAGGCAGGTAATTTGGCGGTCCATTATTATAATCAAGGACCTAAACGCAACAGAAATGGAATGAAGGACCTAAATGTAAACATTTACAAACATCTAACGTCGATATTCCTTTTTCCCTCTTTCTAAGGACCCGCGCTGCATATCCGAGCCGGGTTGAGCCCGCCCCAGTAGCATTATAATATCATATTAGATAAGTGGTTGTCGCATCTTGAAATGGCCTACGGTGGAGTCATCCTCTCCAATTCCCTCTCCTTCTACCAAAAACGCATAGTTATGAGCTCAAGAGTGCGAGAGAAAAACGGCGGTGCTTCAATCCCGCACGTCTTGAGTGTAGCCGGATCGGATTCCGGTGCCGGCGCCGGAATCCAAGCCGACCTCAAGACTTGTGCCGCACGCGGAGTTTATTGTTCGACAGTGATAACTGCCGTTACTGCACAAAACACCGTTGGCGTTCAGTCAGTACACGCTGTGCCGGAGGATTTTGTTGGTCAGCAGCTGAAGTCAGTGCTCTCAGATATGCAAGTTGATGTCGTAAGTTTCCAACATTTCAACTGGTCCTTCAAATTTGTTTAAAATTGATTGCGATTTATATTTTTTAGGTTAAAAGTGGGATGCTGCCTTCTGTAGGGGTAGTCAAGGTTCTTCTTCAGAGTCTCGCTGAGTTTTCGGTTCGAGGTAAAATAACAAATTAATTTGATTTAATTTGTGATTTTACCGAGTTTAATGTTGTAATAATTAAATTAAAGGCAGCTTTGGTGGTTGATCCTGTCATGGTTTCTACCAGTGGAGACGTGCTTGCTGGTCCTTCCATTCTTTCCACTTTTCGGTAAGTTGCTGTAGTTTTTGTTTTTAGCAGTCGTTATTGGTTTTTCTTTTTGTTGCTTATTTTTCTAGTGGAGAAATTAGCTAACAATCACTCTATTTTGAGAGATAATGAGAGTTTTATGGTGAATGCTGAGCCATTGTTACACCGGGACAGCGGTGGTGGTGAGTGTAAGCAATAGGAAATGGCGTTTGTCGAGCAATTTTGCTGTTATTAATTTGTGAAGATGGGAAATGAATCATATTGAATTACATCTTATTTGTGGTGGAGATCGTTGAACAATGTGAGACTTGTGTTTATAGAAAGAAGATTTATTTTCAGTCAAGTAGTATCATGCGCCTTCTCTCTGGATGTGAGTTTTTTATAAGCTGTTAGTAACATCAACAGACAGCCAGTTAATGAACCGCTATCTATCTACTAGAAGTCGTGTCAAAGCAAAGTATTATTACCTCAATACGTCACCAACGGTGAAGTTGATATTTCTGGATAAAATATTCAAAAATTGCAGCTGCAGTAGTTAGAAATCTGCCGCACAGTATTTTTTGGTTTCTTTCATTTCCAAGGACCACAATTTTATACAAAATCTACCATCCAGGCTCCAAATTCCTCTCATATTTCTATTTCCGAGTGGTGCTCCATTAACTTCTATGCAGCCAGCCAATTGCAGCAAGTGCAGGCTATCTCTGCCTGATTTCAGTGATCATTTTGTTGGCAAAATCTAAGTCCACTTTACTGTTTGTCTAAATATGTTGCCTTGCACCTTTTAACACCTGTACTTTCATCTTTGTTTAATCAATGTCTAGAACAATGCAAAAATCAGATCATGTCTTAAGTCATCCATACTGGGACCTGGTTAAATCATGTCTTGTGTCCTGCTGAAGGCTATTGAGGGCAATCCTCTAAGGATGGAGCACGTGGCTAACTGAATAAGTATTTATGGGTTGAATTGCCTTCTTTGAGGAGCTGTAGACGAGGCATAGGTATGGCTGGCAATTTCATCCTAGATGAGCAACCTTTTCCATAAAGACCTTGTACGTGTGCCAGCCATCACTGACTTACTGAGAGTTGCTTTGTTTTTTTCATTTTTTCCCCTGTAAACTTCTATGTTGAATATTTGCTATAATTTCAAATTTCTGGTTCTTGAATGTAGAGAGGAGCTCCTTCCCATGGCTGACATAGTAACCCCAAATATAAAAGAGGCATCTGCTCTACTTGGTGGTATACGCCTTGAAACAGTTGCTGACATGCGCACCGCAGCTGAACTATTGCATGCACTGGGTCCGCGGTTAGTTCATGGAATTTGACTTTGTCCTTCGCTTGCTCAGGGAGCTAACATTATAAAACTATTATGTGCTTTTATTTCTCTAAGTCCATGAAATAGCTCACATTAGGAGTTCTGCTATTGAAAAGGTGGTAAGTTTACCTCTTGTTCAAATTGCAGCATTTTCTATTTGATAGCATAAGATTTCGAAAGTCATTACACCCTCAAAGGTGGGAAAATGGTATAAGCAAGGCATGAGCCTTTTCCATGTCCAGGATCTTATTGTCAAGAATACAAGAAACTGTTTGTTTCTGGGGTTATCTGTCAAGTTAGGAGACAACATTGTAGCTGTTACAACTTGCAAGTACAATTATCTAATAGCTAGATTATAGAAAGTTTTATGTGACATTCATGTGCAGGTCCTCCGTGGTTGGTTAGTTCTTTGTTGTCATTCGTTATCAAAATGGTCTTTGTTGTTTCAAATAAGTTGAGGAGAATAATGTGGCATCTATATCACTCATGATTATGAGTTATGTGCCGGTTATGGGATTCTTGATGCAGAAACCAAGACTCTTAAAGTTAATATGTCTAGGTACTCTGAGAAGATAGGGGAAAACTTAATGCGATAGTTAACATGGCTCCCACCTGGAACCTGCCTAGAGTTTTTTTTTCTTTTTCTAATGTCTGGAAACTGTCATGCAAGTTGTTAAAGCTGCTCTAACAGCTTGAATAACAACTCATCTCATTGGGCACCAGTCATTTTGCCCATGTAAGCTCTCCCATGCATGTAATCATGCTTCTGAACCACTGTGATGCCAAACATAATGTAGGAAAGCCCTCTAGGTTGAAATATTAAGGGTTATTCTACCATGTAAACATTTTGCTGTCCCATGTTTTCTCACAGCAAATTGAACTCAAATATTTAATCTGTTGCTTCTCTGATGTAAATAATTGTTTTCAGTGTTGTCTATGACATTGGATTTAGTCCAGGAGAAAATCTATCACAAAAAGGGTGCACCACTGTGCAACACGAGGAATAGAATAGATCCAGTGCTTTGAGCTTAGAGAGTTGCATGATTATAGTTTTTAATCTTGTTTTCCAGAAATGTGCTTGTCAAAGGTGGTGATCTCCCTGGTTCTTTGGATGCTGTTGATATCTTCTTTAATGGTGAGCTTAAATTTTACTAAACTTGTTAAATAATAATGCTATTCCTTATATTTTGTCTGTGATCATGGGCAATGTTCATTTTAAAGCCAATCTAAAACCAGCAAATTTTTGCAGGTGAACACTTCTATGAGTTGCGCTCATCTCGCATAAAAACTCACAATACTCATGGTACTGGCTGCACTCTGGCCTCATGTATAGCAGCTGAGCTGGCAAAAGGTTCTCCAATGCTCACAGCTGTTAGGGTAACTATATAGATTTTGTGGTTTTGATTCCTAGCCAACTTTGAATACTCAATGATTCAGGAGTATCATGACAGGCTGTACAGTCAAGTTTGACTTAATAATGAGCTAAGACATCATTTTATGTATTTATTATTTATTTAAATTCACCAAGCTTTATCAGTAAATACAAGATTTGCCTATGGAATGCAAATTTAGTTGATTAAGCCTGTTTTTTTTATATATTGTTCAGATGTTTTATTGGGTGTTTAGAATGATGCTATCCTTTTACCATTCGCCCTAGAGAGAGAGTTATTATGGTACATGGACCAGTTAGGCTAAATTATCCATAGCTATCCTGAACTTGGAGTTAAATTGAACTTAGTCCTTGAACTTCAATTTGAGTACCATGAACTAGTTTTGGTAAAAAATCCCCTCTGCCTAGGTTTCTGACCCTTTGTTAACCTTTTCTTCTCAAATAACGTGTCATGTATATAGACTTTTATTTGTGGTCAAAATTAATGTAAAAGTTTATCTAAAAAACTGTAGTTCAAGGTACTCAAGTAAATATAAATGAAGCTCATGGGTTAAGTTCAATTCAACCCAAAGTTTAGAGTAATTTTGGATAACTTAGCAGGCCATTTATTCTTACTTTCAATTTACAGTTACATGCCTGTAGTTCTCCCCCTCTTTTGATTTTTTTTCTTGTCTTTTGTTTTGCTGTGTTTTGTGCACCAGTATTCTTATGTATCCTAATTGTGGCAGGTGGCGAAGCGCTATGTTGAGACTGCCTTGGAATATAGCAAAGACATTTTGATTGGAAATGGGATTCAAGGCCCCTTCGATCACCTTCTAAGGCTTAAGAGTGGCTCTCACAACTTCCATAGAAAAGATGCATTCAATCCAAGTGACTTGTTTCTGTATGCAGTTACAGATTCAGGGATGAATAAAAAGTGGGGACGGTCCATGGTAGATGCTGTTGCAGAAGCCATACAAGGAGGGGCTACCATTGTTCAATTGAGGTTTGACTGTTTGGTGTTATGCTCTTTTTTTTTTTAATTATTATTATTCACTTTGAAGCAGCTAATTGTTACTACAAGGAGTGCTTTACATATTCTTAGTTGTCTCATGCATTTCTCTATAATAATTTTTCTGATTATATCTCTTGGACCTCCATGTACGTGAGCATCATAATGGATCTCTAGTTTGAAGTGTCTAAAGCAATTTTTTGGTCTATGTGCTATCACCCTTTTGCAGTTGAACCGGTCGCCATGCATATGAGTATAGTTTTGCCTATAGCTTGGTCTCTGCATGGATGCATAATTTGCAATTGCATAGGAATATAATTTTGTAAATTTTCTTCACAGGGAGAAGGATGCTGACACAAGGGATTTTTTGGAAACAGCAAAGTCGTGTCTTGCAGTCTGTCGTTCCCATGGAGTTCCGCTATTGATAAATGACCGTATCGATGTAGCCCTTGCAAGTGATGCTGACGGGGTACATGTCGGCCAGTCGGACATGCCTGCTACAGTGGCTCGCACTCTTCTGGGCCCAGAGAAAATAATCGGTGTATCATGCAAGACTATAGAGCAAGCTCAGCAAGCATGGATTGGCGGTGCGGACTACATTGGTTGCGGTGGAGTATATTCAACCAACACCAAGGCAAACAATCCCACCATTGGTTTGGATGGATTAAAAACTGTTTGCTCGGCTTCTAAGCTACCTGTGGTCGCAATTGGTGGCATTAATGCTTCGAATGCAGGCACTGTGATGGAGATGGGGGTACCGAATCTCAAAGGTGTCGCCGTTGTTTCGGCTCTATTTGACAGGGAAAATGTTTTGGCAGAGACCAAGAAGTTGCATGCGTTATTAATGGAGGCGGCGGCGGCATCATCATCATCATCATCATCAAAGATGCAATAAATTCCAGGCATGGACCCGTCTTTGCTGGTAAGGCCTTTCTGCTGTTCGATACATATTATCTCTGGATAAATTCTTATTTTGCTCAGTTGCCCAAACTCCGTATAAATAAATGCTCTAGTGATTACTCAGAGCTTCATTAAAAAAAAAAAAAAAAACTAGATATTTTTTTTGTTTAAATATTTTTCGTAAAGACATCAACTTCAAATATTCTAGGCTAAGATATATTTAACATATAAAACTTGGAGAGACCGGGTTAAGAGTTTTATTTTGAATCAAATTTTTATTTTAACTTGAAAGACGTTATTTTTTTTTTATAAACTCGAGACTTTAAAAGTTGGGTTCTATTTAACGGTTATATACGATAGCTGTTATAGTGGATAGATTTCTATCTGTATCAAGGGATATAATTAATTAAATATGACGTCTGGATTATGGAGTTTTTTTTGTTTATATGAATAGTGTTGAATAAATATATTAAAAGAAGGTAAAATTGTTGGGAAAATTATTGTAGCTACATTTAAACAATTTATTCTTGTTTTTCCCTCTCCAATGTTGAGGTAAGTTTTTTCATGAGGTGTATTAATTATCTTTAAACTGTTCAGGGGTAATTATATCTCTATTTATTTTAAAATCATAATAAAAAGACTGAAATGCTCTCAAAACAAAAAAATCTCAATAATGTAGTTGATGGGCAGTTTGGTACTTTTAAAATACTTTTTTTCAATATTATCATGTAGGATAATAGGTAATTTTGTCATCGATCAAATATAAAAATAGCGAAATATCATTAAAAAAATTAAAAATCATTTTGGAGTTAAAAGTTTTTTATTATTATTATTATTTTCCAAAGGTTTTTTTGTTATTACAATGTCAAAACTTAAATGGTTTAGTATTTGGTTTGGTTATATAAAAAGAAGAAAAGGAATGATAACATATGACGCGCTCAAAGGAGCGTGGAAGGTGCACATTCCCTTTGGGTAATGCTTGCGGCCTGCTGATATTTAAAAATATCCCTTCATCATATCTTTGTAAGAACGGTTATTTCTTTTATCTGTTGATGTGGTACATGTCTATGATTTTGGTTCGATATATTGCCGATGAGCTTCTTTTCTCTCTCCTTTCTCCTCTTCAAATTACAGTTTAATTCTTTTTGTGGTCTGTATTTCAAGTTTAGACTTTATTTTTAATTTTTTATCTTGACTTTTTTTGTAATTTATTTTTTAATCATCTAATTTCATCATTCTATCACAATTGATCAAACATCAGATTCACCAATTCCATCCCCCATTATTTGAATCTATAATTTTTTTTCTTAGAGTTTTACTTGTTCTTCATTGCAACCTTAAATTCAAATTGATGATATTATGTTTTTCTATTTGGTTCTCATTGTTTTGGTTATTTTTTTGATTTTCTTGTAAAATTTATTTTTATTTTCAACTCCATATTTTTTTTTTATCGAAACATTGTTTTTGTTTTTATGTCAATTTTGATTTATTTTTTTTTTTATCTTTTAACTAACTTTATTCTTCTTTTCAATTTTCTCTCTCAATCCAATATAAATTTTATTTCTTAATTTAACATCATTCTTTTAAATTTTTTTATACATATATTTTTTTTCAAATCGTTAATTGAATTTCATGATTTTTTTTCATATCACTTGTTGTGATCCAGTTACTTGGGTTACAAGTTTGAAAGTATAATAACTTGTTTTTAAATAGCTTTATAATCTTAGTTATTTTTTTATTGGGTTATTTTAATTTAGACTACAGGGGTTATTTTTTTTTTTTTTTTAATTTAGACCGCGGGTTTTACAAGATATCTCAAATTAACTCGATCACGATTACCGTTGTCGTAGCATTGTCATCATAACTCAAGTAAATCAAAAATGATTTTTTGATGTTTTTTTTACTTATATATATATATATATATATATATATATATATATATATATATATATATCCCAGCCGTGACCCACTTAACTTGAAGGGTCGCCTTTGAAAGCTATATTTGAGGTCAAAACCGACAGCAAGTAATTGTTTTATAGGAAAATTAATAATTTAAATAAAATAATATGTTAGTACAACTCATTTTCTTTATTAATTTATTTTTTCAACAAAAAATTATAACTTTTTTTATAACAATAAACCAAGGTGAATAGAATTAATATCCAATAAACTCTAAAACTAAAAAAAAAAAAACAATAATACGATCCTTTTCTAACAATTTATTTATCAAAATGTTTATTTCTTGAAGCTAAAATTTAATAGAAAAACAATTAAAGGTCTCGTGTCTATGCTGTAAATATATTTAAAATGAACAGGAGTGATATACATTTTTTTTAATCATATAATAGTTAAAAAAAATACAATTCTTTATATATAAAAAAAATCATAAGAAACCGAATGAACAGAGGCCAGACACTTGATCTCGAGTGACTCATCGCACCTAATCTATTTCAAAGGTGTCTATTTTTAAAAAGTAGCTACAGTTACATGCATGGTCTGCATCTCACCTTTTTTTAGCTGTCCATTTTTAAAATAAAACAAAAGCAGATGATGTCATAATTCTCAGCCACTTGGATTTTTTTATCCTAAAATTTATTCTTAAACGTATAAATATCATTTTTATAACAATAAATTAATATATCAACTCAAAATATTATTGAATTGATTTAATGTTATAGTTATCAATATCGTTCCAGTTTTTCTATTGGAACGGAACATTCCAGTTTCGGCGTGCCGTTTACATATAATTAATTATATATAAAAAAATTAAAAAACAAAAAATCAAAATTGATACAACAATTATATATATATATATATATATATATATATATATATATATATATCATAGTTGTTAATTCCGTGCCGGCCGGAACGTGCCATGCCAGTAAGAAAACTAGGACAAAACGATATCAATTCTATCTCGATCGGAATACCCCGGTTCCGTTTCGGGTGTGCCGTTTCAGCTATATAAAAAAATCATTTTACTTTTTATTTAACTCTTAAACCAGCACACATCCTAAATACATCTGATGTCATTGACATAAGATTATTTCGGGTGAGCTGATTTTCATGTCTTCTTGATTTAGTTTTATAGATAATTTTTTGACTTGAACTTTATTTATTCGTGGATAACCTTCAGTCCTTCATCATTTAAAGCCATAGGAAGTTAGTAAACTTCTTATTTGAGCGATATGGGAATGGACAAAGTGACAAACATGCAACCATATATATATGGCTGGCAGCATGTTTGCCCAGGTGGACAAAGTGACAAACATGTAGCTAGACAAATTCATTCCCACATCACTGAAATATTTTTTTGTTTTTGGAATTTTTATTGTATTTACATTTTTTTAATTATTGGTTTTAAGAAAGGTGAGGGAAACCCATCATAAAATAATAAAGAAGAGAGAAAGTGGTAGAGTTACATTTAGATAATAAAAAAATAATGCGGAACATGAAGAACAATATTAAATAAACAATAAAAAGAAGAACAAAGTTTTAGAGAAAGAAGCTAGAAAAGAAAGAATCAAAAGATTAGAGAGAAGCTTAAGAAGAGATAAAAGAGGATTGGAGGATTTGCAAAGTCTGCATTTTTTTATCAATATTCATCAAAAATCCCTTCTAAAATGACATAAGGGCATATAAATAGTAAAACCCTAAAACATATAGTTATTGGCTCGACCCATCAAATAAAAATGTTTACGTCAATAATTCCAAATAAATAAAAGACAATTGATGAATATTGACTACAAATGCGACTTCAGATCTTCAATCTTTTCTGATCATAAGCTATCTGATCTAAGTCTTGGCTTCATCTTTCTAGTTTCTGTCTAGCTTTTCTCCAGCTATATTCTTCTGTAATCTTCATTTGATATGGCTATTCGTGTCCCCATCATTTTTTATTATCTAAATGTAACCCTACCACTTTCTCTCCTTTATTATTTTATGATGGGCTTCCCTCACCTTTCTTAAGACCAATAATTAAAAAAAAAACATGTAAATACAATAAAAATTCCAAAAACAAAAAAATGATTGAAATGGATGGAGTTTTTAATATTTTGGCAATCCCTCTTTCAATTTTGTCTTTCTTTCACATTCTCAAGAAATTATACACAAAAGGGTTTCAGAAAAAAAGAAACTAGAATTGAAAAAAAGTAGTTTCGGTGATTACCAGCCTTAGTTCTTTTAGAATATCTAGTAATAGTAATGTATATGTACTCAAGGAGACATCCTTACAAAGCCCATAATTTGTCACACTAATCATATTAACCCCTTCAAACTAAAACCATAATTTATATGAGCAACTCTGATAGGTATTTCAGAACCTCCTCCTAGTTGAAGGATCGAAACAGCTAGACGTCCTTCCTGCTCAACACAGCTGGATTCAAAGTTTATGACTTCGATGATCACTCAAATTTCACACCCATCCTAACCCATAAGCTACGATTTACCGGACCAGCTCATAGAGACACAGTTTTACACAAAGCTTGAATGAATCCTATGAATATCCAAAAGGTGAAGTTAAGACAGTGGATGTGAAAGAGACAGAGGATGAACCTTAACTCACATGAAACTCCCCGCTTGCTTGTGCCTCCTTAACTCTCTTCTCATACTCATCCTCTTCATCATCGACTTTTTCTTCATGGGCCTCTGCATCATCTTCCTTCACCCCATCATCTTCTTCTCCTGCCCAGCCAAAGCCTCCGATAGATCTGGATACCGGTGGGGGCATTTTTGCCTCTTCCACAATCTTCATGATTTCTTCAACACTTTGAAGAGAAAAGGTGGGATTTTCTTTCCTGTAGTACATGGCCTGAGCTGCTTCTGTCAGTTCCCTTGGCAAGTTCTTCAAGAACCATGGATGGCTCTTGATTTCTTTAATGCTGATCCTCTGTAAAAGCACGAACGGTTTAGAAATGTAGACACTCAATTAAGGGAGTCATTATACAGAAAGTGATTAAAACAGAACATGAAATGATAACGCTGGACGATCAAAGCCAGTTTTTTCCTCTTCTTTTTTTGAAGAGACGGATGAACAAAGGCTGTGAGCTAATGTTGCATTTGCACATCCTGAAGGAAACCATCACTGATGCAGACATCACTTAAGACATGTTGAGAAACAAGAACACGCATGATCTATGGGCTATAAACAAACCATAAAAGCAATTATTATACAATTTTCTGCATCCCCAAAAGAAAGAGAGCTGAGGCCTCAAGAATGGTTTTATTTTAACTCTCTCACAACAAATAAATTCAATAATTGTTTTCTAAAGATTCTCTACACCCTTGGCTTTTAATAGGGGCGATTTTTTTCTTCTCATAGTGCTTAATGGACACTCATCAGCTTGCCCAGACAAAAAACTCAGGGGTTCAATAGACCCTGCATCATTCATGAACAAGCTTATTTCCCCTCTTCACAGAATGAAGCAATACTCGTATCCTTTTATTATATCAACCGAACAATCATTCATTCTTTTTCTTTGATTATTTACTTATTTTGGGGTCCATTAGTTTCTCTAATTCTGAGTGTTTGTGGAATACAATTTCAAGTTTCTTGACACAACACTAAGTGACTTCACAGCTATTGAACAGGTACCCACCACCATAAGAAAAAAAAACCATGCAGAATTAGATGGCAAGCAGACATGTTATTGAGGGTGAAACAAGATTAAAATCACATCTAAACAACGATGAATGCAACAGATAGTAGGCTTATATCAAAATACTCCATCAAAACAGCCATACCTGAAAAGGAAATCCAAAGAAACACTAATTTCCTAATATAAAACTCATGTGTAACTCAATGAAAGGACATCTACCAACGCATTGTGGTACGAGTTTCCTTTGTAATATAAGTTGATTGTCATTCTTAGGCAAGGTTTGTTCATTCATACCCGGGATGCATTTGCAACAAATATGCAAGAGAGGAGATTTCTGCAATCTTGAGATATGTGGACAAAGTCAGGGATCTTGTATTGAACTGCCATTATCCTCTGCAGATAAACAATACAAAATTCATGGACAATGAAAAATAAAGGATAATTTGAATAGAAGAGAGATGCTAGAGAATATAATAGATACATTGATAGTTTTCCTGAAATTCCTTGGGTCCTCATGATCTTCAAACGGATATGCTCCCACTAGCATAACATACAGAGTCACCCCACAAGACCAGACATCCGCCAACTAAACAAACAAAAATAAAAATTATAAAAAAACTGCAAAGTCAGACATATTCATGTCCTCCGCTAAGAAGACCTTCCAAATATTTAGATCTTAAATCTACATGTCTTAGGTCTTTCCAAGTCACAGTCAAAGCTTAAGTTCGTTTATTTACTATGTATCACATGCAAACATGTAATATTTAACTGAAGCTACATACTAATCAAAAGAAGAAGAAGAAAACAAATTTTTGATTTTGTTTGACATGGGCAATTTTTTTTCTCTGTCTTCATTGTTGATACAATATAGAATCTTGCCTTTCACAATGGTCGACAACTATAAGTAAAAATGAAATTGAAATAGGAAGATAGAGAAGAGGAAACACATGACAGAAGTACAACTCCAGCCACAAACTTGAAAGATGTATGAGAAACAAAGGTTTATGTGATTCTGACAAGCCATGGGAATGATAATTATAGCCTTTTAGCACAGGCCATACATTATTGTAAAGCAAAATCCAGCTTTGGGTTCTAATTGGAAAGGGTTCACTAGGGACGTCAAACAAATAAGGTCATTTTAATTTTATATTTAAGCTTAAATTATTAAGACCTCATAATATGATTTATATTATTCTTCAACACACTCCTTCAAGTGAAAACTCTTTGGGCTTGAAACTTGCACAGACTCACATTATCTTGTGCTTAATTTTTTTTATCAAATAGAATGGGGCCGATGAGATTCGAACTCGTGACCACTGGGTCAACAAGGCTCTGATACCATGTCAATGAATCATCTCATCTAAAAGCTTAAGCTATTAGCTAAAACTCTATAATATGATTTATATTATTCTCCAACACTCAAGTCTCTAAAAGCTTAAATCTAAACAATATTGGATTCAAATTTACAACTTGAGGAGCAATTGGTTTACCATATAACAAAGTACAAAGATTGGAGCATAAACCAATCATAATGTTCTCTGTAGGAAAGCTACTTATTTAAATCATAACTTTCAGTTGGTGATACCACACACGCATACAAATATCCTAATGATAAATGATATGAAGTTCCAAAAAGGTAAATCCATTCAAATGTCCATGAAATTATTCTCTGCTTGAACCCTAAATGACAATCCTTTATACAAACTTTAAATTCCTGAACAACAAAGGCAGCTTCAAAAAGTCAATTCCATCCAGCTCAGATGGATGTTTTTTACCCTGAGGGCATAGTAGAGGATGACAATCTTTCATTCAAAACATGAAAACCGCAAATCATTACCACAAATTTGTCCTGTTTATTTTGCAAAGAAAACAATTGAAGCAAAGCAAAAGGAAATGCAACTGTAATGGTCTTGGGCATTCCTGGGTACAACATGTTCAAGCATTAACGTGAACTAACATCTATTTTTTTTTATGAGATATGCTTGTGTGCAAACTATCAACAGATGCAGATAAGGCATTTCAGGATAACTTCTCCAATTCACTGATTAATACAGTCTAACATGTCCACTGTCACTTAAATCAAATTAAAAGTCCAAACAAATATAGAATGTGTTCAGCCAATGATCTCAAATTATTGCTCGTTCCTGGTTTGGGTGTTAGTGCTTTAGTAGGTGAACGCTAAGTAGCAGTGGTGTCTCATCAAAGAAGTTGTTTGTACTTAAGAGGAAAACGAATACATGAATACTAATCCAGGTTTTACCTTGCCATCATATTCTCTCCGAGAAAGAACCTCTGGAGCAATATAAGCTGGAGTACCAACTGTAGATTTGGGTCTTGAATGCAGCAAAGACGACTACACAAATATTGTGGATAAGAAGATAAAAATTTCACAAACACAACAAATAAACCAAAACAAAAACTTAAAATAGCAACAATTTGGCTTTTTCAAACAACCTTAGAATAACCGAAATCACATATTTTCAACCGCGGTGCTGGGCTTCCATCCAACAATGTATTTTCCAGCTTCAAATCTCGATGGCATATTTGCTGCCAATCATTAAAATTAAAATATATAACCAACCAAAACTCTATCAGCAACCAGAACCTATAAATAAATTATAATACATTGCTTTTACCATAGAGTGGCAGTAACTAACTCCAGAAATAAGCTGCTGAAAAAAATACCTCGCCTGAAAATAAAAAAAACTTATTCAGCACTTTTTTAATTTCATAACAAAAACAAAAGAAAATAAAAAACCTCGTCTTCGCTGAATCGTCCGGCCTTGCAAATTCGCTCGAACAGCTCTCCTCCGGCAGCATACTCCATCACGATAGCAAGATGAGTTGGCGTCAACACTACCTGAACAAAAAAACAAAAAAATCCCTGAACAAGAAGCACCGAAATAGATTAAAAAAATCAAAATAAAATAAATAATAACCTCTTTAAACCGAATTATGTTAGGATGGCGAAGCGATTTGTGATTGATAATCTCTCTTGCCACATTCTCATCAATCTAATCACCAAAATCAGATCTCAATTAGGCCGCAGCTAAAACTAAACTTACACTCTAAAAATAAAATAAAAATATATTTGATTATGTTTTACTTACCTTGAGGCCGCGCTCGATGTATTTCATGGCAACCAGTTCTCTGGTTTGTTTGTGCCTCATCAGCCTTGCCACTCCAAAATTACCAGATCCTATGTCTTTCACTAGCTCGTAATTCTCCATTTCCTTTTTTCTTTCCCCTTGATTTTCTTCTAATAATCGCCTGATGATTATAAAAAACCTAAAAAATCAACTCAATTAATTATACCTTCAATTCATTTACAGAAACTAAAACTATATACTGCGAAGGAAGAGAGCCAGAGAGAGCGCCGCGGCGGAGGGAGAGATTTGAAGGAAAGTAAAAAATCTGAGGGTGAGATTTGAAAGAAAATGGAATTGAAAGGGGAGAATAAATAGCACGAGGAGTCTGTAACCGCGTCTCTCTTTTTTGCTTTCTCTTTCTCGTGTTCAGTGAGGGAGAGAGGGAACGGAAATGGAATATCTTTTCTGTGGAGTGGACTCTCACTTTCAAGGTGGTTGGTGGCTTTTTTCCTTCTGTTTCGCATGTAAAACTTATGCGGGTTAGAAGTGTGGCTAAAAATATTTTTTGTCTATAATTTATTCAAATTTTAATTTTTTAATTTTATAAAAATTATTTTTAGCATTAATATATAAAAACATTAAAAAAATAATGGAGAACAAAAAAATCATTTTAAAAATAAATAAATTTATAAATGGTTTCTAACACCCCTCGTCCTCGTCATTAGAAAGCGGTTTCGGAACATGCTATGAATGAATTTTTTTAAAAGAGATTTTCGTTTAAAATTATTTTCTAATTATTTTGATATACTATTTTTTTAAAATAGTATTTTAATATATTTTAAAATAAATTTGTCTTTTAAATTTTTACCTCTTTACTACCCATAGGTCAAAGCAGGTTATTATTGTCTTTTTCTTTTTAAAAAAAAACAACCTAAAACTCTAAGATTGATTAATGGTTATAGGTTTTGTTTGATATTGTGTTTTAAAAGTATTTAAAAAAATAAAAAAACATATATTTTTATTTTTTATTTTAAATTAATTTTTTAATGTTTTTAAATTATTTTCCTGTACTAATATCAAAATTAATTTTTTAAAAATAAAAACACATTATTTGAATATATCTCTCAAAAAAACATTTAAATATACTTCCAAACACGCCGCAAATCTTAATGAAATCGAAAGGCAGCTGATAAAAAAGAAGCATTTATTGTTTAAAAAAGGCAAGAGGATTAAATGAAACCCTAGACATTACAAGACAACTAAACGTTGTGGCCAAAACCCTGTAGCACAAGACTCAGGTTACTGTGGATCCGAGCAGTGTAGGGACGGAAATGGGCTTGGTGATCAGGCGTTTGATGTTTTTTGTGGGGGTGTTTTCGGGTTTTGCCTTTTTTTACTTTCCGTCATTGTACAGTGTATTGACGCCTCTGACCCTCGAAAAAGACAAAATAGTGCACAGGGGGCAGGGGATCTCTCGGCTTTTCCATCTTTATCTACACAGTTCGAAGATGAAAAAGGGCCCCCAAAACGACAAGATAGCGAACAGTAATCGGGGGCAGCAACATCCTTTTTGCTCCGGTATTTACGTAAATATGGGTGGGAACAGGGGCATCGTCGTAACTACACCATTATTTTATTATATTTATGTGCGGGCGGCTGGCGCGTTTCCTTCCTGCGCCAGCGGGCCTTCCCGCTTACGCGCCTTTCAGGCTGCACGTGAGCCTTCATCCCGGCGTCACAAATTTTCTTCCGCCGCGTCAGACGATTCGCCTGAATGTCATCTAGCCTCTGTCGCGGCGCGTTCCCATAATATACTTCTGGTTAGGTCGCGGCGGCCGATTTTCTCACGGGCGTCGGTTTTCTCTCTCCTGCCGCCCCAAAGTCCACTCTGGTCCCTGATATGTGTATAAAGTTTAGTTTGGTCCCTTATGTATTGATTTCGATTTCATTACTGATTTATTCAAATTAAAATTTTATTGTTTTCAATTGTGCCCTTCAATTAAAACTGATTATATAACAAGTATTTATTTCAGTCCTTATAGTCTTGATTTTTTATTTACTTCTTATTCTGTAAATTATTCCAGTCCGGATGTTTGGATTTCTTTAATTTGGTCCTCCAATTGAAATTATTAATATATACAAAGTTTGATTTCAGTCCCTCTTCTTCTGATTTTTTTTAAATGGCAGCAATTTTCAGTATTTATTTTTGGTCCTCCAAATACTTTTTTTTCAATTTTATCCTTCAATTAGAATTATTTTTATATGTGTCATTTCTCATTTTGGTCCTTATTCTTTTATTTTTCTATTTGATATTAATTCATATGTTCTTTTTTTAATCTTTATTTTTTATTGGTATTTATTTATCTATGCTTTTAGTTTTTGTCCTCAGTGTAACTTTTGTCCATATATATAAGTGTATTTAATACAATAATAATAATAATTTTCTCTCTGTGTGATTTAATAATTTTTTTATTATTCTAGAGGCAATAATAATTTTAGATATTAAGGCTCCGATGTTGCTATTGTTAGAATATTTTAAATTAATATTGCTTCCTTTTCCCTTTATTTTTTTATTTGCTCTTTCTATTAATTGAATTTTATAATTTTATAATATGCACAATAATGATTTCAGTAGTTTTTTTTTTCCAAATAGTTTGCTCCTTTTTCTAATGTTAGTACGCGCTCTTTAGTGATCGTTTATGACGCAATACCTATATTCTAAAAGATGTAATCTATGCTTACGTGACAAACTCAACTCAAAATTTTAAATATTTTATCTTTTAATCTATAATTTTTATTTACTTATATCATATAAATTTATCGTTGTAAATTTAATTATGTTAAATTATATACAAAAAAACTACCCGCGGCAACGCGCGGGCAATTATCTAGTTAAGGTAAATCAATGTGATGGTTATGACATGTAGAAACAATGATTTTTTGTTTTTATGCTGGAATCTGAAATGTTATCTCTTTCCCAGATTATAGATTTGAAAATAATAAAAATACAATTCTGTATATCAAAATAATATAATTATTATAATCGTTTGGATTATAATAAAATTTGTTATTATTGATACTTTTAATGTTATTTCATGAGTTATTGTTATTTTTAGCACCATAACTATAATTATCAATATCATAAGTATTGCAATTATTATAATAAATTATTATTGTTATCATCATTATAATCATTATTGTTATTTAAATAGCGAAAATTATTAAATTATCTTGAAGAATTAAAAAAATATAACATAAGAGAAAACAAGAAAACAACTATAAAAAATAATTTATAGTTGTTTAAATAGCAAAAATAAAAAATAATTATAAAATAATTTTGTATCAAAAATAATTTAAAAAACTCAAGGAATTAAATAGCTTCAATTGTTAACATTAAAGGATTAAATTATACTTTTTGCACCACCTTATTATAAGCTGTAAAATAAACTCGATGCATTTTATGTTTTTTAGCTTAGATGATTAGAGGTTATTTGAAATGGTTGTAGTGATTGTTTCTTAAAATATATTTTTACTTGAAAATGTATTGAAATAATTTATTTTAAAAAATATATTTTTAAAATGCAAATAAACCCTCCTTCCAATCAAGTTATTAACCACATAATATGTATATGGCGAGTGCATATATTTTTTTATTATTATAAGCCCATCCATTCCGTGGTTAATAACTTGATTGAAAGTATGGTTTTCTATATTTTAAAAATATATATTTTTTAAATAAATTATTTAAATGTATTTTCAAACAAAAATCAATATACACACAGGAGTCATTTGTCTTGCGCTTTGTCACAGTCAGAGCTAAAATTTTTAAAATATAAAAATATATTACGGGTGTAATTTTTTTTATAATACTATACATTTGGGTAAAATAATCAACCTGAACATGATTGTTATTAAGTAATGTTAATAAAATAATTCTAAAATAATACTATACATTTGTGTTTAATACTTATGTCAAGTGATACATTAAAAAAATAAATAAAGACAACATTAAGTTACAGATTTTTCACAAAAAATATGTGATATTAGATTTGAAACAAATGAAAAAAGTATTAGCACAGAAGACATAAGATAAAAAAATATTATTTAATATGAACAACAAATGAATATAAGTAAAGGAAAAAAACAAAATCAATATTATTATCATTATGAATATAATTATTATAATGGTTTGGATTAGAATAAAATTAGTTATTATTGATACCTCTAATGTTATTTTATGAGTTATTGATATTTTTAGCACCATAACCATAACCATAACCATCAATATAATAAGCAATGCAATCATTATAATAAATTATTATTGTTATCATCATTATTGCTATTTAAACAATGAAAATTATTAAATTATCTTGAAGAATTAAAAAACTATAACACAAGAGAAAACAAAAAAATCAACTATAAAAAACAATTATTATTATGATTAGTATGCAAACAATGAAAACAATTATCATGATCAAATAATTTTTTTATTTTGTGTTAAAAAAATATGATTTTGACCGTGACAAAACGCAAGTAAATTACTAGTATATATATAGGTGGGAATATATATATATACACATTAATATTGCTTTGAACATATTTTTTTTATTTTTGTGTAAAATGTTTTTGGAAATGCAAAAAAAACCCTACTCATCTAGTAATTAATTATAATTCCACGGCATGGGCGTATAAAAAAAAGAAAATATATGCACTTATTATTATTATATATATTAACATGGATATGGACATAAATAATTAAATAAATCGTTTACTTACTAATGAAAAAGCGTTAACAAGGCCGTCGCAAGGCTTAAATCCTCCTTGCCTTACGATACCGTCTCTCACTCCACTCTCTCTCTCTATCTAGAAGGAAAAAATAAAATAAAATTTAGAGTTAAGCGAGAGAATCCATCCGTTTTTGAAAAAAAACAAATTACGATAAAAAATCGATTAGATTCGATTTGGCTTATCGAATCTGCACCATCAGATCCCACCGTCGCCGGCGTTCGCCATGTCCTCAGCAACCACCGCTCGATCCCTTCCTCTCCTCGCATTCATTTCCCTCCTCCTCCTCTCTCTCACACTCGCCTTCGACGCAGATCACAGGGTAAACGGAGGATTTGATAACTCAAACCCTATTTGTTTTGTTTGTTTCGTCATGACTCAGGTGTGCTCACCTGAGTCAGTCATATCTCGCAGATCTCGGTATTTAGGTTTTACACGTGTCGTTCCCCATTTTGACTCAGATCTGTTAGTTTTGGCGTCGTTTTCGTGTAAAAGATGCTTAGATTATTGAATTATTGGAAAATTGGATCTGATTATGACCTGATCTTTTTTGGACTATATTTTAGGGAATTATTTACTGGATTTTCATTAGGAAACAATCTTTGTAACTTATTTAGACTTGATACCTAAAAACATTAACGTAACAATGGATTCAAATTGTTAGGTTAATTAATGTTCGTGGATCGAGTTTTGATTTCGCAAATGACAGTTTATGCATTACATTGTGAAAGGTGCTTTGTGTGTGTTATGTTTGTTGGTGAGGTTTGATGTGCAAATTTACTTTGGGTTCAATGTGTTATGTTTTATGGATGAGATGAACGAGCTTAGGAGCCATCGAGTTTGGATTTATTGATGAAAGATTCTGGGAACAAATGTTAGCTGTAGTGAACTTGAGACTTAGTATGCTGAAGTGGTTTGCATCTTTTGTTGCTTTAAAGCTTTTATTTATATATGTTTGCGGGGATTGAGAATAATTGACTATGCATGAGTTTGGATGATGAGAGAATACTAGAAAGAGTTACCGGCCATTTAGAGTGGGAACACATTCCATTTTCTGCAGTAAACTGACATTTCTTCTCTTAATCTTTTAAAATAAGATGTGATTTCTGACTTGGTGTGAGCTAACGTGGCTCAATCTTTTCTCATATGATCCAAGGTCAAAATGATAGTCCTGATGGTTTTTTTAAATGAAATGCATTCTTTAATCAATCACTTACTATGCTTTTAATTTACTACCCAATTGCAATTTCGTTTTTTGAATTGTGTATACAGTATGGACAAGAGGAACCGGTGAAACTTTGGGTGAATAAAGTGGGTCCTTATAACAATCCACAAGAGACATACAATTATTACAGCCTTCCATTTTGTCATCCATCTAGTGATGATGCTACACACAAATGGGGTGGGCTCGGTGAGGTCCTTGGTGGCAATGAGCTTATTGATAGCCAGGTTGACATGAAGTTTGGAAGTACGTAAATTCTTTTCTTGCACATTAACTTGTCTTGGTGGAATGTGTCCAGAAATTTTTTGTTGCCTTTATTTTGACACCTATTTCCCCTCATTTTTTTGTTTTAACAGAGAATGTGGACAAAGCTGTCATTTGTCAGCTTGAACTTGATGAAGCAAAGGTCAAACAATTCAAGGATGCAATTGAGAACAATTATTGGTTTGAATTCTTTGTGGGTACGTTCTGAGCTGTATTCTCAGATGTGTTCCTTATGTCGGTGAAAGCATTGGGTGTATATGTTTATTCTATATCACTGTGTCAGGCTTCTGTTAGTTTAATGCTCACAATTCTTGTACTCTCTGTACATCCTTCCCTTCGCTTCCCTCTAAAAATTCAAGGATGCAATTGAGAACAATTATTATTATTTTGAGTTTTATGTCATCTTTTGAATTATATCATTGGACTAAGTTGCCTCTGTATGTTGGAATGCTCACTGTTTACTTTTCTGACCTCTTTTCTCATGGTTCACGATCTTTGGGTTTCTGATTGCAAGTTCAGATGATCTGCCATTATGGGGTATGTACTCGCAGGACTTGTACAGTTGTAATTTTCTCTCAATGTGACTGGATAATTTATTCTTGGTATTTATCCTTATTTATATTTTAGGGTTTGTTGGTGAATTGCATCCTGATAAGAATGGTGAAAATGGAAAGCATGTCCTTTACACGCACAAGAGCATTACTATCCAATATAATAAAGATCAGGTTTATGGATCCTGAACTTCCATATGACTTTCTAGTAATGGCGTCTTTATTTTTTATCAATGTTAAAGCATCTTTGTTTGCAGATTATTCACGTCAATCTTACACAAGAAAATGTAAAGCCACTTGAATCTGGGAGAATTTTGGACTTGACATACTCTGTCAAATGGACTTTGACTAATGTCAGTTTTGCACGTCGCTTTGATGTTTATTTGGACTACCCCTTCTTTGAGCATCAGGTAAAAAGTAATGTTGGTTCATTTATTGCCTGCTATTCTTGATTTACAACGTATCATTAGTTCTACAAAACCATTTCAATTATTTGTTGGATCATTGGTTGTTTAATTGTAATTTGTTTAACTTTTACTTATTTTGCTGCGAATGCATGTGAAAGTGCAGATCCATTGGTTTTCCATCTTCAATTCATTCATGATGGTTATCTTTCTCACCGGTTTAGTGTCAATGATTTTGATGCGGACTCTTAGAAATGACTATGCAAAATATGCTCGGGAAGATGATGACCTGGTGGAGTCTCTGGTAATGCTTCTCTCTGTAATAATTTCATGGGTATTATTAGTGTTAGCATTTATTTGATGGGTTTACTGAGAATAATTTTTTATCTTTGCTTTTTTTTAAAAGACTAAATTCTAGTAGATACTTCATTGTCAGATTGCTGTTTTTACTTTACATCGATATATTTTTTCATCATGTATGTAACTGCAATAGAACTGTAACTTGTGAAATTGTGCTAATTATTCTGACATTTTTCTCAGGAAAGAGATGTCAGTGAGGAGACTGGTTGGAAACTTGTTCATGGAGATGTTTTCCGGCCAACTCGCAGTTTGGTTCTTCTCTCAGCTGTTGTTGGAACAGGTGCTCAGCTAGTGTTGCTCGTGCTTCTTGTCATCTTGATGGCAATTGTTGGAACGTTGTATGTCGGGTATGTTGAAATAATACTCTGAAACAAATGGATCAACTTTTGTCAACTTAGATAGTCTCTGTTATCTTATACAAATTATCATATTTATATGTTTTACACCTATCATTGGTAGTTAAATAGAAAGTAGGTAATTTGATATTTGACCTTACAATCTATCGTGGTTATTATCTCTTTGGATTTTATTGCTGGGACTCATACTGGTTGCAATCTTCTGGAAGTTCCCTTGAATTTCTCTTCTTATACTCTGCACTGTCTTCTTTAACATGGTCTCCAATTAAGATTTGTATACAATTTGTCATGCAAGCTACATGTTAAAACAATTGCCAAAGATTTGTCGAGTTCAATTTTATTCTTCACGTGGAATCGATATGCCCTCCTTTCATCTTCTTAGGATGTCTACAATCTGCAATTATGATGTACTTGTTATAACTTTTTTTCTGTTTGATTCAAACAACTTTAATTCAAACAACATTAACATTTCACTTCCTCTTTTTCTCTCACTTACAAACCACCAAACCAAAACAAACAAAAATCCTCAAGGGGCATGCATCTCTTTGCGTGTAATCTTTCCCCAACAATTCCATGTAGCGCACATGTACTCTTTTCCTCCACTTTTCTACTACCCCCTACTTGTTATCCCAAAACTATGATATTTTTCTGGACATAACTTTATCAGCAGGGAGATCTTAGTGAAGGCTTAGTAGTGGAGATCTAGAATCCCTTTGACTGTGCTCTTGTCAATGATGGATTGAAAAATAGTGGTGCATGGATTTGTAAAAGATGTATCAATGACCATAAATGATATTCTGCTGTCATCAGTTAACAATAAATTTAGTTTTAAGTCTGTATCCATGGCTTTATGCTGGGATTGAGTTCAATGACTGGAATTAATGCCTCATTAGCTAGCAACAAATTTTTATTGTTCTTTCGCATTTTTTCATTTTGGTGTATCTGTTACTGAAATTGAGAGGCATGTACTTGTGTTTTGAGCTTTTCAAATATAACTTTAATCTCTGTTGATAATGAATCATGCATATTGGTTTTGAATGAGTGCTTTCATCTCTATATGATTGTATCACAAATTTATGGTTACGTTGAATTCGTTTGGATTTGGATGTGGTTGGCTGCTGAGAATGCTGTCCAAGGGAAAGGATATGCTGGACATTTGTGAAAGAACTTTTAATCTGAAGAGGGGTTTCGATCTGTCTCTTAACTGGATGATATTGCAACAATATCCTCCTAAATTTGGTCTTTGGTCGGAGATTGAATGTCTTGTACCTAGTTATGTAAACTGTAACCAGTGATTTTTTTAATATATATATATATATTTATTTTTTTTGGGGGGAGTGGGGGGTTCTTTTTGGTGTAATTTTTGCTTCCCTTCCAGTCATTGGCTGTGTGGTAAAGTTTGGTGGTATTTATGTGTTGAAGGAGAGGAGCAATTGTCACGACATTCATAATATGTTATGCTCTCACATCATTCATTGCTGGTTATGTGAGCGGAGGGATGTACTCTCGCCATGGAGGTATGTATCTTCATCTATCAGTCAGCTGATTTTTCTGTCTTCCTTTATCATTTGCTCATGGTTCTATTGTGGTTTCCAGGAAAAAACTGGATCAAGTCAATGATTCTCACTGCCTGTCTATTTCCATTTATGTGCTTTGGGATTGGGTTCATCCTGAACACAATTGCCATTTTCTACGGGTCTTTGGCAGCCATTCCCTTTGGCACTATTGTGGTAGTTTTTGTAATTTGGGGTTTTATTTCCTTCCCTCTGGCTCTTCTTGGCACTGTTGTTGGAAGAAATTGGAGTGGTGCTCCAAACAATCCATGTCGCGTGAAAACCATTCCCCGTCCAATTCCTGAGAAGAAATGGTACCTCACACCATCTGTGGTTTCAATGATGGGTGGACTTTTGCCCTTTGGCAGCATATTCATTGAGATGTACTTTGTCTTCACATCCTTCTGGAACTACAAGGTGATTTTTTTTGTTTTTTTGTTGATTGGCACAAGTAAAAATATCCCAATCTCATGTATGATGATTTTTTATCGATACCCTTAATTATCACAATGTGTTTATGCAGTGCAAGTTTTTATCAGTTCTAATCTAAAAGTGTATGACAGTGGTTTGATACTCACCTGACTTCAAGCGAGTTTGATTCTAGAAAAACCTTGTTGTGTAAGGACATATTGAGTTCTGTTTCATAACGGCATGGACATGCTTGTCTGATCTTTTTAATCGGATGAAAAACTTAAAACAAAATTCTTTTCCTGCCCTGAAAAAGCATGCTGCAAATATATTATATACAAACTGTGCTGTTTTCAAATCTAATGTGAACTTAAAAGTTTTCCCAGGTACCCTATTCTAGTTTATTACTGCCTTTTAACTGACTGGTAGGCCTGTTTAGATTGGTTGTCTATATTAAAATATTTCTGATGACTTAATTATTTTTTTGTCTTCATGGATGAGAACCGAAAAAACAAATGAATGATACAAATTAAGCTATGTTTCTCCATGACAGTTTACTAACCTTGCTCCTGCTGCTGGTGGACAGGTCTACTATGTATACGGGTTTATGCTGCTTGTTTTCTTGATTCTCATTATCGTAACAGTTTGTGTGACAATTGTGGGGACATATTTCTTGCTTAATGCCGAGAACTATCACTGGCAGTGGACTTCATTCTTCTCTGCTGCCTCAACAGCTGTCTATGTGTACTTGTACTCAATATATTACTACTATGTGAAGACTAAGATGTCGGGCTTCTTCCAGACAAGCTTCTATTTTGGATACACTTTGATGTTCTGTCTTGGATTAGGAATTCTCTGTGGTGAGTTCGATATTTTTGTTGTTCTTACTATTCTGCACAATGCCCTATTCGCCATCGCCTTGGTGTTGACTAATTTCATGCCCATTCTCATTAAATATTCCTTTGTTTCTACTCATGGGAAAACATATTATACTCGCTGGTAGTTTTGTTCTCTAGTAAATCGTGATGAGGCCCCTGATACTATTATTTGCTGGCTGATAGCAGATACCAGCAATTTTTGTTCGTAATTGATGCAATTTGCAACTGAATTGGCCATGAATCAGGGATCAAGATCAAGGATGCCGCCCTTATTGTACCTTTTTGACGGTTCTTTCTCTTGATGATTGATATGGTTATTATTTTTCATGTGCAGGAGCTGTTGGTTACTTGGGCTCTAATTTGTTTGTGAGGAGGATCTACAAGAACATAAAATGCGACTAGAACTTCAGCAAGGAAAGTTCGACCTCATCGCGCTTCCTCAGAGCTTGTTCTTACTGTCGAGACAACAATTTTTGAGATGAAGCCTCTGGTCATGTATGGGACTCAACAATGCACAGATATAACAGGGTTTTGGGATGGGGGATCTTTTCTTCTTTCCCTGGACAAAGGGAAGCCCTGAGATGTTTTTTTGGCTTTCTTCCCCGGCTGTAAGTGAAGGTCTTAATTTAGAATCAAGAGATTGTTTTTGTAATCTGTTAAGCTAGAAAAATATATCAAACACCTTTCATTTTGTTACACGCTTTCTCATGGAAGTAGGTGGACTATACAGAGGACTGCTGCCTATTTTCCCTCTTTTTTTTTTTCGTTGATGAATTTGTTCTTATTATTTACTCATCTTGGGAAGAATCGCCATGTTTAGGTTCTGGAAATGCATTGTGCTCTTCAAAACTATTACCTAAAAGACTAAAACGAGTGGGCATCCCGCGCTGCTTCAAAACTAGTACCTAAACCCTAAAAGTTTATTTTTAATAGAAGAGGGATTGTTGGGTTTTGGTAGTGAAGCAAGAAATATATTATTGATATCAATTTAGATTACAAAACAAATAAAAATTGTCAAATATAAGCTTGAAAAAACAAACAAATGAGTTTGTTGATTTCTTGTAGGCGGTTTTTTGTGTTTTCTTATGCCAAGGATTGGTTTATCGTCGTTTATAAAGTGTGTGCTTTGGGCCTTTTTAACAATAATACAAACATTTGTTATGAATCAGGTTTTTAGGTTAAAAATTGTTAAAGGAATTGATTATCCAGTCACTGCTGTGAATCTAAAAGAGATCAAGCGACGACGAGATGTTTGATAAAAAAAATAAAAAAAAATAGAACATCTAATTATTATACATGATTCGATTCGGTTATTGTAGTATGTAAGACAAATCACTGTTAATTATAATAATATTGGTTAATTTTTGGTTCAAATCACTGTTCATTACAATAATATTGGTTAATTTTTGGTTCAGTTCAGGTTAGTTCGGGTAGTTTATTTCTCAATTTTTAGATCAATTCAGGTTGGTTCGGGTAGTTTGGTTTGCTTATTATGATATTTACTTATTTTTTCAAAGTGAATAGCTTAGTGAAAAAAAGCCTGTTTTATGCATTTTTTCCTTATAATTTGTTTTTCATGTTTTGTTTGCTTTTTTGATTATTTTTTTCACTTATGCATTTTTTTCATTTTTCTTTCTTTTGATTATTTTTTTTATCTTTTATTTATTTATTTTGACATCAGATTAATTTTTTTTGCTTATAATTTGTTTGTTTTTTTTTGTTAAAGTTATTGACCTTTTTTTTTTCTTTAATTGATTTTTTCCCCATTATTAACACAATAAAAATAATAATTTTAGTTTTTTTCTTGATTTTTTAATGTTTTTTATTTTTTGTCGGGGTAATTTAATAATTTTTATTGTTTTAACAGTAATAATAATGATATTTTTAGATGTTAAGATTTTGATGTTCCTATTGTTATAATAAAATGTATTGATGTGTTTCATTATATCAAAACTTGCATGTATAAATGTTCTACTTTATTTGATTTTTTTTTTAATTTTTTCATTTGATTGAAATTGATAATATATTTGGTTTTGTTTTTAGCCGTTTTACTTTTGATTTTTTATTTTTTATTTTAATTCCTTTAATTTTTTATAGTTCTTAAATAGTTTCTATTTTTGTCTATGTTTATATATATGTATCTTTAGTTTTGGTTTTTAATCTTTATTATTTCTCTTTTGTTGAGAAAACATTTTTTACAAAATTTTGTTCTTAAATTTTAGTTTGTGTTTATAATCATTTGAAAATTGACATTTCTTATTTGTTTTCCTTTGTTTTTTCTTTTGGTTTTTTATTAGTTTTTTTTCACGTCAAATGATTATTATAGCTAATAATTTTTATTTTTTTTTTCATTTTTATTTTGGTTGCTCTTTTGTTAGAGTTGTGGGCTTTTTTATTATTTTATTGAATTTATTTTCCCATTATTCACGCAACAATAATAATAATAATTTTAGTTTTTTTTGCTTCCTATTTTATTAATGTTTTTGAGTTTTTTTTTTCTTAGAACAATTTAATAATTTTTATTGTTTTAGCAATAATAGTAATGATATTTTTTGATTTTAAACCTTCGACGTTGTTGTTGTTATAGCAGGATGTTTTGATTTGTTTCATTATATCAAATCTTGAATGTATAAATGATATATTTTATTATTGAAGTAGCAAAACTTATTAATTATTATATTCCTAATTATTATAAAAAAATATTTATTCGGTTTACAACATAGTGTGGACAATTAACTAGTCTAAATTCTAAAAGCAATGGTAAAAAACAAAGGCCTCACATAGGCTTTCAAGATCCAACATAAATGGGTCATGTATCAACACTTTATTGTTGTTTTAATATAAAATGTTATATTTAGATTAATATTTGTTTTATATTCTCGAAGTTGATAAATATGTTTTTTTAAACATTTTTTTTTTAAAAATTAAACATTTTTTTTTAATTTTTTGATAATATTTATAATATGCGTAGAAATACATCATATTTTTTTTTTATTTGAAATGTACATTGTTTTTCCTCATCCATTTGCATTTAGCGTCCCCGACAAAATTAAAAAATTAAAAACGACAATTTATAATAATCACATTTTAATTTGAGTATTCAAGAAATGAGCTATAGCTTATACGGTGTTTGTCTTTTAGCACCATGAAATATGTCAGAAAGATAACGCAAGCCACAGGAGGTTGCCACGTGGTAGATAGGGTTCTGTTCCATGCCACTTCACCTCCGATTTATCTTTCAAATTCCAGTGCCCTCCCCGACTGCCTGTAGACTCCCACATTTTGAGAGAGAGAGAGAGTCTTTTATCTGAAACCCTTGTTTGTAAGAGAGAGAGAGAGAATCGAAGAAGAATGGCAGCCACAGCAGCCGGCCTCAGTACCAGCGCCATGGTTAGCAGCTCGTTTGCTAGCCGGAAGCCAGCAAGAAGCCTGCGGGCTCTTCCCGGCGCGGGGGAGGCTCTTTTTGGCTTAAAAGCCAGCCGAGGAGGGCGTGTGAAAGCAATGGCACACAAGGTGAAGCTCATCACTCCTGATGGGGAGAAGGAGTTTGATTGCCCCACCAACGTCTACATCCTTGACCATGCCGAGGAGGCATGTGGAATGGACCTCCCGTACTCATGCAGGGCCGGCGCGTGCTCCTCATGTGCCGGCAAGGTGGTGCAGGGGACTGTGGATCAGTCTGATGGCAGCTTCCTCGATGAAGATCAGATAGCGGAAGGCTGGGTTCTCACTTGCGTTGCTTATCCCACGTCTGATGTTGTCATTGAGACACACAAGGAGGAAGAGTTTAGTGCTTTTTAATCGTAACTTCGATCTTTTTTTTGTTTGTCGGGTGTTCGAGGGAGGTATTCATAACTTGCTGATTTTTCTTGTTGTTGAGCATGCAATTGGATTTCCCCTTCATTTGTGGTCTTGACTTAGTTAAATCATGTATGCGTTCGAACTATGTTTGAAATTGATTTTTGAAGTATATTTCGGAATTTTTGTTTTACTTTTGTTTTATTTTTGAATTATAATTTTTTTTGGTATGAATGTAGTTTATGAACTAACGAGACTAGATCGACCTAATCCATCTATAACTAATGATGTTTTTTTTTTGTTTTTTTAATTGATGTAAGTCAATTAAAGTTAATTTGATTTGCCTGATTAATTTTTTATTATTATTAATATAGTATTGGAATCAGGTTGTACACATTTCAACTAATCTAATATGCTAAATTAATAATTATATAAATTTTAAGTGGTTATCATATATTATCTATTTAATTTTAGTGACCTTAGTTATTGTTATGGTCGAGGTTATTAACTCGACTAATTAGTGATTTTAGTTATAAGTTATTTATATTATATTAGTTGGTGTGCCTCCACTATGTTTTTTTAAAATAACAAAATAATATTTATAAACTTAACAAAAAATATTGATTATAAAAAAATATTCGATATTATTATCAAAACTTGATGCGGTGGATTAACTAATTTGAAACCTCACGTGTCTATTTCCATTTTAAAAATTTAGTTGTGGGGTTGTCTTGACCTAACTCAATCGAATTGATTGATCCAATGACAATCATACTAATTTCTTAGAGAAAATATGACGACAAGATCTAGAAATAGAAAAAGATGAAATTGATAAGTAAAAAATCTCTTAGCTTGAATTCTTGCCTAACTCATGTTTTAAATTAAATTGTATAAAAGGTCTCTTGATCTGATCCAAATAACTTGACTTGTCAAAAATTAACCCGAATGATTATTAAAAAAAATAGAGGAAGAAATTAAGAAAACAAAGGGAAAAAAATAGAAACAAAAACAACAAACAAACAACAAGGGAATTACCTTGATATGACCCAATTAGCCTGGTTGGTTTAAAGATAACCTTACTAGTCTATTAAAAAACGTCGAAGAATAAAATTGAGAAAAAAACATTTAAATTAAAAGTCATATTCTTGTAGGTAAGTTGTTTTCTTGTGATTTTGGTAGATAACATAGAAATTAAATGATTAATTTATTAACATTTTCAAGTAGAAATTGAAACTTGATATGGATGAATTGAAACAATTGTGAGATTTATGTTAAAGTTATTATAATGATGTAAATCATTGGAATACATGTGTAATATATATTGCATATTGAAATGTTGATGCACAATTAATAGTCTATGATTTGAAATGTTGTTATATGTTAATTTGTTTTAATTAGTTTGCAATATTATTTAAAGAGTAATACATGATTGGTTGGTTGGGAACATGATATTTGAGATTGAATGGATTATGATCGATGATGATTGAATTGTTGATATGATGTTGCAAGAAATTTAAAGATGAAAAGAAGATAAAAGTTGATAATTTTTTTTAGAGTGTAGTTGATGTTACTTTTCATAGTGTTTTTTGTTTAGAGAAATATCAGAACAATATTTTTTATTTTTTAAAAAATTATTTTTGACATAAACGCATCAAAATAATTTAAAAATATTATTTTTTTAATTTAAAATAAAAATATATTTTTTTAAATGCAGTTCCAAAAAGAGAAGGTATCATTCACTCAATAGAAAAGGTAAAATATAAATAATAAGCTTCACAAAGAATCTCAGTTTATTTAATATAAAAGGTAATTATAAAGCAGCTATTTCACTTAATAGAAAAACAAGTGGGGAATTTAGAGATAGTTGCATAAGTTAAGGGACCGAAATATAAAAATATATCAAGTTAAGTACCAAATAAAATCCAATAAATAATATAGGTACTGATTCAAGAGATAACCAAAGTATAGGGACTGCATGTGTAATTAATCCTGAGAAACAGGTACTCAGGTACAAGAGCGAGAGGGCGAGTGTTACAAAAAAAAATAGAAATTCTTAAACCCGCTCCAAAACCCTAGCATTCACGACTACGACATGGCGCTACGCCTCCTCCACCTCCGTCGAACCCTAACTTTACTCTCTTCCACACTGCAACGCCCTCTCTCCACTCCTGTCCCAATCGCACCATCTTCCCCACAGTCCCCCACAATCATTTCCCGGTCGCAGGTTTTCACGGGGACGAGAGGGTCGATGATGTCGACGACGACGACTAGACCAGAGAAAAAGTACAAGCTATACGAGGACGGAGACGAAATCACCGAGGACACAATTCTGTTCCCAGGCTGCGATTACAATCATTGGCTCATCACCGTTGATTTCCCCAAAGAACCCAAACCCTCTCCTGAAGAAATGGTCGCTACTTATGAACGAATTTGTGCCCAAGGACTCAACATCAGGTTATTATTTATTTATTTATTTATTTGTAGCGTGAAATCTATATATAACTAATGCTGTTGTGATGTTTTCCGAAGTATTGAGGAGGCGAAGATGAAGATTTATGCTTGTAGCACAACTACTTATCAAGGGTTTCAGGCTTTGATGTCCGAACAGGAGTCAGAAAAGTTTAAAGGTCGGGCCTTGTCCGTCGGTTTGTCTCTGTTTTTAGCGTTCTTAGTTTGTGCATTGCTTTTGTCTGGAATGCTTGCTGACTTGTTATGTATGATGGTTTAAACAGATGTTCCTGGGGTTGTTTTTGTACTACCGGATTCATATATTGATCCGGTGAACAAGGAATACGGAGGTCGGGCTTTTCTCCTTGTGACTAAAATTTGTTTGTTCTGCTCAGTAGTTCAATTGTATTTGGGTTTTTGTTATACCTGTTTAAGCTGGTATTAGTCCTTTACTATGGTAGTTTGGTTATTGCATAAGCTAGTTAAAAATTAGAATGATATGGTTTGTTGGGATTGTGATTTAAACCGATGCAATGTGCTTTGCAGGAGACAAGTATGAAAATGGAGTGATTACTCCGAGACCGCCCCCAGTTCATAGAGGGGGAGAAAGACGGTATGACCGGAATAGAAGTCCACCTAGATTTAACCAGCAAGGAGGTCCAATGCCAAATCATCAAGGGCCGCCACCCCAGTACAGTCAACAAGGGCATATGCAAGGAGGTGGCAGTAACTACGGGCCTCGGCAAAATTACCCACCACAGCAAAATCATGGTCCTCCAGTGCCAGGTGGAAGTATGCCAATGAACAACAGGGATCATTCCCCTGGAGGCCGGAACACTAACCAGGGACAGCAGGGGAGTCTTTATCCCCCAGGACAGCAACGTTACAACCAAGGACAGCAGGGGAATCCTTATCCCCCGGGACAGCAAGGTTACAACCAAGGACAACAGGGGAATCCTTATCCCCCGGGACAGCAAGGTTACAACCAAGGACAACAGGGGAATCTCTATCCCCCGGGACAGCAGGGTTACAACCAAGGACAGCAGGGGAATCATTATGCTCCAGATCAAAGGAGCTTCCTGCAAGGAGATCTGAGTAATCATGGATCTCCTGGTCCTAGAGATTATAGGGGAGGTGACAGGAATTATTCTCCCACCCGTGCTGGAAACTATGGGCAAGTCGGAAATACCGGCATTGGACTACATCAAACAGGTGATGGTCAGAGGTCTGCACAAATGGAGCAGAGGAGCACGCAGGGAGAGCAAGGGAACTACGCATCAGCAGGGCAGTGGTCAGACCAGGCAAGGCACCCCCCCATTAGAAACTTTGGGCAAGGTGGAAATACTGGCTATGGACAACCTAATCTAGGTGATGGTCTGAGGTCCACACAAATGGAGCAGAGGAGCACGCAAGGAGAGCAAGGGAACAATGCACCAACAGGGAAACCAGGGTGGTCAGATAAAGTAAGGCACTCCCCCATTAAGTAATTAATTGGAACCTCATATTAGTTATTAGATTATACCTATTGGTTTGACACCAGAGATGGAGGAAGAATGGTGTACAGAGAGAGCCTTGCATACATTTATGACCTGAAGGTTTGTTTTCAGGTTGATAGATGAAAATGCCATCTTGTGTTACTAGGTTAGCTGGTGACTGGTTACAAGTTAGATAACAGGAAAGTTTCATCAAGAGTCTTGTGATTGTTGCTATTATGCAATTACCAGTCTCTCGTGGGAAACTGGATGCTTGAAAGTTAAGTGAAACAGGAGGAGAAGAAGTTGAACACTGTCAGCTCAAGTGAAAATGATCAACTTTAAGAAAGAGTTCAACTCTTTTTTTCCACTTACCATGTCATTTTATTTCACTCATCCTTGATGCGTTTTGCAGGGAGGATACTGAGAAGACCCTGATGGCTCTTTGAAGTGGAGGAGAGAATGGAAATCACTTTCGTCTTTCAATTTTCATTGTCACGAGTCAGCAATGAAATAAACTTTCGATGTTTGTTTTGGTAAATAGTCATGTGTTTGTTGTTGCCTATATGAGATTAGGAATGCGGCGGTTATCATGTTCTGTCGGACTGCGCGAACTGTTCTTGAGGTTGCCAGGTTATGCATTTCTTCATGCAATCTGTCGTCAACATTTTCCCACAATTTCAATGGAAACTGTCTGAATAGGAAAAATCGTAAGATCGTACCCGATTTTTCCCGTACAAAAATCGTAAAATCACAGCTAAAATCGTGTAGGTAGAAAAATCGTAAAATAGTAAGTAAAATATTTCCGAATATAATATAACATAATTATGGCCATAAAACTTCATTAGTTAAGGTTCATGATGATTCAAAATAATTGAAAAATACATTACAAAACAATTATGTCCATAGAATTTCATTAGGTTAAAATTAACAAACTAAAAATAAATATTTTGTTGATGTAAAATATAAATTAATTAATGTTATTTATTATCTTAAATTAATAGGATTTTTTTTAAAAAATATTTTTTATGCTAATTATTTTTATGCTTATTATTATTTTTTTTATTATTATACCCCCACCCCGAAACCTATTATTATTATTGTTATAAAAAAACCCAACCCTAATTCCCTTACCTAGCCCCCACAGTGCCCACAAAGGCACACACATCTCCCTCCCTCCTTGTGCCGCCACTCATCTCCCTGTATAAATCTGTTGCTGTTTTTGTTTGTAATGCAGGAAGATATTGCTCACAAAGCACATACAGGGAAAATCTACAGATCAAGTTATGTTAACCCCCCATCCCCCGAAACCTATTATTATTATTATTATTATAAAAAAAACCCAACCCTAATTCCCTTACCTAGCCCCCACAGGCACACACATCTCCCTCCCTCCTTGTGCGCCGCTCATCTCCCTCTTTTTTGTGCAGAGTGCGTGCGTGTGCTCATCTCCAGATTCTCCCTCCCTTTTTGTGCGGTGTGCTCATCTCCCTCCCTTGTGCTCATCTCCTCCCTTTCTTGTGCGATTATGCTCACTCATCAAGAGAGAAATTGAAATCATGCAAGTTTTGAACAGAGAAATGAAGATTAAAATGGGACTGGTCGAACGAAGAACGATTAAACTCGTAAACTCGGACCGGTCCGAAATCGCGAAGTCAACCCGATTTTGACCGATTTTGACCGGTTCAATTTTTCTTTTCGATTCAACCTGGTTTACTGAGCCAACTAGTAAACTCGCACGAGTTTACGAGTTGACTCGCGATTTTAACTACCATGGTTCAAGGTATTCTACTGGGGCTTAGAAATTTCGTTTTCAATTTTTCGCTTTTTTCATTTACAGCTCAATTCTCAAATCAAAATCCTCTCTTCTCTTCCGTGTTCGGCCTTCACTTCGCTCTTCAACTTTCAAGTTTAAAATTTTCTTTTTCATAGTCATTGAAGAGGGCGGGGAGGAAGAGAGTAAAGGAGAATAGGATGAGGGAGATGACAAATGAGATGGGCAAGCGACGTGAAGAAGAAGATTAAGGGTTTTAGGGTTAGAAGAGGATGAGGGAGATGACTGATGGGGTGGGCGGCGTGAAGAAGAAGATTAAAGGGCCCTTTTATACTAACTTTCTAGGGTGGGGTGGGGGTTTCGTGGTTGTTATAAAATAATAATAATAATGAAAATATATACTGGGAGGGGTTATAATAATAATAATAATAATAATAATAAGGTTTATAACAATAATAATTAGCATAAAAAATAATTTTTAAAAAAATTCTATTAATTTAAGATAATAAATAACATTAATTAATTTCAAATACAACAATCATAAAAAAAATATACAATTACTTGAAAAACATAAAATAAGTAGTTTAAATTTCAAATCTCAAATATTGTGGGTCTTTTAATTATATTTAAATTTATTTTTAATTTAAATATAATTAAAAATAATAATTTTATTGTTGGAGGGTTTTTCAAAAGTAATTATTTAATTATATAACTTACTCCTATTAATTATATAATTAAACTATATATAAAATAATTGAACTTTATTTAAAATAAAATAAAAAAATAGTTCTCCAAAATAGTTTTTATCATCGGAGAACACATCAACAAAAGAGTCATATATACACTATTTAAATTTTTTTGATGTTTTTAAATCATTTTCATGTCCTGATGTCGAAATAATTTGTTGGAGTTGGAGCTAGTACTAGCAATATCAATGTTGATACCAGTATTAGTACTAATAATCCTTTCAATAATAATGTTTTTGGTGAATGTATTAAAAATAATGAGAAAAATGACGGTCATGAGACTGATTGTAATTTATATATCACATCAACAAAATATTTATTTCTAGTTTGTTAATTTTTACCTAATGAAATTTTATGGATATAATTGTTTTGTAATGTATTTTTCAATTATTTTGAATAATGCATGAATCTTAACTAATGAAGTTTTATGGCCATAATTATGATGTATTGTATTAATAAATATTTTACGATTTTTCTTCTCACACGATTTTAGCTGTGATTTTACGATTTTTGTACGGACAAATTCAGTGACGATCTTTTGATTTTATGTTCCGATCTTACGATCCAATTTTCAAAATGACTTTCCGATTCATGTCAAAATCGCGGTTTTGACAACCTTGCTCGTGTTAGAAAAAATCGAGTTACAAATTGTTAGACTTTAAAAGTCAAATTTCAATTATTTATATCTAAAAATATGAAAAAACTATCATATAAATCTCTAAAATCTCATGATTATTGAAAACTTATATAGTTATTAATTTTAGTATATATAGAATTAGTCGAAATATATATAAGCTGACCGAATATGTACATTAATAAAAAAATCTTATCTTTAACCACAAAATACATTTTTATTTGATAAAAAAAATCTTACCGAATAAAATTATTTTTGAGCTCTAATATACATTATCCAACATCATTGGAGATAAAAACTACATTCATCGAGTTGTCTTCTTAAAGATTAATATAAACAATTAAAATCATAGTTATTAGTCAAGAGCTTCTCAATCGCTTAAATTATGAGTTGACTCGTAAAATCATACAATTTTGCAAGTCAATTCATCAAATTTTATCAATTTAATTAAAAAATAAATTTTAATCAAAGATCCGATTTTATGATTTTGCAACTTCGGGACATATAAGCTTCGATGTAAGTGCCATTTGAACTAGCTTATGATGATTCTTGAATGCACCAATCAGACGACGGGATTGGAAAAGCCGCATCATAGTCATTATTGGTGTGTGGTGCTTGTAACATGTTTCCCCTCTCTCGTGTATATATATCATGAAATTACTTTTGAAAATCAGTAATATTACTTTTAAAATTTATATTTAAATTTTTTAAAATAAATATTTTTTTATTTTTTATTTTAAATTAAAAAAAATATGTTTTAAAATTATTTTCCTATATTGATGTCCAAATAATTTGTTGGGGTTGGAGTTAGTACTAGCTAGTACTAGCAATATTGGTGTTAGTACCGATATTAGTACTCGATAATCCTTTTAATAATAATACTTTTGATGAGTGTATTAAAAATAACGGTCATGAGACTCATTTTAATTTATATAATATTAATAAAATATTTATTTTAAAATTATTAGTTTTTACCTAATGAAATTCTTTGACAACCATTAAAACCCTGTATTGATAGAATCTGTAAGGAAATAATTGGAAAAAAAATAAAGTTTAGTGATTAATATGAAAAGAAAAATAAATCGAGAATCAAGAAAGAAAAGTTGTATTATTAACAAATACACTAAAACAAAACAGGATTCACTCTTCATACACTTGTACACACACACACACTCATAGTCACTATGGACCTGAAATTTCACTCCATTCTTCACAGGTGCACGTCCACTTTTTTTTTTGTCTTTTGCGCCTGTGAACAATGTATTATCCTTTTGCCCCCATAATAAAACAAAAACGGTTCCGGGTTAGGGGCACGCTTGTAATTGCACCCGTCCGGTTCATTCCGATCCACCGCAGTTTTGTTTTAATGGCTAAATACGGTTATAACCCCTAATAAGACAAAAACATTGACTTGAGTACAGGGGCAGGACGGTAATTGACCATATTTTTTTTATTTTTTTTATTTTGTGGCTGTCAGGGCATGAGGCGCACACGTCAGTCGGTTTTCCGCCTCACGCCCTGTTTGGGTGGCGTGTGCGGCGTCATACGGTGCTCGGAAATGGTCTTCCGGAGTCGTTTTCGTTGCGCCTCCGCGTGGCCTTCCTCCCGCAGTGGCGCGTGTATCCTAAAAATATATGTGGATGCAGCAATGGCGGTTAAAGGCACTGCCAACGTTTTCTCTCTCTCCTGCACGTAAAAGTGCAGGAGAGTCCCCCATTGTTTGTTACTTTTCACTTTGGTCCTTCTACTTTTAATTTTGATTTTGGTCCTAGTTTCTATTATATAAGTTCTGATTTAGTTCGACTGGTCCTCCGATTTTAATTGATTGAATGTGAGAGTTTCACTTCGGTCCTCCTACTTTTAATTTCCGGATTGGCTGTAAAAGCTCAATAAATTCGGTACACAAGTTTCGATTTTTTCAACTTTGTCGTTTAATTTAAATTGATAATAAATGTGATTTTCACTTCAGCCCTTAGACTTTTAATTTTTGAATTTCTACAATAATCCCTACTTTTATCCATGTATATATAAGTGTACTTAACAAAATAATAATAATAATAATAATAATAATAATAATAATAATTTTTTTTTTCTTGCTTACTCTTTTGTTAATGTTTTTTTCTCTCTGGATAATTTAATAATTTTTACTGTTTTGACAGTAATAACAATGATATATGTTTTTTTTTTCTTTTGTTAAAGTTTCTGGGATATTTTTAGTCTTTCATTAATTATATGTTCTAATATTTATTGAATATTATCGTATATGAATATATATAGGGAGAAGAAAACATGACCTAGGATTTTTTGAATAAAAAAAAATTAATATCAGTATTCTTAAATATATTCAATATAATAATATAATGAATTAATCGAATAACATAAAAAAAATTTGTCTTCAAATTTTAATTTTGTACTTAACACAATAATAATAATAATAATAATAATTTAATTGTTTTTCTTGCTTACTCTTCTGTTAATATTTTTTTCCCTCTGGATAATTTAATAATTTTTATTGTTTTGACAATAATAGCAATGATAATTTTTATTTTTATTTTATTTTTTTGTTTTATCTTTTGTTAAAGTTTCTTGAATATTTTTAGTCTTTCATTAATTATATATTCTAATATTTATTGAATATTATCGCCTAGGAATATATATAGGGAGAAAAAAGCATGACCTAGGATTTTTTGAATGAAAAAATTAATATTAGTATTCTTAAATACATTTTATATAATAAGATAATGAATTAATCGAATAATATAAAAAATTTGTCTTCAATTTTAATTTTTCCTCCTTTTAAAAAATTATTTTGTATAACAAATTACAATATTTTGGTTGTGAATATTTCAGATCTAATATTACTGGGCAAAAAATACAACTGAAATTTTTTTAACACATTTACCTAGATTTCAAAATATACTGAAATCTAGGTAAATAAGTTATTATTACACACACAAAAACGTTTTTTTTCCTAAAAACATATTACAATATTTTTATTTACAATGTGTTAGATCTAATATTACTGGAGAAAAAAGACAACTCATAAAAAAATATGACAATTTTACTTAGATTATTTATAATTAAAAAAAATATATGAATCACTTCCCGTTTCGATTATACTGTTCTTTCTAGACGACTAAAAAATAATTATTGTACGCAAAAAAATATGTTTATTTTTAAAAACAAATTATAATTTTTTTTAATGCGTCAAATCTAATATTACTGAGGAACAAAATCAACTCATAAAAAAATGACAACTTTACCTAGGTTATCTACAATTAAAAAATATATGAACCACTTCCCATTTCGATTACTCTATAAAATATGTGAGACTAATTATATGTTTTAATATTTATTGAATATTATCGCCTATAAATATATATAGAGAGAGAAAATGACCTAGGATTTTTTCCTTAAAAAAATAATATCAATATTCTTAAATATATTTAATATAATAATATAATTAATAAATCTTATGAAAAAAAATTCCTTTGAATTTAAATTTGGTACTCTTTTGTTTAAGTTTATTTCTTAAAAACAAATTTACACTATTTTCATTTTTAATATTTTAAATCTAATGTTACCGGGGAAAAAAATTAAACTAAAAAAAAAACTACAAATTTACTTAGGTTATCTACAATTAAAAAATAAACGGGTCACTTCCCGTTTCGATTCATGTTCCTTTTAGATGACAAATAAGTCATTATAGCACGTAAAAAAATTAAGTTTATTTTTGAAAAAAAAAAAATCAATATTTTTAGTTTTAATGTGTCAGATCTAATATTACTAGGGAGAAAATGGAACTCAATTTTTTTTTTAACAAAATTTACCTAGGTTATCTACAATTAAAAATAACAAACCACTTCTCGTTTAGATTAAACTATTCATTTTAGACAGGAGAAATTTATATGTTATATATTTTATCTATTATAGTGTTACTGATTAAATATTTAAACAACTAATTACAACATTTTAAAAATCAAATATTTTTCTACATAGAAAAAACCCTAACGCAATGTGCGGGCAAGCATACTAATTATACAATGCAAAAAGCTTATTTCTAACATATTTGATCTATTGTAATTTCAGTAATTAAACATTAAAATAACTTATTATAGAGCGAAAAAAATATAAGTTTATTTATGGAAAAAAATAATCACAATATTTTTATTTATAATGTGTAAAATCTAATATTACCGAGGAAAAAATGCAACTCATAAAAAAAATTACTTGCGTTATCTGCAATTACAAAATATACGAACCACTTTCCATTTTGATTATATAGATTTTATCAATTATAATTTTACTAATTAAATATTAAAATAACAAATATAATAAATATAAAAGCAATCATTTTTCTACATAGATAAAAAGCCCCAACGACATCGCGCGTGCATATGCTCGTAAGCATCTAAAGTGAAATGAGAAAGTAGCTAAAGCACCCGTTTGGCACACCAGTGCGTTTGCCGTTTGCCATTTGAGATGAAGGTTCAGTGTTTGATAACAACAAAACGCCATTTAAAATGAGTGGGACCCACGCTTTTTTTAGTCCCGAACGGCGTTTCAAGAAAAGCACCTGGGAGGTGCTTTTCAAACGCCGGTCGGGACTCAGTTTTGATTAACGAAAAAAAACATCTCAAAAATATCACCGTTGAAAAATAAACCCTACCTTATCCTCTCGTATGCGCCTCATCCCTTCCCATCCTCTGCACAAAACTACCCACAGCTCCGAAGATTTGATTTGATTTTGTAACCCAACTGCATCTTGATCGTCATTTTAGAACTCCCAGCACCACCAATGGTTTCTTGATGCTCTCTCTTCATTTTAGGTGTTTTTTCTTGATTGCTAAAGAAAAAGGATTCAAGACAGAGAGGGAGGGTTTCTTTATGGTTTCATTTCATACCCTGATGTTCTGGTTTTATTTTTTGAAAAAGAAAGAGAGAGAAGCTCGTGAAGAAATGAGAGAACAAGAAGGGGCTGGAAGTGGAAGGGATAAGGAACAATGGAGATGACTTTATTTTTCTCTGTCCTTTATTATATTTTATTATTTTATTTTTAGGTTTGTGAAAGTGATGATATATTTATGCTTCTCTTGCCTTTCTATCTTTAGTAATTAATTAAATTAATTAATTGTTTTAGTAAAAGTTTAGATTTTTCATCAAATATAAATTATCGAAACATGGCACAAATATTATATTCATCTTGTTGGGCATGTGTGTGTATATATATGCTTTGGGCGTGTGTGTCTATATATATATATATATATATATATATTAAAATTAAAATAATCTAAAAATTAATTAAAATATAAAAATATATTTTTACCAGATATTATTCCTTATATTATGAAATTATGATTATTAATACAATATAAATATATACATAAATATATAAATAAATATGTGTGTATATGTCTATGCCCTTTAAAGTAATAATAATTAAACACAATTATTTTTTGTGTTTTAAATTTGCTTTTAAAACAATCAAAAAAATAAATATTTAAATTAATTATTTTGATATATCAATGTCAAAATTTATTTTAAAAAATCAGCCATTACTATAATATATATATATATATATATATACTCTTTTAAGTAATTTCACAAGTTAAAAGCAGTTTGTAAAGTTTGGAAACCAAACACCAAAACTCCTTTTTCTTCAACCTTCAACTCAACCACAGTTTTAACCAAACACTTTCTATTTTTAAAAACTTCATTTTTAAAACTTCATTTTTTCAACCACAACCACAACCGCTATCGCTATACCAAACAGGCCCATAGTAGATTAACGGTGAAATTGTCTAATCTTTTATTTATTTTATAATTGTAATTTGAAATGATAAACATATTGTATTTGAGGTCTAATAATTAAATAATATTGTTTTTAAATAACAAATAATATTACTACTCAATCGTTAATATCAGCAAGCATGAATGTCCAAAATTATATTCGAGAAAAGGCTAGAAAGGTTTGCGGGTGTGGCCAAAACAAATCTAAGGAACAGCTAATAATAGTCATTCTCATAAAAACGTTCAAGATTCCCGCCATTTTCGCTGCCCTCCTCCTCCTGCAAAGATGGTGGCTGGCACTGCTTCAGGCCATTGCACCACTTTTGTACCTTTCTCATTATCCTCCTCCATTCTCCGATCCGGCCTGCATCTTCCTCCTTGCTTCTTCTCTCAAGGTAACCATGCATTATTATTAATTAACCTCACCACTTTGATTCTTATCTCTTCTTAATCGTGAAACTATTTTTTCTTTCTTTTAACACACTATTTTGCAATAAAATGAATAATTATATATATTATGATCAAATGCTAATTAGGGTATCTCAACTAGTTTTCATGGAACGTGACTAGGAACTTTTTGGATTGGATTTTGAGCAGGATATACATATCCGAACTCGATCTGGATTTTGTTTTTGATTGTTAGTTATGAGAGATTGATACACTCTTGGTTTATATATATATATTCTTTAAAAATACGATACACTAAATGCAAGTATGTTTTGTCCAGAAGAAATACAAATTTGGCATCAATGGACTTTGTGTAGTGAGTTCTTATAGCGAGTCATCCATGGTATGTGAAGGAAATTGAGTAATCTTTTGGTTACTCTAGCAGATTGATGTTTTGTTGTTTGTGTCATTGTCATGTTTCTTCTGTTGTCCTTAATGTCTTTATGTGCATGCATGGTGTTAGTAAGGTTCTGTACGTGTGATTTTGGTCTTAAATCTGATTCTTTTGCTTCTTCTTTTCTTTCTTTCCTTCCCTGACAGGGGAAGATTCCTGGGGTCAACCTATGGAGACTGCAATCTCTGCATAATGCACCTGACGGGCTCAACTCAGAACACTGTGTTTCCATCTTTTCTGACTTCTTATGATGCTCGTTCCTTCTGCAAAGAAGTGAATTTCACAAGCTCTGTGATGTAGATGCAGGTTATATTTGCTTGAAAAAAAGGAATCGTAGCACAGGCTTGATTCATCTCTCTGGGGGCTGGCTCTCTGCAATATAACTCTAGCATCTGATTGATTAAATTTGAGGATAGTTTTGGCAAATATAGGAGGGCCCTTGAGAATTTGGTGCTTGCAAAGCTGACCAGACAGGATGAGTACAGAAACCAATGTTCCTCGGAAGACTCAATCCACTGCAACTCAGTCTTCTAAAGAATCTGTGTTTTTGCATGGTGAATTGGACATATGGATCCTAGAAGCTAAATCTCTTCCAAATATGGATCTAGCTTCAGAAAATATGAGAAAATGTTTTACTATGTGTGGGTCTTACTCACCTCTTTGTGGAGACAGACCCATGACACATTCAGGCAAACATTCGATCATTACTAGCGATCCCTACGTGTCAGTCTGCCTTGCAGGGGCAACGGTAGCCCAGACTAGAGTGATTGCCAATTGCGAGAACCCTCTGTGGGATGAACATTTCTGCGTCCCAGTTGCCCACCCTGTTGCAAAAGTAGAGTTTCATGTAAAGGACAATGATTTTCTCGGGGCACAGCTTATTGGAGTAGTGGAAATACCAGCTGAGAAAATCATCTCTGGAAATACTATTAATGATTGGTTTCCTATCATTTGCACTTCTGGAACTTGCCTGAAACCTTACCCCGAGTTACATTTTTCCATTCAATTCAAGCCAGTTGAAGACAATCCTCTGTATAAAGATGGTGTTGGTGATGGACCAGAATACAAAGGAGTGCCCAACACATACTTTCCACTCCGGAAAGGAGGGTCAGTGACACTTTACCAAGATGCTCATGTGCCTGATGCCGTGCTACCTAAAATTTCTCTCGATGATGGAAATTTTTTTCAGCATAGTAGCTGCTGGGAAGACATATGCCATGCTATCCTAGAAGCTCACAACCTGATATATATTGTCGGGTGGTCAGTGTACCACCGAGTCAAGCTGGTGAGGGAACCAACGAAGCCATTGCCTTCTGGAGGAGAGCTTACTCTTGGAGAGTTGTTGAAGTACAAGTCAGAAGAAGGGGTCCGAGTGGCTATGCTAATATGGGACGATAAAACTTCACATGACACATTCTGTCTGAAAACGGCAAGTACTTCGACAACCTTAATAAACATTGCAGAGATTTCGTGTTAAGAATCTATTAGTTGTTTTTTTCCATGCAGCTTGACAGCATAGTTATTAAATCTGACTCAACGAGTCATCTCAGTAACTTGTTGATCAAGAACATGCCATCGATTTGATCATTAAGATGGTCTAAACCACATGACCCGGGCAGATCAACCAGCAACTTAGTTGATCCCGAGTAGGACTCAGACTGGGTCAACTTCCAGATTTGTTTTACTGTTGAAACCCTTTTTTTTTCAACCAGTAGTTGATTTTTATGATTAGAAGACCATTATCAAGTTCCAAAATCATAGTTTGGATAGGCATAAATTTTTCCCACGTGCACATATTATCTACACATCCATTTTAATAATATTATGCGTGTTTGAATCCAGGATGGTGTCATGCAAACTCATGATGAAGAAACCAAGAAATTTTTCAAACATTCTAGTGTCCATTGCGTGCTTGCACCTCGTTATGCAAGCAATAAACTTAGCGTTTTTAAGCAACAGGTGTGACCAATTCCATATCTTAATTATCTGCCCTGACTGTGCTGGGCCTATGATTCTGTTCTCTGACATGACTAATATCATTCTAGTCCAGGTTGTGGGGACTCTTTTTAGCCACCATCAGAAATGTGTGATTCTTGATACTCAATCTTCTGGGAACAACCGAAAAATTACTTCTTTCATTGGTGGCTTGGATTTATGTGATGGCAGATATGACACTCCTGAGCATAGGCTCTTCCGCGACCTTGACACAGTTTTTGAAAATGATTTTCACAACCCTACATTTCCTGTAAGTTTTTGCTATACTTGTCCAGAAATATTTGCATGGAAGAGATCTTTGTTCATACTGCATCTCAGCTTTCATTCTTTGGCACGATATCACGGGTTCATTTTATAAGATATTTCATTTGAAAATGGGATTGGCCCGCATGATTTTCATTTAAAAATGACACTTTAGATTTACTGTACCACCATCCTGTTGGATGGTTTTTGCTCAGCTCTCTAGTTAATAAAACACAAGGGATGCTTAAAGGTATCCTTAGTATCAACCTTATGGTTCATTTGCACAAAGAAACCAAGTTTTTTGTAAGATGTAAGATTATGGAATTCACAGGGGAGAGCTGGTTTAATGCTTTAATTTCCATTGTGAGTGTACTCTGTGTACGATATATAGATATCTTGTTCAATGCCATTTCTGAATTTCATGATTTATGTCTCGAAAGTGTGTGAATGTAGGGATTTGTTTCTGTCTTCAGAACAATAAATGTACCCTCATAACCAAAAACCAACCTCGTATTCCTAGATAACTTTTTGAGGTTTTGTGTACAACTCAAGTGATGAGATGAGATAGTGAAGGAATTATCTATTCTTGTTCAAATAATGATAGTTTTTCTCTGTTATGTTTAGTCTAATACCAAAAGCCCAAGGCAACCATGGCATGACTTGCATTGCAAAATTGAGGGTCCAGCTGCTTATGATATATTGACAAATTTTGAGCAAAGGTGGAAAAAAGCCACAAAATGGCGTAGGATAAAAAAGGTGACTCGTTGGCATGATGATGCCTTGATAAAGCTAGAACGGATTTCATGGATACTCACTCCATCTTCTAGTACTGATGGTGATAAAATTGTGCATGTCACTGACGAAGGAGATCCTGAGAATTGGCACGTGCAGGTCTGCATTAGCTGTTTTTTTACTAAAGATTTTTGCATGAGTGAGCCCTTTTATTGGAGCCAACGAAAACTATAATTATCGTTCTCTTTTATAGGTATTCCGGTCTATAGATTCAGGATCTGTGAAGGGATTTCCAAAGTCTACTCAAGAAGCTGTGGCTCAGGTTAGAACTAGCTTTATGATTAGCCTGCTAATAAATACCAGAGTTAACCCGTCTCTTGATGAGGGTATACCAGATTTGTATTAACTAGGTTTATATGATAACACTCTAGACCTAACCCTATTTCAATAACCTTTCTCCTTCTTTGCAGAATCTTGTGTGTGGAAAGAATTTGAAAGTAGATAAGAGCATTCATACAGCATATGTAAAGGCAATAAGATCAGCACAGCACTTCATATACATCGAGAATCAATATTTCCTTGGATCTTCCTATTACTGGCCATCATACAAAAATGCAGGTATAAAATTGACGAGGTTAATTCCTTTCCTAGTTAATGTGATGAAATTTATTGATTGCTGCTTCAATAGACACCAAGGTGGCGTTTCCTTAGTGTTCAAGGACAGAAAAAATAGATAATGAGCGGGGCAAAAATGTCAGAGAATAATATAAATTATATTTTGAGGTTTCACCTAAAAGCTTTCTTGACATGGTATCAGAGACTTGTTGACCTAGCAGTCACGAGTTCGAATCTCACCAATTCATTTTATTTGATAAAAATCAAGAACAAGGTAGTGTGAGCATGTGCATGTTTCAAGCTCAAAGAGATTTTACTAGAGAGGGTATGATGGAGAATAATATAAATCATATTTTGGGGTCTCATCTAATAGTTTAATCTCTTAGATGAGATGTGTGAGTCGAGGGATGAAGACAAAAGACAAAGACATAATATAAAGATATCTCTAGGACAATTTTAAAATGAATTTCTATCCTTTTAAAATTGAGAGACCTGTCCTCTTTGTTATCAAATGCTATCTAATAAATAAATAAAAACATCTCAGGGAAGAGTGTTTTAGTTTCTATATTATTGTTTGGTTGGATATAGAAAGTTCTCTTTTAACTTCATCCTCTATGACAGGAGCTGATAACTTAGTCCCCATGGAACTAGCACTGAAAATTGCTGGCAAAATCAGAGCAAATGAGCGGTTTTCAGTGTATATAGTAATACCAATGTGGCCAGAGGGTGTTCCAACCAGTGCTCCTGTGCAGGAAATTTTGTATTGGCAGGTTAGATTAGTTTTGATTTTGTGCAATAACTATCTTTTACATGGCGAACAGTACTTTCTGTGTTCATAAAAAACCATCTGTTTCTGCAAATCACAAGGTTTGCTCTCTAGCTTCATATTATCTGTGCGTGGTTAAGTTAGGTTTGCTGATCGCTCCTTTACGATCTCATGCAAGACTCCACGTTTACCTTAAATTTGCTCGTGGGCGAGCCATGTATCATTTCGGTGATGGTGTGGTTTCAAGTCCTCAAGTCTTATCTCTTTTCTTAACAAGGCAGTCAAGCACATGTTTAATTAGGAGCTAGAATCTCTACGAACCATCCCCATCCATGGTAATAGTACAAAAGTAAACTGGGAAAAGAAGAGGTTAAATCCAACTTTATTTTTCTGTGCTGTGATGTATTATTTGTCGAAAAAAACGTATAAATGACATGTTTGCATATCCATGCACCTTGAGTTGTGATTTCCAAAGCTAAATGATGATTGAATGACTGCAGGGACAAACAATGGCCATGATGTACAGGATTATTGCGAACGAACTTGAAAAAGCAGGGCTCGCCCATAAGTATCATCCACAAGATTATTTGAACTTTTATTGCCTTGGTAAACGTGAAAATTCTCCACACAATTCTTCCGAGATGAATCAGCAAACTGAAAATCGTTCACTGGTATGGCATATATTCGAAGAATTATATAAAAATTTGTTGTTTGTGTTAATGTACAATCAATGTTGAAGCCATTCTTACAAGCTGAAGGAATGTGTTAAGTAATCAAGGTGATGAACTGATCGAACTAGTCATTCTTACATGTTATTATCAAACGTAACGTGACAAGGAGGAGGCGTTCCTCTTGATTTTCTTTACAGGCAGCAGCTCAAAAGTTTCGGAGATTTATGATATATGTACATGCAAAAGGAATGGTTGTCGATGATGAATACGTAATCATGGGATCAGCAAACATTAACCAGAGATCCTTGGATGGTTCAAGGGACACAGAAATCGCCATGGGGGCTTACCAACCGACACACACATGGGCCAGGAAAAATTCTCATCCACATGGACAGGTTTGAAACTCCAGCTCTTCTTTTTATGCATGTAATGCCACTTGAAAGTAATATAAATCCAACTTTACTTTATGATCCAAGTCTTTACCTAATAGCTTAAGAGCTTAAGTTTCTAGGTGAAATGATTCTTGATATGATACCATTGACCCAACAGTTACGAGTTCAAATCTCATCATTTCCATTCTATCTAATAAAAATCAAGCACAAAGTAGTGTGAACTTGTGCAAGTTACAAGCTCAAAGAGCTTTCACTTGAAAATGTGTGTTAAAAAATAATATAAATCATATACTTTAATAGTTTAGGCTTTTAAATGAGATGATTTCTCGATATCGATCCAGTGTCATTGAAAAAGGGCATGGTTAGCATTACAATTGCCAATGCTGTATTTCTTATCCTCATAATTGATTGCTTGAATATCCAGGTTTATGGTTACCGAATGTCTCTCTGGGCAGAGCACTTAGGCATCCTCGAGAAAGCTTTCGACGAGCCACAGAACCTCGAGTGCATGAAACTTGTCAACAGGACTTCCAGGCAGAACTGGAAAGCATACGTGTCCGAGGAGAGCAAGGAAATGAGGGGGAACCTGATGCAGTATCCGATCCAAGTGAGCAGAAGTGGAAAAGTGAGTGCCATACAGGGCCATGAAACATTTCCTGATGTCGGGGGAAAAGTTCTCGGAGCATCCACCAACCTTCCTGATGTTCTAACCACGTAGATCCAGTTGAAGCTCTGAGGCTATGGAGTCCACCATCAATTTGAACTTACGCAGATGATGCACAAACGGTTCTGATTTACGGGAACAAATACATTCTTCAATACATCAGAATACATCTATCACTTGAAAGTGCTGCAATCTGTAGAGAAAAATTAAGGTTGTCATTCTCTTGATGGAGCGTGCCAATGACAGAGCAGAGACTTAATTTATGAAATATTCGTGTGCGCTGTCTTGTTTTTTGTTTTTTTATTACATCATCATGAGTCTCAGATCCTCGGTTTCTACATTATTATAAATATTTAATTGTTCAGGTTAGGAGCCGAAAGGGACCGCATAGCGCAGTGGATTAGCGCGTCTGACTTCGGATCAGAAGGTCGTGGGTTCGACTCCCACTGTGGTCGTCTCTCTTTTTATATTTTTATTTATGCAATGAATTATTTATAAACTTTAAGCTTGATATAGATTTATTATATATATATATATTTTTTAATTTTTAATATAATAGAAAAATAATATTATAAATGTAGTTTAAGGTATATATTAAATATCTTTCAGTAAGATGTAAAATTAAAATAATAATAATAATCAAGAAACCAACTTTCTAATTTCTTTCAAGCTGTTTTTGTGATGGTATAAGAGTTAAATTATATAGTATTTGATTTCTTTTATTTTTTAATAAAATTAAATGATATAATAATTATTTAAAAAATATGAATAATTAAAAATCTAAATTCAATATCAATTGAGAAAATATATTATATAGTTCTTTTTTGTTTTCTCTTAAACAATTATTACCTTTTTAATTTTAACTTTGGATAAACTCAATTTCAACCAATAAAAATTGAAACCAAGTTAGAAAAAAATTATAAAAAATATATTTAACATTTTTCTGGGTATGACATCCATTTATATTTTTATTTAAATACATAAAATTATTATGATAATTTACTAGATAAAACTAATTCATCATCTACGACCATGAATCAAACAAAACTTACACATACCTTTGAATTTATCCTTTTCATTTTATAGTTGATACATTATTAATTATTACGTAAATATAATTAAATATGATTTTTTTTATCATTCAAATGTTTAAATGAGACGAAACTCACATTCTAAATGTCATGGAAATAATTTAATTTATTTTAATAATTCATTTGAAAGAAAGATAGATTAAAAAAACCTAAAATATAAAGACAATAGAAACGTTTAAAATTATAATTAATGATAAAAAATAACATAGATTTTAATAATTCTTTTTAAATGTTTTTTATATTGTATATCAAAATTAAATAAAAAAACATATATATATTTTTTAAATTAATTTCTTAAGAAAACTTTTATAATACGTTCCGTAGAATATAAGGACCAATAGAGTCGCCACTCGACAGTGGCTCATTTAGGACTCCAAAATCTCAGCAAGGCAAAAGAAGCCCTCTGTAAAAAACCTCGAGCAGAGCAGGAAAACAATAGAGCTGATAAGATTAAATGGTAAGTAATCTCTAATTGCCTCTTCTGTTTTGTGATTATAAGTTAAATGCTATGATTTGATTTAGGGTTTATGGCGGGGTGCAGTTGTTTTTTTCGTATTTCAAGGATTTGGTAGGGAAAGAAGTGACGGTAGAGCTGAAGAATGATTTGGCTTTAAGAGGGACTCTTCACTCTGTGGATCAGTACCTCAACATCAAGCTCGAAAACACTCGCGTTGTCGATCAAGACAAGTATCCTCACATGGTACTTTACTCTTTTCTTCCTCCAATTCTTTTCAAACCCTAAATCCATAACTAGGTACTGGGGGGGCTTGATGTAAAATCAATAACCCTCATACAAGTACATATTTTACGTGATTTCAGTAAACATATAGAATGTGTAATCATAGGATTTAATGTTGGCAGTTGACGCTATTTTCTAGAAATGCTTGATTTGATACGATTCAGTAACCACATAGAGTGTGTATTAGTGGAGATTTTATGTTTGCTAGTTGACTCTATTTTCAAGAAACACATAGAAACACGTATTGTAGGTTTATACTTGATTCGATGTACATTCAAGAACTGCGTAGAATGTGTAGTAATTGAGGTTTTATGGCTGTTTTAAAGATTCATATAGAAACACATGTTGTAGTTTTATACTTGATTTGATGTAATTTTGAGAACTACGTACAATGTGTGCATTATTGATAATGGAATTTGGTAAGTGGGTGGCCTGAGCTGTGGTTATCTCAAATTCATTTGCTGAAAAATTTGTTTTGTCACCTCCATGTGGTTATTCATGGTGGTTATCGTGATGAATCAGGTTTTATGATTGTTTTGTCCCCCTTTTTGGTGTTGAGAAGGGATGTATTTAAATTAAAAGGGAGTAATGGCGAAGCATCAACAACAATTGTATAACTTGATGTTGTCATGACTTTTCATTATGTTTATTCCCTTGAACATGGTGAGACTGTTTTTGGTAAAAAGAAAAAAAACAGCTATGTTATTGAAGTGTTAGAATGGTTGAGTAAGGCTATGAGCTACTCAGTATCACTGGACCCGTGTGTTGTGCGTGCAAAACAGTTGAAACCTCAGGGTGACCTAGGATTTGTTCTTTGGAGACCATTCTGATGCCCAACTTAGCAAGCTTGTTGTTGAGAAATAGCTTGCAATACATTTTAAAGCAAATGAGTGTGTGCATACCCCAAGTTATGCATCAAAACCCTCTCTTTATAGAGATTTAACTTGCTCATATAAAGTTGGATTATGAGTAAATATACAGTTTGTAGATTATATGTGAAGTTAGATTATAGATTGCATTATCACAATCCATCATTGACTCAACTTCGTATTCTTCTAGAAGATCATAATTCTGTTAGTTTACATATATCATCAAGTAACCATTTACTAGAGTCTTGGGAATTTGTTTTAAGGATGATGGATGATATGAAAGTAGGTAGATTTTAATCTGCAAAGGGAGGGTGATGTCATTATCTGCTTCCTAGCTTTCTATAAGATTAAAAAACCATATGTATCTGTGCCTGCTACCTTCAATGAGTTTGTATTCTGCTGTTGTGATTTTCGTTTTCTTATGAATAGAAGAGAGTTGCTTCGTTCTCTTTCCTTTCTCTCATTTTCTTCCATTTAAAAAAGGTCACGAAAGCTTGGTTTTGGTATTTGGATATCATTTCTGTCAATCTGGCCAATGATTTATAGTTTTGCTATAAAAACATGTAAACTAGTGTCTGCAAATATAAAATTTCTAAATAGGGATCACAAAAAATATTCATTTGTTTCTCCTATGAGATACGAGCCAATCATACTACACAAAAGCATTTGAGGGTTGACTAGTACTCTATATTTATGCATGTTGCATTTCAGGGTGTGTGCTATTCGTTGTATAAATGCATGAAGATGTGTGTCTTTAGGTGTTGACATACACACAAACACACCCGGAGAATGTTTCGAGGACTAAGATTGTCTTGAACCCAGGTTATTGATGTTATGCTGTGGAAAATTTCCCTGAGTTTATTTTCTCTGTTTTGTGTTTGCTTCGAGTTCCGATGTCTGTATTGCTTTACATTTACCATTTGACAGTCCTTTTTGTTTTTGGGATTTTCCATATGATTGTGCTAGCTGGAGCTAATGATTTTGTGTTAAATTTCAGCTTTCTGTCAGGAACTGTTTCATTAGGGGATCAGTAGTGAGATATGTTCAACTTCCTCCAGAGGGTGTGGATGTCGATCTGCTTCATGATGCCACGAGAAGGGAAGCTCGGGGTGGCTGAAACTCATTTGAATAGACTTTCCAAGTACTTGCCTGGACATCTGATGTAATTGCTTTAGTTTGAACAAGCTTTCTTCTCATTCTGAACCTGGATGGTTTGAATTGGTGACAAGTTCCATGAACATAGAAGTTAAGACTTCCTAGCAATCCAAAGAAAATGCTGTTGGGTTTTGTATTGACAAATTTGATTGCTTGAAGAAGATAATTAATCTGCTGAACTTAGTATATCGATTAAAATGCACCTTCTTCCTATATGTATATGTTCGGCAGGTAGGTTGCTGTGTTTTTGGCAATTAGCACCTTGCAGGGTCGCGGCCGCAGGGCCTCGGACAATCTGATGTCATGTTCCATCAATTCCAGTTATGGAGATCGGAGCTTGATGCCAAGTTTTGTTGCTCCCTATCAACACAAAAAAGTTATTAATGTTTTTGCATTTCAAAAATATTTTTTAAAATAATTAATTTTTTTTCTAATTAACTTTTGCCTACATGCCGTCCGTACAGTGAGAACAAACTGGATGTAAGAAGCGAAAGATGTGATTGCATGTTTTTGGCATACACACCAAAGCTACCCGGAAGGAAGGAAGAAGATTGCTTTGTCGTATATTGGGAATTCTGGATGATAAATTTAATCTAACACCGTATAAAAAGGCTTTAATTAATTAATTAATTAATACAAGATTCAAAATTAAGTCTCTCTCTCTCTCTAATAGGAATAGCTGGGGATGATAATTACAGCCAGCGAGATCCATCTATATTATTCAAATTGAGATGCACATGAAAGGGTTTCTGTCTTCGTGAAGATGGTGATATTCTTCGATACGATGGAGTTTTATACATAAAATCTTACATTTCTTCAGTATATATAGAGATTAGTAAGCTTTTACGGAGACAGGGACAAGGATACACACCGCTGCATGCATCTTCATGAATCCTTGAGAAAATCATTGCATGAATAAAAAAGAAGAGAGATCAAGAGGAGGCTTGCATGAATATGCTCGGGGGATCAAGATGTACTCCTCTTCTTTTCTTCATCTTTTCTTCACCAATGAAGATGAGCAACCTTTGCAACATGGCGTCCTCACTGTTCAAGTGTTTCTTTTTTTAAAATAAAATAGAAAAAAGGTTGCCAACTGAGCTATATATCACTCTGGAACCGACCTGGAGGAGAAGGATGTTCTTCACAAGTTGGGGTTTGAAAATATTTTTAATTTGGAAATGTGATATTTTTTATTTTACTAAAAAATTATTTTTGGTATTTGTAGATGAAAATTATCTAAAAACATCATTTTTTTAATTTAAATTAAAAAAACAAAAACAATATTTATTTTATTTTATTTTTTAAAAAGTTTTTGAAATACAATGACAAACATCTCATAATCTTGGGGATGAGAGACATGCTAGATTTTCATGCTTATTTTTAAAAGTAATTTTTGTTTAGAAATATATTAAAATATATATTTTTAAATAATTTTTAATATTAACACATTAAATAATCTAAACATTTTTAATTTAAAATAAAAATAAAAATAAAAATAAAAATAAAAATTTTAAAAAGCGCTTTCTAAGTTGGCTTCTTCACCCCTTTATTATATAATTAATAATGTGCTCCGCCTCTCTTTCCATCTCTCCACTTAACCCTAATTATGATATTCTATCAGCTACTTGCAAACCCTTTACGCGTAATTAGCTCATCTCATCTCTCATGTTTTATTAAGAAATTCCCTTCATCTTCACTCGATCCCGACCAAGCTACATGCTTCCTTCATGGATCCAGTTCATGCCCGAGAGCCAGCCATGCACCTCTTCATCATATCGTTTTGCCCGAAGCTGGTTCCTGGTCAACACTTAGCGCGTAGAGTAGACTTTTGTTAATCTTTAACAAAACATATATATATATATATATATATATATATATATATGAAATAAAATAAACAAGAAGGAAAATAAATTCAATTTCTTGGATGACAAACACCAAGAACAGTTACTCAAACATTAAATTTGATTTTTAGATATTTCTAAGCTGGTTTACAGAGCTTCTTACTTGTTAAATATCACCAAATATTTATTTAATATTTATAAAAAAATATTAAATTATTTTAAATATATAAATGTATGTGAATATACACAAATATCTTTTACATTGAATAATAATAAAAATAAATTATACTGCTGTAATAGTACTAATGCTAGAGTCATAAAGTGATATATAAAGAAAGTACTACTCCACTTGTCAAGGTTCTCAATCCAGCCCATTTGAACAAGAAGAGAGAGTCTTTACCAAAAACAAAAACAAGGAGAGAGATAGAGCAGAAGTCCCTTCTCTGCATTGAAGAAACAACAAGAGAAACCCCCCTAAATTAGAAAGACAAAAAAAACCCCTAAATTAGAAAGACACTGTTCGATTTATTTGATTTCTCATCTCATGTTTTGAATTGCATTTAGAGATCTTAATTTCTTCAATCCACCAAAAAGGTAATTTTTTTTCCTGCTTCCAAACGAATCTGTTTTTGATTTGGATTCTGATTCTCATAAAGAAAAGTTGAGATTCTGATTCAATTTAGCTCTTATTTATCACACATTGCAATAATTTGTTCAAATAAACCGCAAATTTTGTTTTTAATTTTAGATGTTGTATGCCTTTGATTAAAGAGTTTTTCCTGTTTGGTTGCTCAGAAAACTTGGAAATCAAGAGAAATTTGCTGTTTTAAATTGTGGGTTTCTTTTCTTTTTGTCTAGGAGCTGAAAAAACGCGAACTTTACTTACAGATTGACGAAAGTCAATAAGTTTGCAGTCATTCTGATATTTTTTTTTCCTTTTCATGGCAACCAAACAAGAAAAACTCTACAATCAGAGGGCTGTAATGCAGTGTTTTTCTGTTGAGTACTTTTTTGTAAACTCAAGTCTTAAGTAGTGAAAGAGGCTGCAAGGAATTGCTGTTTGCGTTTTTCTTGATTGTTCTTTTTAATTTTATTTTATCCTTTTGGTTTTGGATTGATAACCTCCTTTTTTTTCCAATTAAATGTGGTAAAATTAGTTTATGTAAGGCTGCATGTTGGCCTGGCACAAACATGACCAACAGGGTTGATGAAATTGAACATAAGAGGGTTGATTAAATTAGGAAAGATAGCACATGTGTTGCTTTCAGGTCTGATTTACTCTTTTGAAACCTTCTCTTGTTAAAGAAGGTCAAGCGTAAATCTAAATCTTTGATCATCAAAATCCAATGGATGGTAACTGGTGATTATTAAAGTTCATCACTGAATTTGTGACTTCTAATTTATTTATTTATTTATTTTTCCTGCTTTTGATCTGGTATGCCATTGTCAATAGGCCTGCCTTTAATGTATCATGAAATGTAGAGAACAAATTTTGGTGGATGGATGTTTCCCCGTATTGTTCATTGTGGTTTCCTTTATTAGATAATATGGGTTTAAAAATATTTGTTATATGTTATCTGTATTGCTCTCTTTGAGGCCTCTGTGTGGATGTGTTTGATAGACGACAAAACATTAAAAAATTTCACCAAATTACCATTAAAAACACTGATTTGTTTTCTTCATCTAATTCATTGACAGGTACTGTTAGTGCTTTGGCCATGGCAAATTCCAAGGGGTCAGCGAACATAAGAAATTTGATGTCCTCAGGGAAACATCCATTACTTCCTCCTAAAAGTCCTTTTCCTAGTATTTCACCATCTTTCATTGATTATGTTCCCAGCAATAGTTTTGGATCAAAAACTGCTCAAAAGCCTAGAGAGGGAAACACACATCATCAGCGAACTTCTTCTGAGACTCTCTTCATAGAGGAGCAGCCTTCATGGCTTGATGATCTTCTTAATGAGCCCGAGACACCTGTTCGTAGAGGAGGTCATAGGCGTTCATCAAGTGACTCCTTTGCGTACATAGATGTAGCTAATGCTTCTAACATAGATTATGCAGCACAGGATGAGTACATGTATAAAAATGTGATATCCATACCTTCTCGGGGATCTCATGATTTTGATCATCACCAAGATGTTAGGCAAGCTTCTCTCTATTCTGAAATGAACTTGGCAAAACAGAAGAATAGGGCTTGGGATTCATCTTTAAATGGCCCAACCTTTCCAAGTAGTCTTTCCTCTGCCAGGGAGATTGCTGGTTTGCAGAGTTCAGGATCATCATGTGCCCCACGGGAAGCAGATTGTGTTTCGGAGAGTGAAAAGCAAGATCCACTTGATGGTCCATATGATCAAAAAATTTCATTTGAAAAAAAGGACAGCTCAAATTCCAAGTCTTCTGCATCAGATAATGATACAAAACGTGCTAAACAGTATGCCCTTTTTTACTCTTCATTATTCAATAAACTGTGCTTACTTTGATATATTACTTGGACAAAGAGCATGAATGAAATCATGTTATTGGTGTCATCATTTAATCTCGTCAGTGCCCTCCTCTCCTTTCTATGTTCATTGCATATCTCTTTGATGCACTGGATGGATCAAGCCCCATTATTGGTCTCCAAATGTGTATTATTGTAAGGATGCATTACCATTAGTAATGTAATTAAAATTGAATAGAGTTAATTGTCAGTTTCTTCCATGATATGAGCTATGAATTACTGCAAAATTATAGGTGAGATGTTCTATCCCCCATCTTGAAGCAAGGATTATGCATCTAACAGGGAAATAGCACTTTAAAATATATGAAAACACTACTTATAATAGAGTTTTAAAAACTAAAAATTACTAATAACAAATAAAACAACTGAAAGCAAGCAGCATGTGCAACAACACTGTAATGCTGCTGACAGTGAATAAAAGGAGCAATCATATTTTCTAACTGAAAATGGCCTTGCATGATCGAGAAGAAAAAAGAGACGAAGAGAAACTTAAAAAGAGAACTACCAATCACAGCTCCACAGCTCCTAAAACAAATTTAACTTTCTTGATGTAGAATGAGTAGAAGGGATTGATGGAAGGATAGAGAAAACCTAGAAGTCCCTAGGCTAATCTTTGAAATCCAGAAGGGGTGCTTTTTGAATCCAGATGAAATTAGGGGTCGTGAAATCAAAATGAAACTAGGATTCGCAAACTCAATATGATCCAGGACATTGATGAGATTTCTGCACTGTTAGTGTTTAATGGTGGGCTATGGTTTTGAAATCGAGGACTGTAAGGTTTAGATAAAGGAAGAAGGGGCAGCTTTACACTTTGCAAATTTAGATATAGTTGCTGTTTCATGCGGTTTACTTCGTGCTTTGTGGAAAATATCCTGTGATTAGATACTTTAATGCATTTCTAATTTCTCAAAGTCTTCATCATTTTATTTTGTTGAGTGGCATATATGTCCATTGTGCTCATCTTAGGTTTTCTAGGAGTCAATGCGTCTTGAAAGATAAAAATCCAACCATTACACCCTGGGTACTTAGAGTGATATTGTAGGTAGATTACATGACACAACCTTATAGCATATTTACTGGAGATCTGATTCATAAACTCCGATTCTTAATATGAAGCATTACAAGTATGATATCCATATACTCAATGCACTCCAAACCCTACTAAAATAAAGCACCAAATAATCCTTGCAGTATATAGATCAAGAATGAAAAAAGTTTCCAAAAAGAATAGACTAATACAAGATCTAATGCAGGCAGTTCGCACAGCGCTCCAGGGTCCGTAAACTTCAGTACATAGCTGAGCTGGAAAGAAATGTACAAGCTTTGCAGGCAAGTATCTCTATCTCTGCAGAAGCTGACGCGAGGTGTAATTTCCATTTCATTTGTAACAGTGTTGAATGAATTGCAATATTTTCTGATGTCATAATGTACCTCACAGGCAGAAGGATCCGAAGTTTCAGCTGAGCTTGAATTTCTCAATCAGCAAAATCTTATTCTAAGCATGGAGAATAAATCTCTTAAGCAACGGCTAGAAAATTTGGCCCAGGAACAGCGAATCAAATACTGTAAGCACTAATTATTGACTTCTTGACAGTTAAGGTGTTGATATATTGTCCTTTTATCTTTCTCACTTTTGGTTGTGGATTTTTTTTGAGAAGCTGTTTGAATTTTCTTAGTTTTAGGCCTACTTACTTTTTCATAATGCTAGCATATAAAATACAAAGAGTCAATTATTGCTTCCCCCACATCCAGCTTAAGCTTTTAGTTTGAGTGATTCCAGATGTCAGAATTTCATTGACCAAGTGATTGAAAATTTGAATTTGACCATCCATAATCTTTATTCTAATTAAAATTAAATTTCAGCTCTTGTTATTATGGGTCCATGCAAGTTTTAAGGTCACAAAGTTTTCACTTTAGGAGGTGTTTTAATGAATATTATAAAACATATCATGCAGCTTCCTGTCTCAAAGAGGTCAAATGGTTCTTTGACACTGGAAGGGCTAAAGGCAGGGTTTTAGGTTTAACTATCAAGTCAGTTGGCATGGTTTTTCAATATAACAAAAAAAACTGGGAATACTTCTCCCTTGAATGTCATGTTCAAGTTCTTATAGATAATATGATCTCTTGGAAAGTGCTGACTCTTAATATGGTTTTCTCTTAGTGAAATGATATCAAGCTTTGCCTCTTAGAAACAATTTCTGCTGCTAGTACCAGTCAATATTAACTCTACTGGTCCTTGGGTTTAAATTCTCATATCTTGCCAAAAAAAAAGAAAGGAAAAAGAAGAAAGAATATTGAGAAATTTATATTTTCTTTTGTGTGCAATGTATTTGTAATCTATATGTATTCCTTATATTGCCATCATGTTGTGCACCCTTTCAGAAGATTAGTGAGAACGAACAGGAAGATGGGGCGGACTGCTCATGACTTGCATCTTTTGTTTCGCATGAATTGGCCTTATGTTGGGTAAAAATTTAGTGGGGGCGGTCTTGTTTGGAGTCTAAGCTAAAATATTAGGTAGTGGTAGAAAAAAGAGTAGAATATCAACTGTTCCTATCTACCAAAGCCAACAAGATACTTAAGCTGTGTCATGGACATGTCATAAGAACATTTCACTGAAATGTTTCCTCTTGGCAAGGGGTTTAGCCACAACAGGTTTTGTTGTGTGCAACTAAAATGTTTTCTGATGATTGTGGCAAGAGTTTGGAAAATGCAATGCTTCAGTTTTTTGCTACTTGAGATCATGGGGTGGAGGAAAGCATGATGCCAGAAGCTTGGTTTGCTGCTTCTTGAAAGGACACCTTTTTGGACACAGTCCTATTCTGAAAATTTTAGGGTATAGAAGTGATGTAGCTAGATGACAGAGATAAGAAGGATAATGGACTGAGAACGGGTTTATTGATTATCATGAATGAATATGCTTTTATGTATATATTATTTTTCATGTTCTTACTCCTAAACTTTCGAGGTGTGTTTTCAGTGGAGCATGAAGTTCTGGAGAGGGAGATTGGAAGGCTACGAGCCTTGTATCAGCAGCAACAGCAGCCACAACACCAGAAACCTTCTAGACATCGCCGGAGTAACAGCAGGGACCTGGATTCCCTATTGGAAAACCTCTCTTTGAATGCCAATTCTAGCCGAGACCCTCTGACTGGTTCGCTCCGCATTTAGACATGTTTTAGCCATGAGATTTGACGTGCCACTACTTTTCCTGCGTGGGGCTTGCCAAGTCTACTTGTTACCATATGACCATAATTGTTGTTACCATTGAGTGGGATAAAGGCCCGTTTTCATCCTATTCTCCACCTGATTCACACGTTTTGTTTCTCTTCTTTCTTGTCCTTTTTTTAATCTGATTAATATCTTCCGTGCACCTGGTGGTCATTGATCAGGCAGATGACTCACCGGAGGTGATAACCTAAGAAAGAGGTTCCCATTTTGGCCTCCCCTGTATGTTCAAGCTATCAGAAATCAGGAAATTTGTATTCATTTCTGACCCATTTAGATGATTCTATATTTGGAATCTCGTGAAGCTGCGAAGGATCGGTAGGGATTGTTGGATATGCATGCATTGTCTGTAATGTGTTGTTAATACGAAATGCTTTTTTCAGTTAAATCCATGTTTGCTTCCCTGCACCGTGTAAATGATGAGAAAGCTATCTTGGTTACAACTGGTTTTGCACAGGTTTGGGAAGGGCAACACTTCGCTCACGATGTATTTGGTTTACAGAATCAATATGTTCTCTTCTCCACCGTTTATTTTACTTTGATAATAGGTCGTTTGAGCCTTCAACCTTAAGGATACTTGGCTGCCCTACTTTGGATAGGTTTAAACATCGTATGTCCATTTTCCTTGGTATACACGCCATCTCCTTTGCCTCTCTCGCTCTCTCTCTAGCAGCTCACTGTTGAAAATCCTTGAGCTTCTCAGAGAAAATATCATGTTTCTCAAAACCTTTTATGATAGGAAGCCAAATCCGCGAGGCTACCTTTGCACTCAGTCATCGAAATAAGCTGTCCGACAAATCTTGGAAATAAAAGAATGGCCTGTGATGTGTTGCCGCATCAAGAAATGGAAGTTCGGGGTTTGGTGGATTTGTTTATATTTATATTATCAGCTGAGAGAAAGAAGAAATGGGATAAAAAGGGAGGGAGAAGAAGACGTATACTAGCATGATTTTATAGGCTGATTTTTTTTTCCACTTTGCATGATCTTGTATATAAAAAAGTGATTTTATAAGATGAAATTTTAAAAATAGTAATTAATCTTTTTTTATATATATAATTTCATAACACTTCAAAGAGGTTATTGCATTTTTTCTTATTTTCTTCCTCTTTTAATTTATATAACTTGTATTTACATCAGATATTTATAATAATACATATCATTTGTTTTTAGTGACTAAAATTAACTTAAAAGATTAAATAAATAAAAATGCATAAAATAAAAAGGACAATCTAGGTATTAATGTATTAATTTCCCACTTTTGTATGCAATTAGTGTTAATGATTATATATATATATTAATCTTATTATACATAATCATCATCTTTTTAGTTTTTCAGGTAATTGTTTTTACAATATCTAAAAGAATGTTTGGGCAAAACAAATACAAGTCCTAAACATGGTCTAATCTCTAAAACTTGCAACTCATGAAATCAAAAAATAAACAGAAATTCAAAAAATAAAGATCAAATTTTAAACATTATGAAATCATAGAGGGTGAAATGAAAAATACTTGCAATTTCATATACTATTGACAAATTAGAAATAGTAAGGAGTGAAATTAAAAAAATAATAGGGGGCTAACCCAACACAAGAATAACTACAAGGTGGTAGTCAGACAACGTCACACTCGCCACCTGAATGATATGAGAGCTATCAATATGGTAGGCCACACGTAGGTGTCATCAAATATTTTTAAAAATAATATTTAATACATGTGAATTAAAATAATATCATTGAGGAAACTTAAAATTTAGAATAAAATAAATATAAAACAAAAAAAACCCATGAAAGAGTTATATTGCTTTCTCTCTCTCTCTCTAGAAACATTAAAGTAATTATACTGTTTTGAAATAAATAAAAGGACTACAACACCCCTGAGCAAAGGACAACCTCGTTCAAATGCTTCAATGCTTCTATGTTGTGCCCATTAACATGTTCTAATGCACCTAGGGTGCACCACACCTTTTTACATGAGACAGTTAAATAATACTAGTTTTTTTTAATATAATTAATAAAAGAATGCATTTTCAATTATTATATTTTTTTTAATTACAAATGTGTACATGTTTTTATTAATCTTAAGAAACAAGACCATATGAATTTTAGTTATACATACACATCATGGAAATAAAACTTATTTACACAGGAAAAATACAGATGAAATATAGAAAATTCTATGAAAGATCATCAAATTAAGAAAACAAATACTAATTAAAATTTATTTTGACCTTGAAATTGTATTGTCACAATAAAATATGATCTGACTCTCAACTTTATGTAAAATCTTCAACTATTGTTTTTTCTTTGTTTAGCATGCAAGTTTTTTTTTTTTTATGTTTTCTTAGACGAGTTTAGAGAATAACCCATTAACAATATGTAAATTAGTGATGAGTTAAATCCATCGCTAATATGAATTTACTCATTAAAAGAATTACACATAATCTTTTCTATTGATGATATGATATAATTATTTTATTTATTATTGCATTTTTTCCATTTTATAAATCTATATTACCAAGTGACATGAACTTCATACAAGAAACAAAATGGTTCCATTTACTCCAAGGTATATGAAAAATATTTAAACATGATGCAATTCAGTGTGTCACTGTTATCTGGGTAACACGTATAATACACACGTGTCCTAAAATTGCACCTCTGGGAATTTAGCCCCGACTAATCCAGGTGGCTTGCATTCAAAGATTCCGCAAGAGTCTTACTGGACTGGAATCAAGCTGTCCCATCTTCCAGCTGTAGAAAAGAGGTACAGTTAGTTTGGAATTTTATATTGTCTTAGCTTACAGATAATTCCTACAACCTAGACAGTGTCGCGTGAGTTCAAGTGGAGTCTCTGCTGTGGATGGGTGGTCAAACATCGTATAGTCTATAAATAAACAAGTAATATATATATACTAGCCAATACCCGACGTCTCGTCACGGGTGTCACTATATTTTTTAAAACAAAAAAAATATTAAATATTTTTTTTTATAATATAAATTTAGTCAAAGTAATGAATTCGTGTAGAATTATAGTGAAGTGCAAGTTTTCTATAAAATATATGAATTTTAAATTAATATAAATTTATCTGTTTAGTAGATTTTAATAAAATAATCAACATAAAATTATCATCATCATTAAAAAATCAAGAAGATTTTGATATTTGAATTTTTAAATTCATTGTATTAAGATTAGTTTATTTAATAATTCAATTTAAATTACATTTAAAAATAAAATATAAATTGTGAGAATACTTGCAATAATCAAATAAAAAATAAGTAGTTAATTTTCTATCAATAAAAAGATGAAAACATGAATTGAAAATTCATCTCTATATTATTGTCATTTTTATTATTATAACAGTTAAAATTATTATCAACATTATTGCTCAAATAATTAAAATCATTAAATTACCTCAAAAAATCAAAACATTTTAACAAAAAAAAAAAAAAAATAATCACTAAAATTATCATTATTATTGCTTAAACAATAAAATCATAAAATTATCTAATAAAAAAACATATAAAATAACATAAAACAACAAAAAAAGAACAAACGAAAATAAGAGCAATATTAATTTTAAAATTATCACCAAAATAAATGAAAATTTAAGAACAAAACATAATAAAAATAAAAATCTAACAAAAAATGAATCAAAAAAATAATAATCTAAAAGTATAAATATAAAAATACAGGCAGAAAACAAACACTTTTCACACATTGTATTTTTTAAACTATTTAGATTATTTTCATGTGTTGATGTAAAGAAAAATTAACTATCATTTTAATATATTTCAATTTTTGTTTTTAAAAAATCAATCACATTTCCAAGAAAAATAAAAAAATATTGCATGAAAAACAAATGAAAAAAAAATAATAAGGAAAAAAAACAAAAAAAATTGAATTTGATGATTAATTGTGGTGCGTTTAAGTTAATCCAGACACCCTAATTATATAAAAAAATTAATATATATATATGGAAAAAAATATAACCATAAAATAAAAAAATTCCCCATAAAAAAATGAAAAAAAATAATTAGAAAAAAAAATTAGTAAAAAAGAACAAAAAAAGGAAATAATCGAAAAACATAAACAAATATATATATATATATATATATATATGGAAAAAATAACTAAAAAATAAAAAAATATTAAAAAAAACATAATAAAAAAGAACGAAAAAAATGCAATAAACGAAAAACATATGTTGCTGAAACAGAGATTCGAACTCGCTACCACTTCCATATTGGCGTACAATCTGGACCATCTGTGCTACCTGAATATTTTGCTAACGGTTTATGACATGATATATTTATAGGATGTGTATTGGTAATAAATAAAAATATGCTGAGAGTGGGATTCGAATCCACGCCCTCTTAGAAGAAGACAATGATATGGTGCTCCTGGGATCAACTCCACTGAATCAATATATCGTTCATTCTTCCCAACAACTTATATTAGTAAAGAACGTTACTGTGGATTACAACAGTAAAACTGAGACGCGTTTTATATTATAAGTAATATATAAAAGTCAAAAAAGTCAAAAATATTTCATGGAGAAAAAAAATACATATAAAAAAAGAATAATTAAGAAAAAAATGTAATTAAAAAAAATAAAAAATAAAATACTATTTCAATCCACAGTAACATGTATGTAATATGTGTGGGGAATAATTACCCCCGTATGGTTTAGTGTTTTGTTAATAAATTTACTTATTAGTCAACTACTAAACCTGATAATTTCTCACAATTATAAATAGTGATTTTAGAAAATAGTCGTATCCCAACCTCATTATCTCTATAGATCCCTAACTGTGGGTTCCTGTTTGACTTTTCAATTGAACCAATGACTTGAAAAGTGGTATATTTTGAACTTATATGGTAGACCGATGGCACACAAAATTTATCTACCCAAATAGACACTCTGATTCAGCTCACCCAGGAATTGATTACTAGCTAGGGCGATGTTTTGTGGGCCACTGAAAAATTGTACCGACACATTCGTAGAACTTTCCGGCCATTAAAATAATAACGGGAAACTTTTTCTCATGCCTGTCTCGAGCGTGGCTGAGACTTGGGACTTGAGAACCAAACATGGATAGTTAAGTGATGACGAATAGCTGAGGCAATGGTGGAGAAAGTCTGCAATCAGATAAATATATATATATATATATATATATATATATATATATATATATAGTCTGCAATCAGATAAATATATATATATATATATATATATATATATATATATATATATATATATTTATATGTGTGTGTGTGTGTTGCGTAGTATGACGCATGTTGCGGTGGGTGTATGTGTTGCATGAAGCCTCTCTTGTAACAATTAAGTTTGTTTCTTAATGTGTATATATATGGCTAACCTCTACTCCTACCCTAGCTCTCTATCCTCATAGAAACTCCTCTTCATCTCCTGAAAAAGAATGGAACAAGTACATCTCTTCACGAAGAAACTAAAACCAACCCATATCAGCCATGCTCTTTCATTCCCGACGCATGCCCTCGAGGCCTTTTCATTCCCTGAAGGAGCCCATACGACGAGATTTGAAGCAGTCGATGCTACTGATAATGTATGGGGGTTTTGTTTATCAACCCGTCTGACTGGAGCACACCCAAAACCCGTTCTTCTACGCTCTTCTTGGCGTCGTTTCGTAGAGCAGAAAGGCCTTGTTCCCGAAGACAGGGTTGCTTTCTTCATGGAGAGATCAGGTGAAGCTGATGGCATGATCAGGAGGTACACGGTGAGAGCTCAGAGAAAAGTGATGATGTTGATGGGGCAAGATGTTTGGGTTGATGTCGAGGATGTTCCCCTGTATGGTCTCTGAAGAGCTTGACGTCTGAGCTGTTGATACGAAAATAGACAGTGCTTTCCACTGAACTAGCAGTTAATTCTTCATGATAATGTTAATATAATATATAACTTGGTCTGCCATTATGTTTAATAATTTGCTTAGCAGTAATCGACGTAAACTGGTGTAGATGTTTTTCTGTTCGACTACAATATCTGTGTAATTAATATCTTGCTTGGCTTCCAAGTTTCCTCCCTCTTCTTCTTACTGTTTGCATGCTCCTCGGTGCCCTACGAGCTTCGAATAGAAAGGGTACGATGAAAGGTAATAAAAATAACTCGAGATGGTATCACCAACTTCGTTCTACCGAATTATTGGAGACATCAAGTGTTACTGTCTCTGCCTCAATTGACTAATCTCATTTTTGGCAATACCATGAACATGTTTTAGTAAGAATCTATTTGAATTTAATGTCAAACTTGGGTAAAGCCCTGTCTGTTTAAGGATATGGATTGAATCAGAATCAATATTGAAGTGGTTAAATTTAGTTATTGAATTAATTTCTTAGTATTAACCAACAGGCCGATAGAAATTAATTTTAGAAATGGAATATTGTTCGACGTTGAACATTACTGCCACAAGTTTCTTCTATGGGTTCCACCACACTACATCGTGGAAAGAACAAGGGGAAGTGTCACAGGGTTAAATTTTTGTCAAAATTTTCCCCTATACGGGCAGTCTAGTTCCCCCGGGCAGTCTAGTTCCCCCTACTAAATTCAGTCTTCCCCTTAATCTCTCTTGTGTGGCCTACAATTTAAGTATTTCACACACCCAAAGAGGTTCTCCACGGTCCTTAACAACTACAGACAGCAATAATAACACAAAAGCCACATGAACATAATGCAACCACCAATTTACAGGAACACTATCCCAACCTTATTAAACACTATAAAGAAAAACACATGATATCTATGTGAGTGTTTTGCACATCCTCTCTGCAGACTACCCACTGTTTTTATACATAAATAATCATTACATGGAAGTTATTTACAGCACAACTGCCTCCCAAGGCTGGAGACTATACTTGCCCAGATTTGATAACTGTCGAAAACCAACTTTAACTGTCTCCTTTGCTGTAGCCTTCCTTGGTTTGCCACCTCAAACCAATTTCTGCCCTATCAACACCCTTACTATTAGGACACATGTACTGTTGTCCAAGTCTGGATAGTTAGATTCGGCTAGGCATGAACCCTCATGCTTGTCGAATCGTCAACCCACACTGCTGTCGATTTCGATACTGCCTACGCATTCTGCCACTACTTACGCATGCTGCCACTATTGCAACAATGTTTTTGTTAGCGCACCCCATGCCTAGCCCCGTAACAGGAAGGTTCTAGGAGATTTTCCACAGTTACAATGTTAGGCAAAGAGTTAAGTTGCCATATTTTAAGATTATCTCATGAAGTCAGATTTAATAATAATAATAAAATTCTCCTTGCTCTTAATAATTTTCTTATATTTTTTTATCTAACCTACAGTAGAGTTCTTGCCAATGGAATATTATAATATAGTTATTGTTTGAAATATTGATATATTTTTTTTTATTTCAACCATATGTATAAAAACAATTTTTTTTTGTTGTTGAAAATTTCAGGAAAAATTAAATATTTATACTAAGTTTATATCTTACAGTGTAATTCTACGACCAATATTTACAAAATTAGTAGAAAAATATGTCATTAAATTAAACATATATCGGAAAAGCCCTCATTTTTTTTAAATTCTTTTTTGAATTTAAAGAGAAAAATGAGTATTTTTAATATTGGATTTGTAACTTACAGTATCAGTCCAGAACCTAATGTTATGAGTGTCGCAAAGGCGATTTTTGACGGGCTTCGCGCCCCGCCATCTCCCTGTGGTTTTGGGGAGACAATGACACGCGGTGAAAATGGATGTGTTTTATAGTAGTAAAGTTACAACTATAAGTATAAGGAGTCACCACCTAGTATTAAGATCACTAGAAACCTAATTAGTTTGCGAGAGTTTTGAGTAAGGGGACTTGTTGTGCAAGAGGAAGACGCATCACCCCCAGTGCACCCTACCTAAGGTAAGCTGCATTGTTATTTCATTGTTTTTTCTATGTTAAATTTTTTTTACACTGTATGTTTTTTAAAAAAACTCATTTTTTTTGTTTGCGAGTGTGCTTTACAATATAATTTTACACCGCAGTTATAATTGTTTTTTTATCTACGGATGTACTTTACAATGTAATTTTACACCGTAGTAAATTTTTTTTAATCTACGGGTGTACTTTACAATGTAATTTTACACCGTAGTAAAACTTTTATCCGCAGGTGTACTTTACAATGTAAATTTACACCCTGATAGATGAAACTAAAAATATTTTTAATCATTTTTGATATTTTGGCCAAATTCCAATAGATAATCATAAACTGATTATGATATCCAATTTTCATTTCAAAATATGAGAAAGATTTAACATAATTTTTATGAAAAATATGTATGGAAAAATCATGGAATTTGGCCGCATGCACAACAAAAAACAAATACATTTTTTTATATTTTTATAATAAAAAATAAAAATATTTTTTTTGCCAATTTGTATTTTTTTTCTAGGCTAGGCTGTCAGCCATAGTGGGCTGTGGCATGGGATGACAGCCTAGTCTTAGCGGGTTGGGCTGGGCTTCCATCCATCGTGGGTGGAAGCCCAAAGGATATGGCGTTTGGGTCGGGCACAAAGCCCTGCCCGTCCCCTCTTAGCCCAGCCTGCATGCACACTGGGACGCAAATCACATCCCACTGTGCTTGCAGCGAGCTGGAGGAAGAAGACGATGAACATGGGTGTTTTTTTGAATGTGATGAAATGTGTACCTGTTAGTACCTTTGTGTAGAGGAGGTTGAGGTGGTGATTCCCGTCATGGTGGCGCCATCAACGGTGGCCTGTGGTGGTCGTAGGGAGCTTCCAAAGGTGCATGGTTTGTGTTGCAGTCGCTGCAACCATCACCGTGGCTTCGCCTGAGAGTATGGTTTAGTTGTTGTTGTTGAGGGGAGGTTAACGATGGTTCTAAGGGTGGTGTTTGGTGACTGGATGGCTTTTAACGGTGGACAGATAGGGACTTCAATGGGGCTATTTTGGAGAGAGAGAGAGAGGGCTAACGTCGAGGAAGATGAAGATGATGGTGTTATTTCATGTGATCTTCCCTTGTTTTTCTTGTTTTTATTTGCTAAAATCTCCCATGAATTCTCGAACTTCCCCTCGTTTCTTCTCTGTTTCTCCTTCTCCGTTTTTTTCTTTTCTTCTTCTTTATTTTTCTTCTTTTTTTACATAACTCTCTGTTCTTTTTCTCCCCCCTTTCATGGCAGCTATGACAAATGTATTTATAGGGAGAAAAACATGCATGTTGTGTGGCTGTGTAAGGCAAAGGTCTGAGGTGCAGAGAGCGTGCTCCGTGTTTTCGGCACTGTTCAGGTGTCGGAACAGTGCAGGAAACATGCAATTTTGATGCTATGGCAAAGTGCACTTTGGTCCTTAAAACTATAATTGTTCCAATTGCATCCTTAGTCCATACTAAACTTTTAATTTGTGCAATTGTATCCTCGTCAGCATTTCGAGAGCATCCTTAGCTTTGCGTGTTTTTTTTGGTCCCTAATTTCTGTTTTGCACGATTTAACCCTCAATCGGACATTAGACTCTAATTTATTCAAATTGGTCTCTGATTTCGCATAATTGGCTTGAATAAATTCCAATTGGCCTCTAAATTCATTCTCATCAATTGAGCCCGAATTAAATTCAAGAACTTGATTTCTCATTGACTAAGCCCTTAATAAAATTAATTTGACCAATTTAAAGTATAATTAAGTCCTTGCACTTAATTATATCTTTCAATTGGACCACTTAATTAAATCTTTCAATTGGACCTTAAATTAATTCCCGATTATAATTAAACTTTAAATTTGTCTACGATTAAATCGAATCAACCCATAAAAAATATAATTATGTCGTTTAACTTAGTTTCTACACAGATTCATCAACGATATTATTTTTGACTTAAATCTGTATTTTTTTCTCTATTTTTGGAACCAAAGAGATATGATTGGACTCGCAAAAACAACCAAAATTTCCACATTGATTTTTCTACCCACGCCAGCTCCTTTTATTTTATTTTTTCATTTTTATTTTATTTTAGGGAGTAACCCAAAAATTGGGTTACCACAATGAGTATTTTTGAAATAACTTGTCTTTATTTGAGTTAAAATTTCATATCTTGATTCAACTTGTAGGCAATCTAATAGTTGGCTCCAGATTGCTATCATTAGTTGTCAATTTGATAGTTAAAGGTTGTCTGAGTTAGTCACTTTGGGATAACACTTCAATAACTATGGTGTTAATCAAACAAAATGGACCATATCATGGTGCGGAAAAATGTAAGACCATCATTTTAGGTCAAATTTGGTGAAAAATATGAAGTTGATGAGGATGCCTAACACAAAGTATAATCATGCAAATAATTGATTGGTGGTGCCATGTGGGTCTATTACAAGAGCTGGGGCAAGGAGACTTAAAAGACATTAAATGGGTTAGTTTAGAGCACATGGATCAAGATGATCCTAAAGGGACAAATGACACCTATGAAGCTTAGAGGGCAACCTCTAGTTCATCTAATCAAAGTCTAAGGAGGGTCTTATTCAAATTCTGAAAAGGATCGACGTGTTAGGCCTTATGACAACCTTGATTTGAGCTTATTTTTTCTAATATGACATGAAGTCCAAGTCTATATTATTTCCTAAAGAAGGGAGAATTTTTTAGCATTCAAAGAAGAAGTTTCCTAAAAGCCAACAACATTGAAGACCAAATAAATATTTTTTATTTTATTTTTATATGGATGCAACTTAAATTTTTATTTAAATTTCATATTTTATATTTTAGAGATAATAAACATCAATTGAGCTTAGATACTTAGGGATTTAGGTCTGATTGTAAGTGAGATTTATACAAGTCCATATCATTGTGTATTCTAGGGTTTAACTTAGGCTATAAACACATATGTAACCTAAGTTTCAAATTAGTTTTTTGTTGCTTAATGATATTGAGATTTACAACAATAGCTTTGTGTGTTTGTAAGGTAATAATTCTTTTTTCCCTGGTTCTCTATAGGATTGAAAAAAACTTATTGAGGTTCAACTAACTTCGTGGTGTTAATCAATATTTCTTGTTCATGAATTGTTATTCGTTAGGTGAAGGTTTGAATCAAATAGTGCTGGTGTCTAGGTACAAGTTATCTTTGTGTCACACCCCTATCAAACCTGATTTACTTGGTTTTATGAGAATTGATGTCTTGGTATGTGGGATGCTTGACCACGTGATCAAGAGATTCGCATCAGAAGCATTAATTGCCTTTGAAAAGTGGCTACTCGAGTTGTGTTTTAAACAAAAAAAAAGGGGAGGGGGTGATCAATAGCCAAGCAACGTGTTGTTTGGTATTTTTTTTCTTTCCTTTTCTTTGCTTTAAAATAGTGTTGTTTTGGGTATTTTGGACAAAGTTTAATTTAATCCTTCATTGTTTAATTCCTTTCAATTGCAACTTTAATTGACCATAAACTTTTAATTTTGTAAAATATTACCCCTGTTGAACTTCATTGTCATTTCTGGATTTATGAGCCTTTTTCATGTTGTTCTTTGGTTTTAGATTTATGTAATTTGATCTACAATTGACTATTAAACTTTTAATTTTTTTCATTTTAACCCATGGTTTTAGTAAAATGGATCCTTATAGTCCAATGCATTTTGCATATTGGTATTTGACTTTAAATTTCTTCAATTTAGACCTTAATTGACCCTAAAATTTTTATTTGTTTTTGCATTTTCCCCCTGATTTGGTAAAAACTAAATTTGGTCTTCTAAAATCTCAATCTTCTCGATTAATCCCAAATTAGACTATAAAAGTTCAATTCTTACAAATTAAATATTAATAAAATTGATTAAACCTATTTAAAGTATAATTAAGTCCTTGCACCTCATTAAATCCTTTGGTTGAACCTAAATTATTGCCCAAGCATAATTAAAACTTTAGTTGGTCCATGAGAAAATCAAAATGGCTTATTTAAAATCTAAAAAAAACCATGATTTGTCTAATAATCATTTATTTTGACTTTGAGTTTGCTTTGTTTTTTTTCTTGAGCAAAACAAGATACAATCGGGCTCTCAACTTCATAAAAAAAATTTCAACTCGATTTTTCCACCATGCCAATCTTTTCTTTCATTCTGGGTGAATTTAGAGAATAACCTAGAAATAGGTTATGACACCCAAAAAAAAAATAGTTTAACCCTAGTTGTTGTTGGTATTTCAACTTTAATACTTATTCTTTTGATCTTTGATTTTTGTTCTTAACCCTTTTATAAAGTCTTATTTGATTTCAATTCTATAATCCCATCCTAATTTGGGGTGTTTTTGTATTTTTGATTCTCATTCATTGATATCTATCTTTTTCCTTGGCCATTTGGTAACTTTTTTATTCATTTTTAATTTTATTATGCAATTCAAATTGATGGTATTACACTTTCTAATTTGGTCCACATTATTAATCCTTTTAATTTCACCATTGAATCAAAAAAATTATTTTTCTTTCTTATGTCAATTTTGATCATCATTTTTTTTTGTTTTGTTTTCAATTTCACCCTTCAATCAAATATAAAAATTATTTTTTTATTTCCATTTTGGTTCTTATTATTTAAGTGTTTTTTTATCTTTTTATATAATTAATATTTTTGTATTTTATCATTCAATATTTAATTGATTGAAAATTGAACTTCAAAGTTTTTCTAGATAAAATACTTGAAGTCTGATGACCCAATTTACAATTTTTAAAAGTTATCATTGTTGTTTTTTTAAAAGGGTTTATAATTATAATTATAATTATAATTTTTCTAGTTTATTCCAATTTGGAATACGGGTTTGGCAAAATATTCCTAGTTGACTCGACCTTGATTACTAAGATTACAAGTTTATCATGTTAAATCAAGTTAACTATGACCAATTTTTTTTTGTCTTTTTTTTTACCTATTTTGTTCTTTCGTATTTAATGGTTTTTTAATGGAGAAACATTATTTTTCCTTTTTTTTTTTTGCAAGTTTTCCTAATCACTTGTTTTTAGATTTGGTCAATCAATATACTGTCATTTTCTATTTTGTTTTCTTATAATTGAGATTGAGGTAACTTATTCAACTTATTTGGGAATACTTCTCTCTTGTATGTCTTATATAAGTTCTTATAGAGAATTAGATCTCTTGGAAAGTGCTTTGCCTCTTAGAAGCAATATCTGCTGCTATTACCAGTCAATGATAACTCTACTGGTCCTTAGGTTTGAATTCTCATATCTTGCCAAAAAAAAAGAATATTGAGAAAGTGAATCCATGTAACTCCAACTAGTTTCAGATTGAGTCGCTGAGGTTTGGTTGAGTTTCTTCTTCTAACAACAGAAAGATAGACTTATAATCTTAGCGAACAATACAAATTATATTTAGGGGTGTCATCTAATAGTTTGGGTTTTTAGGCTAAATAATTTCTTGATATGGTATCAAAGTCTTGTTGACCCAACCATTACGAGTTTGAATCTCAACACCCTCATTTTATTTGATAAAAATCAAGCACGCAGTAGTGTGGATCTTTGTGCAAGTTTCAAACCCAAAGATCTTTAACTTGAGAAAGGATACTAAAAAATAATATAATTTATATTATAAGACCTTATCTAACAGCTTAAATTTTTATATAAAATGGTTCATTCACATATAACATCCTCCAACTTTCCTGAAGAAAAAAAAAATCCAGCTTCACTTCGACACTCCCTGGCATTGTCCTCTCGCGCTTATTAAGTACAATAGAAGGCTGTTACCACCTTAGTTTAACTCATGTTCCGTTAACTCATTGTGGGGCTGATTAGCAGCTATGCTCACCTATCTTCAGCTTGAAAGCGTCAAATTTTCTTCTCACTTCCAACTTTTCGTGAAGCTTTTGCAATCGTAAAAACTATACAGGTATATATATTTATATCTTCATTTGTGTGCAATGTATCTGTAATCTATATGTATTCCATATATTGCCATCATGTTATGCACCCGTCCCCAAGAGACGTTACGTGATGACAAAATACTTGAGATGTACAGTAGTTCTTGAATTCAAGTCAAGGCGTGCATCTATTATAAGAACCTGGGACAACCGGGGTTTTATATGCTCATCTAGGTTCAAAAAAATATGCTTTTCAGAAAGTGGAGTTTTCTCTAATAAAAATAAATAAATTTGTGCACCATTTCACAAGATTAGGGAGAACGAGCAGGAAGATGGGGTGGACTGCTCATGACTAGCATCTTTTGTTTCACATGAATTGACCTTATGTTGGGTAAAAATTTAGTGGAGGCGGTCTTGTTTGGAGTCTAAGCTAAAATATTAGTTAGTGGTAAAAATAGAGTACAATATCAACTGGTCCTATCTACCAAAGCCAACAAGATATTTTAACTATGCCATGGACAATTGGTTGCCGAATGTGGCATAAGAACATGTCACTGAAATGTTTCCTCTTGGCAAGGGGTTTTAGTGACAAAAGATTTTGTTGTGTGCAACTAAAAAGTTTTCTGATGATTGTGGCAAGAGTTTTTTGCTACTCGAGAGAGGGGTTTGAGACCATGGGGGTGGAGGATAGGATGATGCCAGAAGCATGGTTTGCTGCTTCTTGAAAGCACACCGTTTTGGATAAAATCCAAAACCCGTGGAATTATTAGTTGATGTACATGCAAACTAGTCTAGATATTGACATTAATAAAAAATAAAATAAAAGTGTTAGGAGTCTTTAAATACTGAAAAGTGATTGCATGTAGATTTGTTTCGTGCAATTGAGTACTATAGGATCAATCATACTACTATTTTTGTCATTCCTATAAGATGGTTTATCATGAAGTTCACAGGGAAGCATAAAATTGATCTATTGAAGAACACCCTCTGGTACAGCTCAGCTCGGAAGATGGTGATTTGTCGTGGGCCATTGAAATATTGTACCAACACATTCAAAGGCATCGCATACTTTTGGAAAAGTAGAATACAATGAAGCTAATAATAAATAGTAAGAGTTTTTCCAACAAGCCATGCAAGTACACCTAAGAAAGGCCAGTTTTCTTGGTGTTCCATTAATGAAAATAGAATTAAAGAGACGCAGGCAGTATCCTCCATGGCATTGTACGTTGCTAACCGAATCTGATTCCACAACCCACTTAAGCTGACTTGCCAATGATGAGGGAGCATTTATCTCGAATGCTTTCTTATGGGGAAAATTCCAGTCTAATTTGATTCCATGCCCTCATGCATGCAAGAGAAAATGCACTAGAAATGACATGTTGGTTCCTGAAACATACACATACGACGGAAATTATATTTAAAAAAAAAACGTTTTGGGAGTACTAAGTATCCCGAATGTAGAGTTTATATAAAAATTACTTGAAAATAAAAAAAAATATCATCTTTGAATATTCATTTCAATGTCATGTCGTCACTATTAAGGAACCATCTCACCTAAAAGCTGAAGTTGTTAGGTGAGATTCTATAATATGATTTATATTATTATGTAATGCACCTCCTCAAGTAAAAGCCTTTTGGACTTGAAACTTACATAGACCTACACTATCTTGTGTTTAATTTTTTTTTTATCAAATATCATGGGGGTGGTGAGATTCAAACTCGTGACCGCTGGGTCAATAAGGTTCTGATACTATGTTAAGGAATCATCTCACCTAAAAGTTCAAGCTGTTAGGTGATGCCCTAAAATATGATTTATATTATTCTCTAACAATCACAAACCCCATGTCATCTAAGTTTTCGATCTCTAACGGAGATCCACGCGAATCACTAGTAATAAATCTCTTAAATTTTTTTTAGAATGAATGTTAGATCTTTTCTGTTTGTATTTTAGGTACTTATGTACTTTACTTATATTTTTTCACATCTCTCACAAGAAATAAGAGACATAACGTTTGATTTAGAAGGAAACTTTTTTTTTTTAAATGGTAATATATAAATTCATCTCCCCTAATAAAATTATGTTCATATAAGTCAAGAGTCACTGTTTTTAAGGTCACTAGAAAATCTAAAGGTTTGCGAGAGTCTAGGTAAGAGAACTTGTTGTGTGAGAAGAAGACGCATCACCCTTAGCACATTATCGAAGACAAGTTGCAGTGTTGTTTGATTATTTTTCAAAATCAATTTTTTTTTTATCTATTTTCTTTTTTTTAAGTTCAAGATAAATATCTCTTTGTGAGAGAATCTTTACCTTATTGCGTTAAAACCTAACTATTATAACACCCAAATTTTAGCATTGTGTTTTTTTTATATATATTTTTAATGCCAAAAGGCATACTTTACAATGTAGTTTTACACCTAAATTATTAAATTCTACAACTAATTCCTAATATTTTGAATATTAATTAAACATGATGAAAGATTTTTGATGTTTTAGCCAAGCACTAATGCATAGTCATAATTTTATTATGATATCTATTTTAGCACTTTAAAACATGAGAAAGATGTAGTTTTTTTTAAAGAAAATATGCTCAGAAAGTTTTTAGGATTTGACTGTATGCACGATAAAAAAACATTTGTTTTATTTTTCTTAAAGTAGGGTATTTTTAGATTTATTCTGTTTGTTTTTGGAAATTTCAGAGAAAATTAAATATTTTGTACGGGGTGTGTATTCTATAGTGTAAGTCTACAACCTAGAATTGAAAAACATTTGCAAAAACAAACATGTGATAAAATAAAAAAAATATTTTGGAATAACCCTTGTAATCTATTTGATGTTTTTAATCTTGATGGTTTTAGAGAAAACCATATATTTTTAATACCAGGTCTGTATCTCATAATGAAGTTTACAACCCGATATTATAAAAATTATTTGGAAAATATACAAGAAAATTATAAACTATTTATTTTTGCCCCGATGAATTTCTTCAATTTGACCCCTAATTGACCATAAACTTTTTATTTTCTTCAAATTTTGCCCATGATTTAATCAATTGACTTGGTAAAAATTAAATTTAGTCTTCTAAAATTTCAATATTCTCAATTAAACCCAAATTAGGTCCCAAACTTAATTTTTCACCAATTATGTCCCAAATAAAAAAAAATTAAAGTGTAATTAAGTCATTGCCCCTAATTAAATATTTTAATTGGACTCAAATTAATTCTTAAACATAAATAAACTCTTAATTTTTCCAATAATTAAATCAAATTGGCCTATTAAAAATCTAATTATGCCAATGAATTTAGTATTTACGTAGATTTGTCCAATAATTATTTATTTTAGCTTTTAATTTGCTTTGTTTCTTCGGTCTTGGTCACAATGAGGTATGATCGGACTCTCAACTTTGCCTAAAATCTTCAACCTCATTTCCCCTCCTTTTTTACCATGCAAGTTTCTTTTATTTTTTTATTTATGTTGTTTTTATTTTTATTTTTGGTGAATTTGAAGAATAACCCAGTGACAATATGTGAATTACTGATGAATTAATTTCATCAGTAATATGAATTTAATCATTGATAGAATTACAAATAATCTTTTCCATCGATGATATGCTATAATTATTATTTTTTGATTAGTGCATTTCTACCGTACATAATTATGTTATTAAATGTTTTCTTATCAATATTTAAATACTGATATATTATTATGTCACTATTATGCTAGATTTTGGTCGGTGTATAAGACTTTGAACATGGGAACTATTTAATTCATTAATCAAGTGTTTTCTACTTTTACTGGGTCCACGTTTATACATAAATCTTATAGCCACAACTTTCTTCTATGGGTTCACACTCAGCCGGAAGGTTCCTGGAAATCTCCTTGGTGCTCCACAAAACTATCCAAGCTTTTAAAGAAGGTAATTAGTGAGTTGCTCAACCAAACTATCCTGTCTCTGTGGGTGTGTATATATAGTTGTTTTTCTAAAAGTTAACATTGTTTTTTTAAAAAAAAAAGTTTATAATTACAATTATGATTATAATTTTTCTGGTTTATTCCAATTACATGATATGGAATACGGGTTTGATAAGATATTTCTTGTTGACTCGACCTTGATTACTAAAATTACAGGTTTATCATGTTCACTCAAATTGGTCATGATCAGTTTTTTTGTGTTTTTTTTTTATCTATTTTGTTCTTTCATATTTAATAGGTTTTGAATTGAGTAACATTAGTTTTCCTATTTATTTATTTATTTATTTCAATCTTTCCTAATCACTTTTGTCTTTTGATTTGATTTCTTCAAATTGAAATAGACTAAGCTTATTCAACTTATTGGGTCTATGACCACAGTGCATGTTTAGCCTCGCGTTTAGAAAAAACCAAAAAAAAATGTCGCGTTTTTTATAGTCCTTGTCTTTGAATCTTGCTCTTCTTTAATAAATATATTTTAACTGGCCATTAATTTGGATATATAAGGGGGTGATGGAAAAACATATTAATTTATTCTTTAGTAAACAATGATGAGTGACGTGATGAACATTATGTTTTCCCAACATATTTTTAAGTTTTTTTTTTATAATGCCTTCATTTTTTTCTTTAATTTAATGTCTTTATCATTATATATATATATATATTCAATTAGAAGTAGATAACCCAAAAATTACGTTGAAATTCTGATAACCCAAAAATTACGTTGAAATTCTTGTTTCGATTACTGAAGGCAATGAAATAAAGTCCTGATTCACCGAGGACATGTACTTTCTGCCTTTTATGTTGTACATCCTAGAGGGTCCAACCAAGCTTCTAATAATTAATAATAAGTCACCAAGTCACGCTCGAATTCTATCATAGTTGGAAATGGTGAGATTACAGAGGAGGAACAGAGAAAGAAGAGAAGGTTTTGTTTGACAGGGAAGAAGATATTTTGACTTTCAATTCTGTTAGTCTTTTCTGTTATTTTGTTTTCACACTTAATACATGCTCTGTCATGAGCTATTTATAGTCATATCTATGTATGTATGTGTTGCAATGTATGCATACATTGCATACATTTCCACCTCATATTCTATCAGATAGAAGATAGAAGATAGAAGAAAGTTTTTTTTATAACCCGATGTCTCATTAGCTTGGGTGCACCATAATTAATTTCTGAATCCATTGAACATCCTGTAAATTTAATGAGCATGTAAAACACCGCGGGAATGATAGACATATCTGACAAAATTTGAATCTAAAACGAGAGGAAATAAGAAGCTTTTTTTAACCACAATACTAATACTCTGCTGGCAAAAAATTCCTTTAATATGATTGAGAGCTCATGGCTATTGTGGTTATGATTGAGAGCTTATCATGGTTGTTGTGGGTGTGAATCCTTTCAATAAGATTATAGCTGTTAAAATCTAGCATGCATAGGAGAATTCAGATTTAAAATCTAATTTAAGTTAGATTCTTCAATATTGAATCATATAAAATATTAATATGGTGAAAACTTGTTTGATTTTTAATTGATTTGGATAAACCAAATCCATATCTTACCATGCTAATAAATGATTAAAAATAAAATCCATCTTACTAAAAATATTGATTTAAATTAATTTAATAACCCATAAATTTACTTGTCACTCAACAACTAAACCTCGTTTTTTTGGATTAATTTCTCACAATTATAAATACTGATTTTAGAAAATAGTCGAATCCCAACCTCATTATCTCTATAGATGCCTACGTATAGGTTCCCTTTTATGTCAATGACTTGAAAAGTAGTCTATTTTGAACCTATATGGTAGACTGCTGGCAGTCCTCAAAATTTACCTGCCCAAGGAGACACTCTGATACAGCTCACCCAGGAATTGATTACTTGCTAGGGTGATGTTTTGTGGGCCGCTGAAGAATTGGACATTGAATTTTCCGGCCATTAAAATCATGGCAAACTTTTTCTAAATATCCAATGGATGTATTCGATGATGACAAAATTGACATTCAAAAGACTTGTTTGAATTCATACTTCTATTTTTCTACCATATTTATAAATTTTCTTTTTTTTTTTAATTGTGATATGTGTGTCAATAACTCGATTAAAACTTGATTTAATTCATAAAGTTTTCAGGAATAGTTACACTAATTAAAAAACATTGGATTCCAAGAAAATCTTATTTTTCTTAGAAATTTTTTATAGATAAAATTTTTATTGTTTTAAATTTTTATAAACATGGTTAAATATAATGTAGAAATATTACCTATTGATTACCAAATGGTGTACAAGAATAAAAAAAATTAAGGGACACTTAGCTTTGTTTGGCATTGTGGTGCGATCCACGATTGCCAAACCGGTGTGCACTTTAGCGTTTGGTAAACATGAAAATGCAGGTTTAAACCATGGGCCCCACATCCAATTCACTCCAAAACGCCAATTGAAGAAAAGCTAGAATGTGATGCTTTTCAGTTCGCGATCCGTGATTATTCAAACGGCAATCCACAATTGAAATAGAAAATATAACCGTTGAAAAAAAAACCCTATATTATCCTCTCGTTTGCCCTCCTCCCATCTCTTATTTGCTTTCCTTTGCACTCCACAACGACCCACAACCACAACTCCCTCTATTACCTCTGGGAAATCCCCTTGCAGTGGATCTTTTCGAGAGGGAAAAACCAGAACAACAGGCAATATAGTACAGTAAAATACAATATTTCAGAGTAAAAACGAAAACCCAAAAATAAACACGCTGAAGAAAATGAATGAGAGAGGGAGCTGACCAATAATTGGTGCATTCACGGGTCTGTTGCTGAGTTTTCCCTAATTCTTATGTTGCTCACTATGAGATTAAAAACACACCAATATTTGCCAAAAAGTAGAAGGCTCCATTGTTGGGTTTAGGAACAAAGTCGTGGTTGTTGGTGGTGGTGGAAGAAGAGAGAAGAGGACGTGGGTGGGAGAGAAGTATGTTGGAGAGGGGAGTTAGCATGGGAGCTGGTGATGGAGATGATGTATTTGGTTTTGGGGGGTGGGCGGCGCAGGAGATGGGAATGGAAATGGGTTTTAAGGGGTAGGGATATATAATTAAAAATATATCTAATTATATTCTATAATTATAATTATGCAATTATTTTAATTTACTTTTAAATATAATTAAAATAATAATAAATAAACATAATTATTTTTCGTGTTTTAAATTTGATTTTAAAAAAATCAAAAAAATAAATCTTTAAATTAATTTTTTTTATGTCAATGTCAAAATATATTTTAAAAAATAAAAAATATTTTAAAAATCAGTTATTACTATAATATATATATATACACCCTTTAAAGTAATTTTACAAGTTAAAAGCAATATGAAAAGTTTGGTAACCAAACACTCGAAACTGCTTTTTTTTCAACTTCCAATTCAACCACAATTTTAACCAAACACTTCACTGATTATTTTGAACCACAGTAAAAGTGCTTTTTTTAAAACTGTTTTTTTTCAACCTCAATCGCAAAAGCAAAAACAATGTCAAACACACCCTTACACGTTATGATGACGAAACAGCTGTTGGAATGGTGGAGTGAGAGTACAATCAGGGAGGACTAAGGTTGTGTAGGCAAATGGGAAGAATTTCAATCTTTATGTATATGCTACCCCTCCCGTCTAATTATGGGCGGTATTATATTTTTTTAACACAACAAAATATTAGTTGTTTTTTTCTAATATATTTTTGGTTAAAATGATAAAATCGTGCAGAATTCCTATGATGTGCAAGTTTTCTATAAAAAATATGAATTTTAAATCCATATAAATTTATCTGTTTAATAAGTTTCAACGAAATAACCAATATAAAATCATCATCATCATTAAAAAAACAAGAAAATCATCATCATCATCATTAATAAAAATTAATCATATTTTTAAATAAAATTCAAATCTGTTAAGAGTGGGACTTAAACCCCCAACCTCTCGAACGAAATTTTTGCCTCCCGCCTCATACACCCGCTAGGCCACCTCAACATCCACTCATCTTTTTCAAAAATATATATTAAATCTAATTTTAATGTCGATTCGCTATAAAGAAATGTGTTGAGTGGAATTCGAACTCATGCCCTAGGAAGGGACCTTAATCTGACGTTTGTTAGACCATCTTGACTGCCTCAACAACCGTTTTGTCTTTCACAAAAATGTATATTAATAGTAAGTGTTACTGTGGATTAACACAGTAAAAATCAGGATGTATTTTATTGTATAGTTAATATATATATATATATATATATATATCCTTTTATCATGGTGTAGGAAAAACATTGTAGATTGCTACAGTGTTTTTTTTGATCGGAAAATAATAATAAAAATTTAAAAATAAAATACAATGTAACCGACATAAATTAAAATTTAAGAACGATAAGTACAAAAAATAAAATGAAAAAAAGAAAAAGAAAATCTAAAAACACAAATATATAAAATATGGATTATTTTTGTTCAAAATAATATATATATATATATATATATATATATATATATATATATATATATATTTTGAACAAAAATAATCCATATTTTATATATTTTTGTTTTTAGATTTTCTTTTCTTTTTTCATATGAAATCATTGTAGATTGCTACAGTGTTTTCTAGGATTGAAAAAAAAAATGTAACCAACATAAATTAAAATTTCAAAATGATAAGTACATAAAATAAAATGAAAAAAAATAAAAATAAAATCTAAAAACACAAATACATAAAATATGGATCATTTTTATCCAAAAAGAAAAAAATACCAAAAGAATGTATGCATGTGTGTGTGTATAAAACAAGTCACAGTTTTACTGTGCTTATCCACAATAACCTTTACTATAATATCGGGAACCATGAAACATATGTTGAGGCACTCGTGTTGGTCGTAGGAGGTGATGACCCTCCCCCAAGAGGGTGTGGGTTCGAATTCCACTATAAGCATATTTTTATTCTTCCCACAGTATAGTTTTGAAATAACATAAATGGTTGTAAATTATCAGCAAAATATTAAGGTAGCCGAGATAGTCCACAACACGCGACATTATGGAAGAGGGAGCGGGTTCGAAACCCTCTGCATTTCATTTATTCCTTCTTTTTTGTTACATTATATATATATATATATATATATATTAATCCTCAAATTTAATTTTTTATAGTTTTTTTTTCATGACTATGTTTTTTTTTCCATGAAATATTTTTTATTTTTTTAAATGTGATTGATTTTTTAAAAAAATATTTTTTGTTTTGAAATATATTAAAATAATAATTGTATATAATTATTTTTAATATCAAAACATGAAAATAATTTAAAAATATAAAAAATACAATGGGTGAACAATGTTTTTTTTTCTGCCCGTATTTACACATTTATGCTCTTAGATTATTATTTTTTTGATTCATTTTTGATAAGGTTTATTTATATCAGGTTTTGTTCTGAAATTTTAATTTATGTTGGTGATAATTTTAAAATTAATATTGCTCTTTTTTTCTTTGTGTGTGTTTTCTGTTATTTTATCTATTTTGGATCAGATAATTTTATGATTTTATTATTTGCACAATAATAATGATAATTTTAGTGATTATTTTTTTTGTTAAAATGTTTTGATTTTTAAGCTAATTTAATGATTTTGATTATTTGAGCAGTAAAGCTTATAATAAATTTAATTGCTATAATAATGAAAATAACGATAACATAGGGATGAATTTTCAATTGATGTTTTCATCTTTTTATGGATAAAAAATTAACTACTTATTTTTTATTTGATTATTGCAGGTTTTATTAGGCATGTTTTATTTTATTTTCAATTGATTATTTGATTAACTACTAAATTTATATTATATAAAAAATACAATTAATATTTATTTGCATTAAAAAATTATGGTGCAACCCGTGACGAGACGCGGGGGCATTGCTAGTATATATATAGCATGAAACATCTCTCTCTTCTCTCATTCCCTGAGTTTGTTTCTTGAAAAGGAATGGAACAAGTACATCTGTTCACGAAGAAACTAAAACCAGCCCATATCAGCCATGCTCTTTCATTTCCAACCCATGCCCTTGAGGCCTTTTCATTTCCTGAAGGAGCCCATACGATGAGATTTGAAGCAGTCGATTCTACTGCTAATGTATGGGGGTTTTGTTTATCATTCCGTCTGACTGGAGCATACCCAAAACCTGTTCTTCTACGCTCTTCTTGGCGTCGTTTTGTAGAGCAGAAAGGCCTTGTTCCCGAAGACAGGGTTGTTTTCTTCATGGAAAGATCAGATGAACCTAATGGCATGATCAGGAGGTACACGGTGAGAGCTCAGCGAAAGGTGATGATCTTGATGGGGCAAGATATTTGGGTTGATGTCGAGGATCTTCCTCTGTACGGTGTTTGATACGAAAATATACAGTGCTTTCCACTGAACTAGCAATTTCTTAATCTAAACGCGATTGCACAACCTGTGCTTTCAATTCATAAACATTAAAAATATAGTTAGTTTTACCGCAAATCTATACAGCCCTAGCAGTCATCTATTTGCTGAAATTTATAGCAGTCATCTATTTGTTTATGTTTATTAGTTTGCTTAGCAGTAAACGATGCAAACTGCTGTATATATATGTTTTCCTTTTGGACTACAATAACTGTGTAATTAATATCTTGCTTGGCTTCCAAGTTCCCCCCCTCTTCTTCTGACTGTTTGCATGCCCCTCGGTGCCCTCCGAGCTTCGAAGAGAAAGGGTACGATGAAAGGTAATAAAAATAACTCGAGATGGTATCAGCCAACTTCGTTCTCCCGAATTATTGACAGGAGGCTGTTCCCGTTGGAGACATCAAGTGTTACTGGCTCTGCCTCACTTGAGTACTAATCATGAACATGTTATTGTAAGAATCTATTTGAATTTAAGGTCAAATTTGGGTAAAGCCCTGTCTGTGTATGGACATAGAGGATGTGGATTGAATCGGAATAAATATTCAAGTGGTTAAATTTAGTTATTGAGTTACATTTTGAGTAATTGGTCCAACTCGATCAATCTCACCAAAGAAAATTCTTTTTTAAGAACTAAAGCAATATTGCTTTACTGATAATTCAAAATTACCCCATATCTTAATTTAACGAGCGCAGCCCTTTTATGGGTCAACTCATGGACTGAGCTTGTTGATAACCGGTGGTAATGGCAGCAGCGCGTGTGTGATTACATTTGAAATAATAATAAAAAAAATAGTTCTATGATACAAGTAAATGATTGCACGTTAAATTAATGAATTATAAATTACTAAATATTTTTTTCCTTTCTCTATATAATTACTTTTAAGGAAAGATTTTACTTAAAATTCAATTCATAAAGAGATTTTAATTATTTCACATAAATCCAAAATTTAAATCATACGTTAAGCTTGAGTCGACTATATCGTTTCAAAAAAAAAAAAAAAACCATTTAAAAGTTAAAACGAAAATGGTCGGCAGAGATCCCAAGCCTGGAACCTTCCTACTCCTCCAAAATGTACACTACCAAAATGGTCGGCAGAGATGGAGAGGTTCTACTTTAATGTTGCCATTGATGTTCAAAATAAGGAGGGCCAAATTGGCTCTTCCACTCCATTCAAGTCTACTGAATCATGTTCATCGGGCTAACAATAGACTAGCCTTCTAGGCTAGGTTTAAGGTTGATAACTGTACTGTATATTACACAGGGGAAGATCCTGGTGATTGTTTTGGCCATTGCAAACTCTGATGTATCTCAGCTGTTTTTCTTTTCCTCTTATTTTTGTTTTATAAATGAAAGCAAAAAATCTATCAAGGAATAGGAGAAAAAAAGAAACACATGATTTAGAAACCTAGAAAACACTGTAGGTCCTCTAACTCTGTAAATCTGACAACTCTTTTGCACTAACCCACCAGACAAACAAATGCACAATTATCTCTACTAAGGTTTCCACCCCACGAGAACTGCTGAATTACTAACCACCATACAAGTTTAAAAGGGTCTGTGCATTAGAAATTTAGAGCTATCCCAGGCCATTGCATACAAGTCGAGAGCTTACATCAAATATAGTTTATATGTTCTTCAGTACTTACACTTGGCTGATGTACAAGTCTAATAGAAAGGAAGTTATGGGGCTACCTTGAGAGTTGGGATAGAACAAGGCATGTAATTCTAAAATTTCATCTGAAGCCATTCTCCAGCATCCTCCAAGACTGTTCAATTTTTGTGATTTATAGAACATAAAGGAATATAAATAGGTTGTCTTTTTGCTCTAAATCCAAATCCAACCTTGGCATACATGGAAGATCTCAATAGAAATTACATGGGTAAAACAGAACAAAGATGTGCAATTGACTAGTTTATAATTTCAAATTCCAGCTAGCACTTTTTCAGTTTTTTATGCCCAGTATATTTTATAATGTTGCCAGATGACCCAATAACAATCCCTTGACAAGGTTCTAAAGGGACCAATGACTTCATGCTGAACGTAACATCAGACATCTTGAACTACCACTTCCATGTGAGCTACACCCCATGAAGGATCTACTTTGGTGTCTGAAAACAACAAATCATGCAAACTGTGACACTTTAATGAATCAAACATAGTCCATCATCTCCATGGTTGGATGGCATTCACCTCATCAATGTTTGCTTAACACAATCCACCATCAATGGTGGCATTACTACTGTAATAATAAACACAACATGCTCCATCATGACGACATCACAAAATTTCTTAACACCATTGCTATAATAATTAAATCATATATAGCACTCATCAATTTTAAGAACTCGATCTCTTTTTCATATGATTTCCATAGATCTGCAATGAGAAACTTAGGTAACAATTTATGTATGTATATCATTAATAGTTAGCCATAAATTTCCCATCTTATTTTGGAATCACCCTCATGAGATAAAAAGCAATAGTATACCTACATTTTTACAAAGGTTCAATATAACCACACATTCCCCCCCTCTCAGCAGCAATAACAAGTGAGGCATGTAACTAAAAACAAAAGAACATAAACTACCTACCTCAAAATTCATTATCGTCGCCCAGGTACGTCACTCAGTTCCTCAGCATAAAATTCCCAGATTTTATGATCCAGGACACTTAAGTCATCAAGATCTGCAATGGCGAGCAAGTAATGTGTGAGCATCACTAGCTCCAGATCATTATCTCGGTTTGCATGGGCGTTACGGAATGGCCTGATTACCAAACCATTTTGGAGATTCATCATGAAATTTCTTTGCAGATCATCAAACATTATGGTGTTTTTTGAACTGTAAAACTGAACCAACAACAAAAAAAAAAACGCACATCAAATTGTGGTTCTTGACAATTAAACTTCATGCAAGAAACAAAATGGTTCCATTTTCTCCCCGGTATATGAAAAATATTAAAACAGGATGCAATTCAGTATGTCACTGTTATCTGGGTAACACATATAATACACACACGTGTCTTAAAATTGCACCTCTGGGAATTTAGCCCAAATCAATCCAAGCGGCTTGCATTCAAAGATTCCACAAGAGTCTGACTGAACTGTAATCATTGCCGAGTGGTCTAAAAGTGCTGTGATTTTGTAGTTAGGATTGTCGAGGACACCCAACTGTCCCATCTTCAGTTCAACCCGCTTCATGCTGTTAAAAAGAGGTACAGTTAGTATTTGACTCTTTTGGAATTTTATAGTGTTAGTCATTTTAGTTTTTAGTATTATTTAGGAATATTAATATTTACAATTTAGTAAGAAAGTAAGAATGTTGAGTTCTTATTTAGTGTATTTTCCAATTTTTATGTTTTAATTTCTAGTGCTCCTAGGATCTACTTTTCCCATTTCTATTTGTTTGGTGCCAATAAATATGCTAGTTGTGCTGTGAACATTCATTAATCAAATAAATTGAGTTTTTCACTGAATTGGTTCTCTTGAATGTTTTGTTCATGTGTTCACAACTGTCTCTACATCACTTTATTTCTTGGGCCTGGGAAGTGGAGGATTATAAGCTGAAAGCCAGGGCAAAGAAAGAGAAAAAATCAAAGTAAATTGAGGATCTGACCTGGTTGCAGACCATATCATTATGTCATACTCTGCATAAACAGCAGTGAGAAACTCATGAAGATCTGCACCAGATGACAAGATTAGAGATTAACAGTTACAAAAAATTCCTACAACCTAGACACTTACATGGGCGCATGAGTTCAAGTGGAGTCTCTGCTGTGGATCGGTGATCAAACAGTGTATAGTCAATATCCAGAACAAGCAGTTTCTTCCCTGGACGACATGGGTTTTTAAGTTCAATCTACAGATCAGAACACAGCAAAAATGGACATTACTCACAAGCTTTGTGCAGAAAAAGATGTATCAAATCATGCATTCAAATTAATGTCAGTTTAGAAGTGCCATGCCATACTTAGTAGATAAAACTCATGCGTCCTTGTTTATGATCAGGTACATAATAGGCACTTTTTATAATCTTCTATGCAAAGAGAACAAATGAAGGAAATATAGAGGAAAAGCAGCTTGGCTACTATATTCACAAAGCACCAGGCACCACTCATGCACCAGCTAGATGAACATTTCACCTCCACACAAATGCACTCCAATTATCACACACCATTCCTCCATCAAAATAAAGACCAAACAATGAGATCAATAACATTTAACAAAAGTTTCTTTAAGATCTCCCCATCCATTGAGAGTAGACACATGCCCACATATACCACTTCGTACCATTTTGACCTTCCACTGCATTAAATTCCTTATTTTTTATCCTCTTTCAAAAACTAAACGTCAAGAGAATAACGTAAAAAGCCAAAGATAATTTGACTGGATTGTCTAGCAACTGAAACACATGCAATGAAGATATTGGTTAAATCTTAAATTTTGCAGCCACAGACAAATGAGAAAGTGGTAGTGCCATGGAATAGATTCCATAGAACTTCATATTGCACTGAAAATCATCATTTTAAAGAGAACTTGACATCAACTTTTATTACTTAAAAACCAAAGAACATATTATTTTGACTAGAAGCATTTATATATATATATATATATATATACACACACAAACACACAGACACACATGAATATAAGATGACCAGATTAATCATGACAAAAAGGAAAGGTTCAACATATGAAACCAAAGAAAAATTTCAATTCTGTAAGAAAACCTGGCAGCAGATAGACAGGAAGTACAGTTCTAATATTAGTAAATTAGTAACAGAGAGCTGAATTGGCTATTTAGCAGTGGTAGTGTAGGGCACATTGAAAAGCTAGTAGAAACTCCACATATCAATTCCATATGCAGTCCTGTGTTTTCACCATTTATTTCATCTGGAAAATAGAATCACAAATTTGGAGTTCATGGAATGCTTTATCCCCCTTGTCTTTAACAAAAAAAACAGATAATTTTCATTAAAAAAAAGGTGATAAAAGGATAGGAGTATAACCACCACCCCTGACAAGAAAAAAGGTCAATACAAAATTTCGGTTGGGTTAAACATCCCAGTAGAGAAGCTCCACTGAGACCCTGAAGCTTTACTGCATAACAAGGTTCAGAAAAATAATATATATCATGCTTCATAAGGAATAGTAATATTAGCCATGCATTCAGCATCTCATGTCACTAAAACTAAATAAATTGGTGTCCTACTAGTTTGAAAAAGGTTGAGTGGCATCATTACTGCCAATCTATATATTGGCACGGGTTTATCTTGAGGATGATAGGCATGCTTTAGGAGAAATTGAGTAACAAGAAGATGATAGGTGTGTTTTAGGAGAAAGTGAGCAACAAACAAATCATTAAATGAAAAGGTAAAATACGGTTTTGACAAATGACAAATGCAGTGATATTTTGACACCATGTTTCTTGGACAAATAGCACAGGAAGGTTTAGATCTCTTATAAAGCATACATGTACATGAGTGTTACGCACCAAAATCAAAAGATAGATCCAAGCAAATATTATATTCCTGTAGCCCTCCCAAGGTACAATTCACTTAATTAATTAACCAAGAGTTTTTTAAAGATGACCTCGTATTGATCAATACGCCTCCTCAGTTTCTGCTTATTCACTTCAACATCTTCAATGTCAACCGCCTCATCTTGCCCAAGTTCAAAATCATCAATAATCTCTGGAGAGTCCATTGGCTTCACTATTATACCATCTTCAACAGTTCTGTCAACCACCTCATCTTGCTCAAGTTCATAATCATCAATAATCTCTGGAGAGTCCATTTGATTCACTGTTACATCATCTTCAACAGTTCTGTCAACCGCCTCATCTTGCCCAAGTTCAAAATCATCAACAATCTCTGGAGAGTCCATTTGATTCACTGTTACATCATCTTCAACAGTTCTGTCAACCGCCTCATCTTGCCCAAGTTCAAAATCATCAATAATCTCTGGAGAGTCCATTTGATTCACTGTTACATCATCTTCAACAGTTCTGTCAACCGCCTCATCTTGCCCAAGTTCAAAATCATCAATAATCTCTGGAGAGTCCATTTGATTCACTGTTACATCATCTTCAACAGTTCTGTAGTGGTATTTAGTATCCATTTCAAATGGAATTAAAATTAAAAGATTAATAATCTCTTATGATTGACATCGCAATATAATAAATTGAAATGTCAATAATATCTTATGATTGACATCGCAATATAGTAAATTGAAGATGTCATTGACGTATCAAACTGGCTCCTTGTCATTGCAAACTAAACAAATGTGATGTGACTTTATTTTATAGGAACAGCAAATTCTTATATCGGACAAATTCAAACTATAGCACGCTAGGAAGAATTAAAATTCATTCCAATGTAGTAATGTACACCTTGTATCATGCATTCTGCTTCCACCATTTTGTTTAAAACAAGTTGCTAGGAATAAAATGCTGAAGCTATGAAAATGTACAAATCTCACAGTAGAATGAATGAATAATCTATACAGCCCTACACTCTATTTGCTGAAATTTATAGCAGTTATCATAGTTACATTCTGCATATTCTGTATCACAGAGGATAGGCACCCTTATTCCATCACTGCCTTTGTCAATAGTTTAATTTTCGGTCCAAATGACTGCTATGTGCTATGCTACAATACCATTACATATTGCCAATGCGATACTAATTTAGTGAGGCAGACCTTAAATTGAAGAAGGCTTGACTACCGAGCAAGTATCCTAGAAGAAAAGGATAAAAGGAGAATAAAAAGCTTTACACGTTCAACTCCAACCTCCAGCAGGACTAGACTCTAAAAGAAATCATGTTCAGAAACAGTAAAGCATGCAATAAGGGGTGGAATTAATTAAATTAAATTAATGCTATTACTGACTTTTTGACTTGGATTTCGAACATCTATATTGTGAGAATCAAACCATTTTTGATACTAATAAATAAGAATCCGGTGCTTCATTTTGTGAAAGAACTTGTCATCCTCCGGTGCTTTGTTCATTAAACTATAGCATACAGCTGTTAGAAATACTTTAAATAATCGAATGCTAAATACATAGCAACAGAAATTTAGATTATAAATACTTTTAGCCATTGTTGCTCAAGTATCGAAATTAAATGAATTCCCAAAAGGCAGCAGCAACCAAGCTTTTCCCAAAGCGGCAACAACGATATAAAATAATAAAATATTTTACGAGAGGAGCCTTCTGATCTATGCCTACCATTAGCCGTAGATGGAGTACACAAGCTATTATTTATAGGTAGATCAGGGACCCCACTCACTAATTTATTTTCCAATTTTCTCCTTCCATCATGGAGATAATTAGCCATGATCAATTAATTGATCCCCATGATCAATCAATTGATCCCCATGATCAAACCCCATGACCTATCTTCATGGTTATGGGTTTGCATGATCAAGAACATGGGTGTGTCATGAGGGACATAAATGGAAATTTTCAACAACAGCAACATCTATTAATGCAGTGCACAAGGATTCAAGTAAGTAATACAATTTACCTAGCAACAATTTTAAAATCCTCCCCAGTACTTCCTAGGAACCTGTCAAATTCTCTTCAATCAAAAAGCCCCATCAATCTACTTCCTCGCCAATTCTTATCTTTACTCAACTCTTACTCAGAAGTTCTTTATTAGTTTTCTAGCAAGATTCAGCCCTGGTCTTCCGGAGAGAATTCAGCAAAAGCTCTTCGTCGAAAGAGCTTTCACCATTGCAAAATTAAGATCAACTTTTCACACGTAAGGGACCAAGACTGGAACCGGGACCATAGGGGTCTGCTTCCCCTAATCCTTTATAATTGGTTCTTGAGCTAAGAAACATAAGCTTTTCCAAGACAGTAGCTAAACCACTTTCTCTTAGTTCTTTCTAAGTAGGCAAACAAATGCAGACACAAAAAAGCTGTCTTTTCCACAGGAAATTCTGAAAACTCACAGAAACCACTCCATTTTACAAAAACAAAAACCCCATAAATCAACACAAGATCATCATCAACAAAAACCCATCAAGAAACAAGCACATAGATCACTAAAGAAACCAATTTTTGCTTAGTCTTTGGTATGCAAAGAGAGAGGGAGAGATTGTTACCCGATCATGGTCATCTTGAGAGAGGATTTGAGGGGTAATTGAGAGAGAAAAGCGAAGTCATCGGCGAGTTTCTTACTAATTTTGGGGTAAAGAAGCTTTTGTCTCTTGGGCAAAACGTTGGTGAGTTCGCAGATACGGCGCTTCAACCCGGCTACTGAGTCGTCGCCACAGACTCGGACAGCGTACTCCTTTCCGCTCCATTTAACAGTCAGCGTTAACTCTTCTTCTGTCGCCACCGTGGTTAGTGAGCCAGAAGCAGCCATTTTGTTTCGGGTCTCTTCTTCACTCCGATTATCTCCGGTTTCAGTCTCCCCTCCTAGGGATTTGAAAACCAATTTAAAAGCATTTTTATGAAAAATGACTTTTTTTAAAAAAATATATATATTATTTTAATATATTTATAAACGAAAAAACAATTTGGTCTACAATATCAAATTAACACCACCGTGAGGTGGTCATTCTTACATAGGTGTTTATGGTGATTATTTGATGGAGAACACGTTGCGGAATCGTATATGTTAAAAAAGAATCACTCGAAATTCAAGTGCAACTGAATTTCGGCAACCGGGTCGTCGACGTCGGAATAATGCGAAACTCATCTAGTCAATGTGTTTCGTCGTTTGCGGAAAAAATTAAAAGCTTTGCTACTGACCTCAACCCAATTTTGGTCAAATTCCATCGTTTCGGCCCCAAAATCAGCGTTTTTGCTATTTAGGAAAGTTTCGTTTTTGCAATAACTTTTGAATTAAGAGTCCGAATTGACTTTGGTCAATTGGTACTCTCTCAGAATTCTTAGCTCTTTCATATTCTGTATTTATCTCAAATTTGCCATAAATAGCAAATTTAATGTTTTATGTCCTTTCCTTTTTCTGTATTTAATTAGACTAGGGTTTTATCTTTAAGTATCCCTTGTAAACCCTGTAGCAGACTTATCTTCCATATTATTGAATAAACTTTGAGTTTGATTGAG
>CM063590.1:1204493-1229327 GCA_032356905.1 Salix exigua | reverse complement strand
GTTTAATCTCATTTTCTTGATTTTACAGAATATTGACGTTGGTCATATTCTTTTGTGATTTTTTGCTGCATCAATTGGTATCAGAGCACGGATTTGCCGAACTTGCCGAACTCGATGGCGAATAACGAAGCAGGAGACGAAATTTTTAAAATGATGTTGTGTATTGATTTCAATTAACTCGGTTGAACCTGCATCCCAAGCCTTGAACAAACCTGAATAGGTTCAATAACTCTGCTCACTACCCGTTTAAGCTAGTGTCCCCACAATCTCTCTAGCTTAAATGGGGAAACTTATACTTGTGAATTTCACAGCTTCGCTCTTCACATTGAAAATCTCTTCGAATAGAACTTATCCAGACCATCAAAGTATAAATAACCCTTCCATGGATACATCTAAACATTACTTCTTTATTTTATTTTACTTCACTACAAAATCTATCTTAAACTACATTTCCTGCATGATCAATATGTTAGGTTGATCATGTTGGACTATGTCAACTCTTATATAACTTACTCTACAATTCAATTGAGTCTTAAGTTGACATGTAACGACCCACCAAATGAGTAAGATTTAATAATACTACTTGTTATAAAATAAAGCTATTAAACTCAGCTTTAGTTATAGGTTTGATAAGTTAAATTGAGCTAATTATAATCAATAAAAAAAACAATATTAAAGATTAGGTTGTTTTAAAAAAAATCTTTAAAAATTAAATTAGGTTTTGATCATGATAAATATTAAATCAACTCTCACTTGATTTAATTTGAGACCGGTCTTGAGTCAAGTTGTGGGTTACTAGATTGATATATAGAGTCAATCCGGTTAAATAAATAAAATTGTATAAAATGTGTGTGTTGAAAAAAATAAAATGGATGAAATAGTTAAATTTGTGCTCAAAATCAAATAAAATATTGGGACCTCAATAACTTTAGGTCAACGCATGGAATAATTGCTGCATTTTTTTGAAAAAAAGTTCAACCTTTGTCTTACAAGAAATTAGCCCCACAAGAGCAGAGCATGATAAGTCATTAGTTTTACAAGAAAAAAGTATGACCTCAAGAAATTATAGCCAATGAAATTCAACCTTTCTCACTAAGCTAACCCTTGTGATTAAATATATCATGTCTTGTAATTATATATTTCTATAAACCCAGGCAGACGTTGTGTTTCTAATCAATGGTTTTATTAAAAAATTATAATGGATACAAGCTGACTTGAAGACTTGTATGTTGGTATGGCTAGTTTGTATCCCATGCCTCAAACCGAGTCGAGTCTTGTCTCAAATATTAACCCCACAGTAGGTATATTATGTCTCAATATTTTATTTATGTACTTTTTAATTTTAATTACTTTAATCTTTATATTAACATGGGTATCCGAATCAGTTTGCATACACCTTAACTAATTCCATGAGCCCTGAAGTTAATGATCATGTAAGTTTCCAGTGACCATCATATTAGCAACCACAAAACTCGTACATGAGACTAGAGGAGGATCAAACCATTTAATTCAAAACTCTTACCACTAGATTATCTACTACATAGTTAAGGTTGAAAAATCTTTATTATATAGTATTGGTAGTGATTTTTTAAGCCTATATATGTGTGTATTTAATTTAAGCCTAAAATAACTCTTCTGGTAAAGAAAAGTCATTCCTCCCATCTATTAAAAAAATGAAATAAAATACTTAAAAATTCATTCTTTCATTAATTCAATTCAACATTTTTTTTTTAATTTTTATAAAAAAATCAAAAGTATTAATATTAAAATATAAATAGGTAGTTAAAATGACTTTTTACCATTGAAATATACATAAGAAAAACAGTCATATTTTTACTCTTCTAAATAATTATTGCCATTGGATATGCTCTTAGAGTTTGATATGAATACTTTAAACTTTTTCAAGTTAGATAATAAATAAAGTATAGATAATGCAAAATATATTTGGAAGTGTTAAAGGGAATACATAATTCCATGCCAACCATCCTCTTTTATTTATAAGATTATCTTCTACTTTTTCACATTCTTAATAACTTAATTGAACTTCTAACAAATTTTATGTATTGAATTAAGAACTTCATAAAAAAAAAAAAACAAGTTACAGTCCTAACTCGAATAAATTGGAAGATGTTAAAAGATTATGGACACAATTTTAAAATACTAAATTGGTTTAATCAATGGTTCAAATTGGATCTTTCTACAAAAGAGCATGGCATATTGGGGTTGCGTCAAACTCTTTTAGGGATTAAATTGAAGAAAATCAAAGCATAAAGCTTAATTTGGAAAAAAATTGAAGAAATTGAAAAATAAGGGTTGCTTTGTAAAAGACATCGACTTGAGAGATCTCAATTGAATTTTGTCAAGGGCCTAATTGCATGAAATTAACTAGTTTTGTCTCAATTAAAGACATTTAATCTTAAATTAGTAGAATTGAAATGGTATTTGGAAAATGGTTGATGAAGTTCTTAAACGTTAAAAGGATGAAAAAAATATTTAGAAATTAAAGGTTATTATCAAAATGGATGTTATGTGAATAAATATATGTAATAAACAAAAAATAGCATATATATGAAATTATATATAAAAATATATGATGATGTGAATGAGTAATGTGATAAATGAACCAAAAATAATTGGGTTTAATTTGGGATACTCTATTGATAATTTTTAGATGACATTGAAAATGGATCCTGTAGTATGAGCAAGGTACTCCTCAAGAGTTCCAGGTACACACTCATCATTTTACTCTTTATTTATTTATTAAAGAAGTGTTTTGCATAATTATTTATGACTGTAAATGAAATACGTCATAGGAATGTGTACATGATGAGAAATAAAAAAATGTTTATGATTATAAATGAAGTTTGTTATGGGAATATGTACATGATAAGAAATAAGCATTTTATAAAATTGTTTTATAATTATAAATGAGAAATATTATAGAAATGTACTAGTGACGTGAAATGAATTATGTCTTTAGGGTGAGAAAATGATACCATATAAATCAACCTTAACAACATGGACCAAATTGAATTTTATCAAAATCCCAATTTGAAAACCCTAATTCTTAGGGTTTAAGTAGAAGGTATGTTATTCATTTCAATGAAGAGGTTGAATGAGATGTTGTCAGACCTTATTCTGTTATCTTCCTAGGCTATTAAGGTTGATTGAGTTGCTACATTCAAGTGAATGAATGTGGCATTTTCAATCATCTTAATGACTCTAACTACCAGCATTCGTAAAAAAATATTCTTTTATACAAGGTTATGTCACTCTTGTTCAATGTTTGTATCTCACTTGCCACATGAAACCCTTGACATTTTGTCCCAATGCAACATTGTCTAACTTAGCTAAAGTTTACAATGTTACACTCAATTTTGAATTGATAGTGGAAAAGCTACAAGTCACTAGATCAATCATGGTTTGATCCTAGTTGAAGAATAACACCCTCTACAGGATTTATGGTTTGGATGGCTTTAATAATCTCTCATTTAGCATGATTAATTCACAAAAAGTGCATTATTAGTCAGTCATTTTTTGACAAGTTTCATTTATAAAGTTCCCAAAAGTTTTCTAGAAGCTCTAAGATTATGTGATAGATACATGATTAATTTTTCAAAATACAGATAGAATCTCCTGAAAAAGAATGGAACAACTACATCTCTTCACGAAGAAACTAAAACAACCGATATCAGCTATGCTCTTTCATTCCCGACGCATGCCCTCGAGGCCTTTTCATTTCCTGAAGGAGCCCATACGGTGATATTTGAAACAGTCGACGCTACTGATAATGTATGGGAGTTTTGTTTATCAACCCGTCTGACTGGAGCACACCCAAAACCCGTTCTTCTACGCTCTTCTTGGCGTCGTTTCGTGGAGCAGAAAGGCCTTGTTCCTGAAGACAGGGTTGCTTTCTTCATGGAGAGATCAGGCGAGGCTGATGGCATGATCAGGAGGTACACGGTGAGAGCTCAGCGAAAGGTGATGATCTTGATGGGGCGAGATATTTGGGTTGATGTCAAAGATCTTCCCCTGTACGGTCTTTTGAACTAGCAGTTAATTCTTCATGGTAACGTGTAACCAACCCAATGAGCTCGACGCATCTCCACAGGAACCAGCGCCGGAGACTCTCATCTCAACAAGGAAGAAAAGGAGGAAATGGCAGACCCGAGGAGCAGCCCTGCAAAGGAAGAAGAAGACTATCAGCGTGTAGGGACAGATGGGACCAAGGACGACTTAAGTGGACAGACGGGATTAGCTAACAAAACAAACGGAAAGGCTTCTCCAACAAGCTACCCTGCAAAAGAGAAAAGTAAGTGGCCACGCGTAGGACCAGATGAAGCCCAGGACAACCCACGTGGACGGACCGGATTCAAGGAAGCTATATAAAGGAAGGTAGGTCAGATACCCAGTGAAACTGTTTCAAAGCAAATCAATTGTACAGGAGAACCGGGCTATCTCGAATCTGCCTAGAAATTTACTCTTAATTTTTGCTTTCAGTCTTAGTTTATTTTTTCAGTATTATTTCTTTTGTTGAAAGAAAAACCCAAAAACCCAAAAACATTGTTATTTTCCTTTTTTAGAAAAATTCTATAAAAACTCCCGAGAGAACCTTCTCTCACAAAAAGATTGATTATTTAGCAAGAAGGTTACATAATGATAATACAATAGATCTTGGACTATAATTATGTTTAATAGTTTGCTTAGCAGTAATCGATGCAAACTGTTGTATATACATGTTTTCCTTTTCGACTACAATAACTGTGTAATTAATATATGCATGCCCCTCGGTGCCCTACGAGCTTCGAAGAGAAAGAGTACGATGAAAGGTAATAAAAATAACTCGAGATGGTATCAGCCAACTTCGTTCTACCGAATTATTGACAGGAGGCTGTTCCCGTTGGAGACATCAAGTGTTACTGGTTCTGCCTCACTTGACTAATCTCATTTTTGGCAATACCATGATCATGTTATTGTAAGAATCTATTTGAATTCAAGGTCAAATTTGGGTAAAGCCCTGTCTGTTTATGGATATGGAGGATGTGGAATGAATCGGAATAACTATTGAAGTGGTTAAATTTAGTTAGTGAGTTACATTTTGAGTAATTGGTCCAACTCGATCAATCTCACCAAAGAAAATTCTTTTTAAGAAACTAAAGCAATATTGCTTTACTGATAATTCAAAATTACCCCATATCTTAATTTAACGAGCGCAGCCCTTTTATGGTCAACTCTTAATTACCCCAGTTTTTTTTCTTAATTCTTCTCTCTTAATCTGGAATTGTCGCCATTGTTTAGTAGCGGGTGGCCGTATTAGCCATCTTATAGTTGGATTAATGTCCAAGAACATAGCCGATATGTAAATAAAAACTTGTTTGGTTAAGAAAAACAGATATATTTCTGGAATAAATTAGTGTTATTTTCAAATAAAAATGATAAATGTGCATGTTAATTTTGTCCCAACTACTGTTTTTTTTTTAATTTCAAAACAGTCATTAAACGTTATCCATTGATCCAAGGATACAAAACCACGGTTTTATACTTGTTTATTTTGCTTGTCGTCCTCATCAGGCAACGTACCCTTTTTGCCGAAATTGTTGAAAACTTGTAAACCAGACAAAAGGGGTTTCAAATTATACAAAATTTACTCAATTACATACCCGTTGCAGTTATTGTTGAAAACTTGTAAACCATAAAAAAGGGGTTTCAAAATGTACGCAATTATATATATAATAGTTAGGTAAATCTCAGCTGACACTGAAAGGTTTCTTCCAGGAGTGAGCTTCGCAAATTTCAAATGATAGGGCTATAAATTTGATCATCAACCTACTGATCAGAACCTGGTCAATAATTCAACTGCATTCATACGATTAATGGATCGTTGATTTTCATTATTTTTTTTTTAAATTAAATAGATAATTTTCTTCTGTCCTCCATTTTCATGGCGGACCTACGTGCCCTAATATGAATTGATTGATTGAAAAAATAACTTAAACACCCTTTCTTTTCTTCTCTATTTCTCGGGGAGGGCCAAAAAGTAGTGAAATATAATGGCCATGACCCTCCTTCCTGATATCCAGGAAGGAAGATTTATCCATGAGAAGATCAAGCCCTAGCTAGGTAAATCAATATCACATTAATGGTTTTTTTGTCATGGACTTTAAGGGGGTGTTTTAACCCTTCATTTCAAAAGTATTTTTGAAAAAAAATAAAAATATTTTATTTATATTTTTTATTTTAAATTAAATTTTTTTGGTATTTTTAGATTATTTTGATATGCTGATGTCAAAAATAATTTTTTTTAAAAATTACTTTAATGTATTTTTGAACAAAAAAAAAATATTTGCAAAAACAACATCATTCATCACATTCCAAAATAATCACTAAATCAGCTGTATATTTATGGCTTCGTTATGTTTTCTGCCTTTGCTCTACTCATTCCTATCCCAAAAAAAACACAGAGAAGAAACGAAGCTGCGAGTATGCAATCGTGAGGCTAATCCTCCATTACGAAATTAAATAAAATAAGCTGCGGGAACGAGTGCAGGTGAAGAAGAAATAAAGTGGTAAGCTGTTCTTTATTCTTCTATTCATGAACATCAATATATTATAAAATATAATATAATTAGAAACTAAAACAATTAGTAACATAAACATATAAATAATCATTTTTTGGAAATAATCTTTTGATATATAACATATAAAATTATATCAATTTAATATATTAGTGAATACGTACCCAACATATTCTACCATATAGTAATAATACATATGATATCATATAAATACTGATACAAAAATAATTAATGTGTACCGAGCATTAAATTATATTTCGAAATTATTATATATATAAAAAAACAATAACTTAAAACAACTTATTTTATATGACACATTTAAACAAAAAAAAATCAGCTAAGTTTTTTATACAATTAAATATTTAAATCTAATTTATTATTTAAAAAATATTTTATTTTCATGAAATCCACTTTTGAATAAACAAACAAGCCTAATAAATGCATTGCCTAACCTCTTTGGTGTTATATCAATTTACTTATTACAAAACAACTAGAGCTACTTGGGAAATTATTATCCAGCTAGACAAAGATATAGTGTGATAATGGATATACTTTTCAATTATAAGTATGTCTAAGTTTGTCTTTTTTTTTAAAAAAAAAAAACGAAAACCTCATGTATTTTCATTTTTATCTTTCAATTTTTCATCAATTAAAGATTGAGCTTTATTATATTTATTTATATGTTTTTTTTTATATTTTCTCTCTCTTTAAAAAAACAACTCGGGATATTTTGGGTTTTTTTATTTGTTAATTTTTGTTGAATTTATTTTGACATTTATTTTAAATTGATATTTTTTATTTTGAGTTTTAATATTAAATTAATTGAGAATTAATTTTATTCTTCAAAGATTAGAGTTTTTCTATACCGGATTTCAAGATTTGTTTTTAGAAAATTTCTATTTATTTATTCATTCTCATCCCATAAATTATAACCGATAAAAAAAAAATATGACCCAATCATATCTCAGCATAGAAAACCAACCACCCAACACCCACCCCAGATAAAGCATGAATCTCGAGAGAAGATGCAAAAAACAATTAGATAAACCGAACCCATTAACCCATTCGGAGCACACACAACAAACCCCAAATTGACGCAAAAAAGTGGCAGAAAATATACCTCATGGAACCACCAAGCGAACCAGCGAACCGAGACAACAGGACAACCGAACTCCAGCTCAGATTGACCCGAAATGAGGCCATGCACACCCACACATGCCCGACCGACCGAGCAAAAAGGAACCCGCCACTCAACCTCTGAGCCGAAATGAAGAAACAAAGCAGAAATAAAGAAAGCCAAAAGGCTAATAAACCCCAGGAACAAACCACAATAGTTGGATTCATAAAGGGCATAATAGTCACACCACTACCACAATTTACAGTACATTCACTTTAAGTGCACAGTGCCAACCAAAGTGAAACATCCATGCCATTTATATATTAGGTAATATATACATATATATATATATATATATATATATATATGTATGTATGTATGTATGTATGTATGTATGTATTTGCAATTTAGTTAAGTTATATTAGCATGGTTTTATATGCTGATTGTTTTTTTCAATTTGCATTCTCATGTATATAAAAAGTGTAAGTTTATAAGATAAAATTTTAAGTTGAGTTTTTTTCTTCTTCTTACATTTCAATCAAGAGAAGTCAAGAAAAGAAAAAAATCATTGAAAAATATAAAAAGAAAATAATTTGATGACCACTAATGAAACAGACCAATCTTGATATCAACGAGTTCATCATTGTAAAGGGAGCTAAATGGAAGTAGAGTCTCCATGTAACCATGCTAGAAAAGATGGATAGTACTTTATAATTTTTTAAGTGTGATTAATAAGTGTTTTAGAGCTAAAAATGAGTTTAACGAGGTTCTAAAATATTTTTTTAAATTGTTTGTAGATGAAAACAAGTTGAAAAATAAGTTCTTATAATTCAAGAACTTGGACTTTAATTTTTCTTGACTGTTAGGCCCGATAAAACCTGGTCATCTTTATGCTTTTTTAATTTCAATTTAAATATTAATCAATACTATTTTTTTTAAATAATTTTTTTTTATAATTTCATAATAATTCAAAGAGTATAATTTCATAATACTAAAAACATGTTAGGGAAAAACAAATCCACTCACAAAAAAACAAAAAATGAAAAAAAAATATAAAAAGAACTAGATCTCAACCCATCCAAATTATCAAACAAGTCAATGCTGCAGTGTGAAACTATTAAAAAAACAATAAAACACCCTATTAAATCACAAGAACTCGAAAACCCCACAATCATGAACATAAGAATCTCATGGAAAGAAAATCAAAGAAAAAAAATTTGAGGAGATTGAAATAAATAAATTTTTAAAAAGAAACAAAACACAGTGAAATTTAAAAATGGTGATCCTAATCATGAATTCAGGGCTAATCCAATAGAGGAAAAACCATATAAAATTATAAAAAAAAACTTATAAAAGAATAAAAAATAAGAAAATATTTGCTTAAAAAAAAGAGAAAAAAACAACAAAATCCAAGCGAGCCTCCTAAACATGGTCCAATCTATAAACTTCAATTCATGAAATCTTAGATCCAGGTTTAATCATAAACTTAATTCTAAACCACTTTAATTTTCAAGGTTTAAATCATGGAAAAAATATTAATAAGACAAACTTGAAATAAAGAGAATAAGGATAAAAAGTGATAGAAAAAAACTCAATGATCAACATATTATAACATATACTAAAAGAGGTCAGGTTCAGTTACTGTTCACTGTGAGACAAATCATTGTGGATTGTTGCGATGTCGCAATCGCACAAATTAGTTACCTTAACTTAAAAAAAATCAAACAAGATAGTATAGAACAAATAAGGGATCAATCACACGAGGATGATTTAGTTTAAATTTTCGTGCTATATGCTATGGAAATGGGGGGTTGGAAGTATGATACATTAATATACAATCTTTGGGGGAAGTATGATACATTAATATACAATCTTGGGTCCATGTTTTTACTTGAATATTATATGGATGCCACAACTTTCTTCTAGGAAGGATCGAGGAAACTTCGAGGAAACTTCTCAATCTGAAGTTTCCTGGAAATTTCCTTGTGCTCCACCAAACTATATATATATATATATATAGTATGACGCATCATGAAACAGTTTTGAACTCTTTAAAGAAATATTCTTAAGAGAAAAATAATATATATATATATATATATATATATATATATATATATATATATATATATATTACAAAACCCAAAACAATCGAGAGCTTTAATCCAAACACAATCTTTTGGGGTACGGGGAGATAAACCTTCAAGATGGAAAGCATCAAAATCCCACAAGAATATCCAAATGTAGATTTTTTCAACAAAATAGGATGAAGAAAAAAAGGAAGTTGGGGAATTTGATCAAATTCGAAAGAATTAATTAATTTTAAGATCTTAATTGAACTTCTAACAAGTTCGATGGATTCAATTAACTTCATTATAAATTTATCAAAATTCCAATTTCTCACAATTATAAATAGTGATTTTAGAAAATAGTCGAATCCCAACCTCATTATCACTACATTGATCCGTACCTGCGGGTTCCGTTTTGACTTTTCAATTACGTCAATGACTTGAAAAGTGGTCTATTTTGAACTTGTATGGTAGACTGATGGCACACAAAATTTATCTTTTCAAGTAGACACTCTGAGCCAGCTCACCCAGAAATTGATTACAAGCTAGGGTGATGTATTGTGGGCCACTGAAAAATTGTACCACCACAGTCGTTGAATTTTCCGGCCATTAAAATAATGGGAAACTTATTCTCATGGCCTGTTCTAGCGTGGTTGAGACTTGGGAGTTGAGAACCAAACATGGATAGTTAAATGCTGACGAAATAGCTGATGCAATGGTGGAGAAAGTCTGCAATCAGGTGGGAACCAAACTTAGGCTATGATCAACCATACTTGTATATATTGTATGACGCATGTTGTTGTGTGTGTATATGCTGCATGAAGCCTCTCGTAGAGCCATTTCCTAAGTTTGTTTCCTAATGTGCATATATATAGCTAATCTCTGCTCCCACGAATCCTAGTTCTCTCTCTCTCTCTCTAAACTCCTCTTTACCTCCTGAAAAGGAATGGAAGAAGTGCATCTTTTTACGAAGGAACTAAAACGAACCCATATCAGCCATGCTCTTTCATTTCCAACACGTGCCCTTGAGGCCTTTTCATTTCATGAAGGAGCCCATACGGTGATATTTGAAGCAGTCGACGCTACCGATAATGTATGGGAGTTTTGTTTATCAACCCGTCTGACTGGATCATACCCAAAACCCGTTCTTCTACGCTCTTCTTGGCATCGTTTTGTAGAGCAGAAAGGCCTTGTTCCCGAAGACAGGGTTGCTTTCTTCATGGAGAGATCAGGTGAAGCTGATGGCATGATCAGGAGGTACACGGTTAGAGCTCAGCGAAAAGTGATGATGTTGATGGGGCAAGATGTTTGGGTTGATGTCGAGGATGTTCCCCTGTACGGTCCACTGAACTAGCAATTAATTCTTCATGGTAATGTTAATACCATGAAGAGAAAGTGATGATCTTGGACTATAATTATGTTTAATAGTTTGGTTAGTAGTAATCGATGTCAACTGTTGTAGATGTTTTCCTGTTCGACTATAATATCTGTGTAATTAATATCTTGCTTGGCTTCCAAGTTCCCCCCCTCTTCTTCTTACTGTTTGCATGCCCCTCGGTGCCCTACGAGCTTCGAAGAGAAAGGGTACGATGAAAGGTAATAAAAATAACTCGAGATGGTATCAGCCAACTTCGTTCTACCGACTTATTGACATGAGGCTCTTCCCGTTGGAGACATGAAGTGTGACTGTCTCTGCCTCAGTTGACTAATCTCATTTTTGGCAATACCATGAACATGTTTTTGTAAGAATATTTTTGAATTGAAGTGGTTAAATTTAGTTATTGAATTACATTTTGAGTAATTGGCCCAACTCAATCTCACCAAAGTAATTCTTTTTAAAAACTAAAGCAATATTGTTTTACTGATAATTCAAAATTACCCCAAATCTTAATTTAACGAGCGCGGCCCTTTTATGGGTCAACTCATGGATTGAACTTGTTGAAAACTGGTCGTAATGGCAGCAGCGTGTGTGTAATTAAACTGGTCGTAACTAACTAGGTTGAACAAACTCAATCAAGTCATGGTTCAACACGAAACCTGACCAGACGAGATCCCAAGTCTGGAACCTGCCAGTTACAAAATCAAAGTAAATTGAGGATCTGACCTGGTTGCAGACCATATCATTATGTCATAATCTGCATAAACAGCAGTGAGAAACTCATGAAAATCTGCACCAGATGACAAGATTAGAAATTAACAGTTACAAAAAATTCCTACAACCTAGACACTTACATGGGCATACTTGTAGATAAAACTCGTGCGTCCTTGTTTATGATGAGGTACATAATAGGCACTTTTTATAATCTTCTATGCAAAGAGAACAAATGAAGGAAATATAGAGGAAAATCATCAATAATCTCTCCATTTGATTCACTGTTATTGTTGGAAGTTAAGTTGCTGAGGTGGATAAGAAGAAGCTGGAGAATGATGTTATGTAATGATCATGAAAAAGTAATTAAATTCTTTTCTATAGGCCTAGCTGTTACAGGCTGTAAAAGATCACACAATACGTGTGTTCTCCCCAAAAGAGTTTATAAGGGTCATTTTATCAAGCATGTAGTGTGCGTGAAAAATATAAAAAAACAAATTACCTTTTCTTCTGCAACTCTCTCTCCATTCTTCAACCTTCTGTGCAAACTTTTTCTCCTACTACCCAAATCAACAATCAACCTGCAAATCATAAAATAAACACAATCAAACACAAGATTAGAAATTTGATCATGGTATCAGAGCAGTAACTTGATCAACAAGGACTGAAATCACAAAATTCTAGAAAAGATGGTGTCCAGTGGAGATTTACGAACACCTCAGTTCAATGGTGTGAACTATGATTTTTGGGCAGTGAAGATGGAGACAATCCTCATAGCATTTGATCTATGGGATGTAGTTGAGCTTGACATCAAATCAGGTTCAGTTGTGAAAAAAGAAGAATCTGAGAAAGAAGATAAAAAGAGTGATGGAATCGAGAGCAAAGATGGTGAATCTGAGAGCAGCATATCTGAAGAAGCTGTTTTCAGAGAAAACAAAATAAGAAATGCCAAGGCATTGAGCCTCATCCAAGGAGCCTTGACCGATGAACTTTTTCCTAGAATAAGGAATGAGAATACTGCACAAGGAGCATGGAATGTGCTGAAAAGAGAGTATAGAGGTGATAAGAAAGTGAGGGCTGTGAAATTGCAAGCTGTGAGGGCAAAATTTGAATACATGAGAATGTCAGAAGGAGAAGGCTTAGAACACTATCTTTCTAAGTTTTTTGAGACTATAAACAATCTGAAATCTCTAGAGAAGATGTACCTGAGATTAGGATTGTGCAGAAGCTCCTGATGAGCTTAAATAGGAGATACAAGTCCATAGTCTCTATCATTGAAGAGACAAGGGACCTTGATGTGCTGAAGGTGGAAGAAGTTATAGCCTCTGTCAAAGTGTTTGACAAGAGGGAAGACCTGCATGATGAACAAGATAGGATTACAAGGACTGAAAAGGCATTCAGTAGTCTCAAAATTGGCTATAATCATGCTGCAAACAAGGCTATGCAGGGGAGATCTAGTCCAAGATGGCAGGGACATGATCAAAGGCATATGGGCTGGTCTCAAGGAAGAAATGTGAATAACCATCACAATTTCAGTCACAACACAAACTGGAATAACAAAAATGGAAGTAGTAGTAGCAATTCACAACACAGAGGTGGAGGTAATCAAACAAACACAAAGCCTCAATGTTCTGTATGTCAAAAATTTCATTTTGGAATATGTAGATATAAGGGGAAGCCTAAGTGTGGGAAATGCAGTCGGTTTGGACATTACTCCAAAGACTGTGACAACAACAAGCAACTAGCTAATAGTGCAAAGGAGGAAGATGTGTGCACAAACACTATGTTTTATGCATGCCATGCTGCCAGCATAAAGAATGAAGATGCATGGTTCATTGATAGTGCATGTAGTAATCATATGACCTCTCAAGAGGAGAATTTAATTGATGTTGATAGAAGTATCACTTGCAAGGTGAAAATGGGTTCAGGAGATTTGGTTCAATCCACTGGAAAAAGAACATTAGTTGTTGAAACCAAAAAGGGCAGAAGATACATAAATAAGGTGCTGCTAGTCCCGGGTTTGGATGAGAATCTACTTAGCGTAGGTCAAATGATGGAACATGGTTACTACATCCTGTTTGGGGGCAATAAGGCAGTAATATTTGATGATGAGAAACTAAAGAATGTGCTTGCAAAAGTGATAATGATGGGGAATAGATGTTTTCCCCTTGAACTGGAATCTTTAACTCTTGCAGCTATGAAAGCATCAGTTAATGAAGATTCGTGGACATGGCATAGAAGGCTTGGCATTAAAAATCATCAATAATCTCTGGAGAGTCCATTTGATTCACTGTTATATCATCTTCAATAGTTCTGTAGTGGTATTTAGTATCCATTTCAAATGGAATTAAAATTAAAAGATTAATAATCTCTTATTATTGACATCGCAATATAATAAATTGAAGATGTCAATAATATCTTATGATTGACATCGCAATACAGTAAATTGAAGATGTCATTGACGTATCAAACTGGCTCCTTGTCATTACAAACTTAAACAAATGTGATGTGACTTTATTTTATAGGAACAACAAATTCTTATATCGGACAAATTCAAACTATAGCACGCTAGGAAGAATTAAAATTCATTCCAATGTAGTAATGTACACCTTGTATCATGTATTCTGCTTCCACCATTTTCTTAAAACAAGTTGCTAGGAATAAAATGCTGAAGCTATATTCCGTAAATCAAAGATAACGAGAATAAATCTCAATCAAACTCAACGTTTATTCAATAAAATGATAGATGATTTGGCTGCAAGTTTTACATTGATACTTAAAGTAAAAACCCTAGCCTAATTCGTTACAAAAAAGAAAACGACATAAAATATTAAATTTGCCATAAATGGCAAATTTTAGATAAATGCAGAATGTGAAAGGCCTATAAATTCTGAGAGAGTACCAATTGACTAGAGTCAATTCAGACTCTTAAATCAAAAGTTATGGTTAAAACGATTTTTTCCTAAAATAGCAAAAATGATGATTTCGGGGCCGAAACGATGGAATTTGGCCAAAAATCGGTCGAGATCAAGAGCAAAGCTGCTGACTTCTTCCACAAATAGCAAAACATATTGGCTGGGTGAGTTTCGCGTCATTCCAACTTCAATGACCCGGTTGCTGAAATTTAGTTGCCTTTGAATTTCGGGGGATTCCTCTTAAGCATGTATGATTCCACAACCTGTTCTGCATCACAATGAAAACGTACAAAATGTCACAGTAGAATGAATGAATAATCTATACATCCCTACACTCTATTTGCTGAAATTTATAGTAGTTATCATAATTACATTCTGCATATTCTGTATCACAGAGGATAGGCACCCTTATTCCATCATTGCCTTTGTCAATAGTTTAATTTTCGGTCCAAATGACTGCTGTCGCACCCCAAAAAATGAATATTGGTGTAATGTGGCGTTGTGACGACTCTTCCCATGAGCGGGGGGATTAAATGTCAGGGGGATGATCTATTTTGTAAAAAGGGGAGTCGCCACCTAGTATTATGGTTACTAGGAAACCTAAGACTGGTCTTTCAGAGATTCTAGGGTAAGGGGCTGGTTGCGTAAAGGGAAGGTTTTAGCACCCCTAGTACGCCTTACCTAAGGTAAGCTGCTTGATGTTTTGTTTGTTTATGACTAGCTCTCTTAAACATATATTAAGTAAATGGCAAATGGGATATTACTCCGTCAAATATTTTTGGATACTAAACCCTTAAGATTTAACTATCCCAAATATCAACATTGAATAATAGTATATTATTCCCATCGAATATTTTGAATTTTTTTACCCCTTTAGGACTTATTTATCCAAATACCGACAGTGAATAATAGCATATTATTCCCGCCGAATATTTTGAGTAATAACCACTTAGGATTTATTTACCTAAATACCAACAGTGAATAATAGCATATCATTCCCACCGAATATTTTGGATTTTAACCCCTTTTAGGACTTATTTATCCAAATACCGACGATGAATAATATACCCAAAAAAAAAAGTTTTTAAATTTTTTGAATATTGGCCAATACCTTTTTGATTTTACAAACTTGTTGTAAACTCAAAATGCAAGAAATGATTTTTTTCTTTTTTGCAAAATCCATGCTAAAACTCATTTTTCAAATCCAAGATAATAATATATATTTTTTTTAAAGAAGAACAACTTTAAAAAATATGCTAGTGTATTGGCCGTATGCAAAAAAAAAACACATTTTTTTATAATAAAAATATTTTTTTAAATTGTATTTTTTTATATATTTTTTAATTATTTTATTAAAATTATATATATATATATATATATATATATATATATATATATATATATATATATATATATATATATATATATATATATATAGGGAGGGGGCTCACTACCAGCCCACCTACATGGGGGCTAGGCTTCCGGCCCATTCGCTGGGCGGCAAGCCCGGCTTGTCTGTGTCTGGGCCCGAGGCCCACACAAAATGGTGTTGGGCCTCTTATTCCATGGATCGGGCCGGGCACACAACCCGGCCCGTGAAATTGTTTTTTACCTTCTCTGCATGCAGAGAAGATGATGCAAAGTGATGGTGATTTTTCAAGTATGAAGAAAAGGGAAACGGTTGGTACTTTTGTGTAGAAGATGTCGTGGTGGTTCTTCTGGTCGTTGTCTCGTCGGAGATGGTGGCCTGAGTTCACCGGAGTGGTGGTTGGAAGACTCTCTGTTACGTTGCAGACGAAGGGTTTGTACTGCCAAAATTTTGCCTGAGATGCAATCTGAGTTTCTAGGGATGCAATGAATGTCTGGTGAAGATGGGGTGGATTGCAGTGGCTAGGATTGACAGTCGTGACTATTAAACTGAGAGAGAGGGAGACGGAAACTGAGAGAGAGAGATAGAGAGAAACAGACCGATAGAGGGAGAGGGCTTGAGCATAACGAAACAGAGGAATAGCAAGAAAAAGAGCAGAGGCTATAGGAAGATCTGTGAAAATTTTCACGTAAATTCTTTCTTTTCTCAACCCTCCCCTGTAGGCCTCTATTTATAGCCGAGAAGACCCCAATGTTGCAGTGATCACGTTTTAAATGCAGTATCAAAACAGCCAAGCAAATCGAAAAAGAAAAGGAAGGAGATCATGCTAGAAACAATTTGGGAAGGAAATCACGGTTGACTTGATTGGTCTTGCTGCAACGGAGAAAGATTAAATTGAAAAAGGAAGCAACATTTTGAATGATCTGCCGAGATCACTATGGATTGGGAAGAAAATCAAATTGAGAAAAAGGAAGGATATTTCGATTGATCTGCCGATCAATGCGCCTAAAAAACTTAATGAAAATGCATGCCGGAACAGTGCATGCTTCCTTTTTTATGCAGATTTCAAAAATTCAAAAGAAGGTAAAAATATGATTTGGTCCTTTAAAAATTTTAACTGGTCCCTGGCTCCTGATTTTCACGATTTAACCATCAATCGACCATTAAACTCCAAATTGCTCGATTTCGACCTTGAACCCAAAATCTATTTTTGAAATACTTTTCTTTTCGAAACATAAAAAATAAAGAGTCAAAAATTGGGTAGCAACAGATGCCCCCTCGTTACAATGTTTACGACTAAAGTCTTGAGGCACACAAGCCTCATTTACTACTTTCTGGAAGGCATTACGATGCGGCTCAGAACTAAGTATTAAAGACATAATGGAGATCTTGGCAGGGGTCTTTTTTTAACTGGTCCACCACACAGTACTCACTATGCTTCATCAGCTTCAAGAACTCGTTCGTCTCTTCCTCTGTCACAGGTTTGTTTACCTCCAACTTTTCTTCAAAACCGATCACCTCTTTACCCTTAGCCTTTTTTTGATTTGCCAACTCCTCAGGCGTGAAACAACTACCGCTTCGGGTCAAACCACCTATCTCAGCTTGGAAGGAAGGAGCTTCACCATTTAAGGTGACAATGTAGTTTCCTGGTGTTGCCTTATAGTTCACCTTCTTTGCATATGAGGGCTTATACAAAACCAACTTCAATAGCCCACTAGCTGTCGATTGGATTCTATATTTCTCTATTCCCGCTATCTCTCCACTACTTTTCATACTCTCTATCCTTAGCTCCCCCAAAGTCCACATCCTCGTGACTTTTTGATGGAATTCGGCACACTCATCAATGTGATGCCCTTTTTCATTATGGAATGGGCAAAAGTCATTTTCGCCCATGTCATGCTCGGTTGATCCCATCAAATGTCCAGATTGCACCAACATACTGTATAATCTGGTCATAGTCATCTTGAGAGCCCTTACTTTGCTATCAACTTCTATTGCATTTACCCCACTACTTCCTGCAGCATGCTTGGGCAAAGGATTCAGGTTCACATTGGGCGGATCCTCAATGGTGATCCATCCGATCTTGATCAGTTGCAATACCTTCCTCTTAAATGCTACACAAGTCTCGATGTTATGGCCCACATTACCAGCATGGTATTCGCAAGTCAGATTGGGGTTGTGCCAGGTAGGGAAAGGTGGCTTCAAAGGAGGTAGCGGTAGCGGAGCAATATGTCCGATGTTTAGCAACTGTGCGTATAACTCTTTCAAAGTCATGGGCAAAGGTGGTAGTTGTTCATCTGGTTGTTGGTACTCTCTCCCTTGGAAATTGTTTTGGTTATGCGCAGGGAATTTTGGGTGAAAATGTTGGTTTGGAGTGGGGGGTTTGGAAAAGTTGATGTTGGTGGTTTGGGGTGTAGGGGTTCGGTAGCTTTTGTAATTTTTCTCCTTCCTCTTGTACCTGTCTTCAAGATTATTCACGTTAACTTCTTTCCTCTTTTCCTCTTCCCGATGAAACCCCTCTTCTCTACGGGTTCTATAATTCTTTCGCTCCTGATTCCTTGCTCAATCCTCTTAGCAATTCGCACCGCATCAAAAAATGTTGGGCTGAACTTCCCATCAGATGCTCATAATATGGGGCTCTAAAGGTATTAGCAAATAAATTCACCATTTCTGTTTCTATCAACGGTGGTTGTACGTTAACAGCCTGATCTCGTCACCTCTGTGCATAAGCCCTTACGGATTCCTGAACCCCTTTCTCCATGGTGGTCAAGGTGGTCCTATCAGGAGAAATCTCCATATTGAACTTGTATGGCTTCAAGAAAGCGTCCGCCAAGTCTGCCCACTTTCTAATCCTGATGTTATCTAATCTCATGTACCACCTAAGGGCCGACCCTATCAAACTATCCTGGAAAAAGTATATCAACAGTTTATCATTGTGTGTGACCTCCGCCATCTTGTTATAGTAGGAATGAAGATGGGTTTTTAGGCATTCTGCATATTCTGTATCACAGAGGATAGGCACCCTTATTCCATCATTGCCTTTGTCAATAGTTTAATTTTCGGTCCAAATGACTGCTGTCGCACCCTAAAAAATGAATATTGGTGTAATGCGGCATCGTGACGACTCTTCCCCATGAGCGGGGGGATTAAATGTCAGGGGGATGATCTATTTTGTAAAACGGGGAGTCGCCACCTAGTATTATGGTTACTAGGAAACCTAAGACTGATCTTTCAGAGATTCTAGGGTAAGGGGCTGGTTGCGTAAAGGGAAGGTTTTAGCACCTCTAGTACGCCTTACCTAAGGTAAACTGCTTGATTTTTTGTTTGTTTATGACTAGCTCTCTCAAAACATATATTAAGTAAATGGAAAATGGGATATTACTCCGTCAAATATTTTTGGATACTAAACCCTTAAGATTTAACTATCCCAAATATCAACATTGAATAATAGTATATTATTCCCACCGAATATTTTGGATTTTTTACCCCTTTAGGACTTATTTATCCAAATACCGACAGTGAATAATGACATATTATTCCCGCCGAATATTTTGAGTAATAACCCCTTAGGATTTATTTACCTAAATACCAACAGTGAATAATAGCATATCATTCCCACCGAATATTTTGGATTTTAACCCCTTTTAGGACTTATTTATCCAAATACCGACGGTGAATAATAGACCCCAAAAAAAAGATTTTAAATTTTTTTGAATATTGGCCAGTACCATTTTTATTTTACAAACTTGCTGTAAACTCAAAATGCAAGAAATGATTTTTTTCTTTTTTGCAAAATCCATGCTAAAACTCATTTTTCAAATCCAAGATAATAATATATATATATATTTTTTAAAGAAGAACAACTTTAAAAAATATGCTAGTGTATTGGCCGTATGCAAAAAAAAACAACACATTTTTTTATAATAAAAATATTTTTTTAAATTGTATTTTTTATATTTGTTTTAATTATTTTATTAATAAAATAATTAAAAATATATAAAATATATATATAGGGAGGGGGCTGGGCTGCAGGCTCGGCTTGTCTGTGTCTGGGCCCCAGGCCCACACAAAATGGTGTTGGGCCTCTTATTCCATGGATCAGGCCGGGCACACAACCCGACCCAACCCGGCCCGTGAAAAAAATTTTTTTAGCTTCTCTGCATGTAGAGAAGATGATGCACAGTGATGGAAATTTTTCAAGTATGAAGAAAAGGGAAACGGTTGGTACCTTTATGTAGAGAATGTCGTGGTGGTTCTTCTGGTCATTGTCTCGTCGGAGATGGTGGTCTGAGTTCTCCAGAGTGGTCGTCGGAAGACTCTCTGTTACGTTGCAGACGACGGGTTTGTACTGCCAAAATTTTGCCTGAGATGCAATCTGAGTTTCTAGGGATGCAATGAATGTCTGGTGAAGATGGGGTGGATTGCAGTGGCTAGGATTGATAGTCGTGACTATTAAACCGAGAGAGAGGGAGACGGAAACTGAGAGAGGGAGATAGAGAAACACAGACCAAGAGAGGGAGAGGGCTTGAGCATAACGAAACAGAGGAATAGCAAGAAAAAGAGCAGAGGCTATAGGAAGATCTGTGAAAATTTTCACGTAAATTCTTTCTTTTCTCAACCCTCCCCTACAGGCCTCTATTTATAGCCGAGAAGACCCCAATGTTGTAGTGATCACGTTTTAAATGCAGTATCAAAACAACCAAGCAAATCGAAAAAGAAAAGGAAGGAGATCACGCTGGAAACAATTTGGGAAGGAAATCACGGTTGACTTGATTGGTCTTGCTGCAACGGAGAAAGATTAAATTGAAAAAGGAAGCAACATTTTGAATGATCTGCCGAGATCACCGTGGAATGGGAAGAAAATCAAATTGAGAAAAAGGAAGGAGATTTCGATTGATCTGCCGATCAATGCGCCTAAAAAAATTAATGAAAATGCATGACAGAACAATGCATGCTTCCTTTTTTAAGCAGATTTCAAAAAATCAAAAGAAGGTAAAAATATGATTTGGTCCTTTAAAATTTTTAAAATGCACCCAATTGAATTTAAACTTTTTATGCAATTAAAATCCCATCAAAAATTACATCTCAACCTTGGCTTTACTCGACTTTCTAAACTGGTCCTTGACTCCTGATTTTCGCGATTTAACCCTCAATCGACCATTAAACTCCAAATTGCTCGATTTCGCCCTTGAACCCAAAATCTATTTTTGAAATACTTTTCTTTTCGAAACATAAAAAATAAATAGTCAAAAATTGGGTAGTAACAACTGCTATGTGCTATGCTACAATACCATTACATATTGCGAATGCGATACTAATTCAGTGAGGAAGACCTTACATCGAAGAGCTCTTAACTACCGAGCAAGTATCCTAGAAGAAAATGATAAAAGGAGAATAAAAAGCTATATTGTGAGAATCAAATCATTTTTGATACTGATAGATAAGAATCTGGTGCTTTATTTTGCGAAAGAACTTGTCCTCCAGTGCTTTGTTCATGACACAGTACCATACAACAACTTCTATTAATGTAGTGCACAAGGATTCAAGCAACTAATACAATTTACCTTGCAACTATTTTAAAATCCTCACGGGTACTTTCTAGGAACCTGTCCAATTCTCTTCAATAAAAAAGCCCCATCCATCTACTTCCTCGCCAATTCTTATCTCTATTGAGCTCTTCCTCAGAAGTTCTTTATCTAGTTTTCTAGCAAGATTCACTACTGGTCTTGAGGAGAATCCAACACAAGCTCTTTATCGAAAGAGCTTTCACCATTGCAAAATTAAGATCAACTTCTTAAGGGACTAAGACTGGAACCGGGACCATAGAGGTCTGCTTGGCCTAATCCTTTATAACTGGTTCTTGAGCTAAGAAACATAAGCCTCACCAAGACAGCAGCTAAACCACTTTCTCTTGGTTCTTTCTAAGCAGGCAAACAAATGCAGACACAAAAAAGCTGTCTTTTCCACATGAAATTCTGAAAACTCACAGAAACTACTCCATTTTACAAAAACAAAAACCCCATAAATCAACACAAGATCATCATCAACAAAAACCCATCAAGAAATGTCACGAGCTGAGAAGATTGGGAGGTGAGAGAGGGACAAAGATGAAAGACAACTGGAGGGAAGCTTTTGAATTTCAAATATATTATAATTAAGTAATTACGTTTTAGGCAACACCTAAACGACTGCGTTTAGCAACCCTTTATATTTCAGTAGATGAACTATCTAGGCCTCGTGAGTAGCCACGTTGGCAAACACGTGAATTGTCTTTATATTCCCAAATGATTGAAACAAAATGATAAGAAAAAATAAAACAAGAATCCTGAATTTTCTCCCTACTCTTATTCTATGTCTCACGCAACTTGCGTGTTGTCTCTTATTCTCTTCCCTTTTCCCCAAACTTCTTCCTTCTCCCCCAAATCTTTCTCTATTTTCCCTGAAGAAATTGTAACTCATAGCAAATTGGTATCAGAGCTAGCATCTTTGGACTTAATTTAAATGGCGCCAGAGTCGAGATCCCACGACACAAGGAGGATGGACGATTCTTTGGAAGTTACTAATCAAAGAATCAATGGAATAAAAGTTAAAATACATGTTCAATCTGAGGACCTAGCCCAGCTCAAGGCCATGGTAACAGAAATAGCAACTCAACAAATTTCCATCAAACAAGCCCTACAAATGTTAACTGGTGAGGCAAGTTCGTCTCAACACTCTCGCACTCCTCAACAACCTGCCCATGTCAGCAACCAAGAATGGTTTGGAGATGGAGCACAGTTGGCCTACATGTCACGTAACCCTAGGAGGGATTTCCCTATCTTTAAAGGGGAAGTAGTGCACAAATGGTTGTTCAAATGCAACTAGTATTTTGACTTGGAAGAAATACCTGAAACAGACAAGTTGAGACTAGCTTCATACTACCTAGATGGCATGGCACTGTATTGGCACCAAAACTATACCAGGAACTTGGAGGGACATGAGGTGACATGGGCTGAATATGTGGATGCCCTATGTTGTCGATTTGGAGGCCAAAGAGATCCCCTAGAGGAGCTCACCAAACACAAACAAGAAACAAACTTAAAAGGCTACATCAAGGAATTTGACATGTTATGGAACTGAGCATAAATTTCAGAGAAACAAGCCCTGGTGTTTTTTTTGGGGGGGATTAGAGATAGAGATTAAGAACTTGGTCAAAATGTTTGAACCAAATTCCTTAAAACAAGCCTACAACCTAGCTAGACTACACAATAACACCATTACTTACTGCAAGATTACCCCTCAATACCCAAAAGCACAAGGTTAGGGAAATTCCCATTCCCAATCCATGAAGCCTAGTTACCCTGCAAATATCCACAAGGCAAGCACCAACCCTTACAAACCCCCTACCCAAGCCATATTGCCAACACCTACAAACCTTGATCCTAACCCTAGTACTACCTACCCAAACCATAAACCTTCAAGACCTATCCGAACTAGAGGATGAGAGGAGAGCAAAGGGGCTTTGTTTTTGGTGTGATGAAAAATTTATACCTGGACATAGGTGCATGAACCGTAAACTTTACTCCCATGTATAGTTAAAGAAGATGGGGATGAATTAGAGGGAGAGGGGTCAATGGAGACCATGAGTGTGGAGGCTCTTGTTCCTCACCTGTCACTCTAGACCATCCAAGGTACTGCTGGTTGTCAAGCCATCAAGGTGTGGGGAAAATAGACAAAAGTCCTATTTTCATCCTAATTGATTCGGGCAACACTCATAACTTCCTTCACGCTAATTTGGCTGACAGATTAGGGTGTCCCATGACCCGAATAAGGCTAATGGAGGTTGAGGCAGCCAATGGGGGAACTATGTCCTACGCTGCCGTGTGTAAAAATCTGAAATGGAAGATGTATGGGGTCCAATTTCAGGCTAATGTGTTTGTTATGAAACTGCATAATTATGACATGGTTCTAGGGATTCAATGGTTGAAGTTGCTGGGGAATGTGTTGTCTAACTAGATAGACAGCCTCTCTTCTTCATCTTTTTTATTTGGTAAAGAGGTGTACTAGAAGTCCATGCATTCTTCCATCAAAAATCACACTTAGTGCAGAATATTCGTGCAAAGAAACGCTGTAATAATTCTTTTCCGACAGAAAAACTAATAAGATATTGTGTTTCCTTACACAGCAGCACTGACATATCTAAAATTTCGAGAAAGGTAATGCTATGTGTTTTATATATATATATATATATATATATATATATATATATATATATATATATATATATATATATATATATATTTATTTAATGGTAAATTAAGCTACACTCAAGGCAGTCAAAATCGCGAGCCAACTCGCAAAATCGTACGATTTTGCGAGTTGGCTCCGAAAACCTGGTTGGACCGGAAAGAAAAATCGAAACCGGTCAAACTCGTAGAAAAATCGTTCAAAATCGTAGAAAAATCGTAAAAAATCGTAGAAAAATCGTAGAATAATAATAATAATAAAAAATAATAATATTTAATTATATTTAAATTCATTTTTTAAATTTAAATATAATTAAAAATAATAATTTTTGTACGGACATTTTACGATCTTTCTACGATTTTACGATCCGATCTTACGATCCGATTTTTCGGAGCCCTTTCCGATCCGTGTCAAAATCTCGATTTTGACTGCCTTGGCTACACTCCAATCCGATTAATTATTGTGTTAATCAAGATT
>CM063590.1:1160764-1203993 GCA_032356905.1 Salix exigua | reverse complement strand
GTTGTTGCTAACTAATTTTTGACTCTTTATTTTTTATGTTTCGAAAAGAAAAGTATTTCAAAAATAGATTTTGAGTTCAAGGGCGAAATCGAGCAATTTGGAGTTTAATGGCCGATTGAGGGTTAAATTGCGAAAATCAGGAGCCAAGGACCAGTTTAGAAAGTCGCGCAAAGCCAAGGTTGAGATGGGATTTTTGATGGGATTTTAATTGCATAAAAAGTTTAAATTCAATTGGGTGCATTTTAAAATTTTTAAGGGACCAAATCATATTTTTACCTTCTTTTGATTTTTTGAAATTTGCATAAAAAAGGTGTTCCGACATGCATTTTCATTGATTTTTTAAGCGCATTGATTGACAGATCAATCCAATTTTTCTTCCTTTTTTTTAAATTGATTTTCTTCCCAATTCATTCTCACTCTCGGAAATTGATTTTCTTCCCAATTCACAGTGATCTCGGCAGATCATTCAAAATTTTGTTTCCTTTTCCAATTTGATTTTTCTCCATCGCAGCAAGATGTGCTTAGCTGATTTTTCCAATTTTGTTTTTTCCTTTTCAAATCAAGTCAACCGTGATTTTCTTCCTAAATGTATCTCCAGCGTGATCTCCTTCTTGACTTTTATCGATGTGCTTAGTTGTTCCTCAGCACAACATTAAACACTGCATGGCCGAACTTGGATCTTCTCTGCTATAAATAGCAGTGCACGTTGAAGAGGAGAGAAAAAGAAAAAAGGGAGAGCAAGAAGGCTGAGGAGACAAGGATTTTTACGTGAAAATTTTTGAATCTCTTTCCATCGCATTTTGCTCTCTTTCGTTTGCCTCTGTTTCATTTTATTCTTCTCTCTCTCTAAGAAACAAAAAACACACAGACCTCTGTTTTCTTCCTCATTCTCGGCCAAGCCAAGAGTAACCATCTGTTTACCACCAAATTCTAGCCACACATCACCCCCATAGACCACCTATCTCTCCAGAAACTTAGCCTCACTTCAGGCAAAAGTTTCTTGCAGAACAGAGTCACCCCTGCAACGTGAACGGAAATTTTCCGTCGACCATTCCGGCGAACTCAGGCCACTATCTCCGACGATACAACGACCAGAAGAACCACCTCGACGTCCTCTACCCAAAGGTGTTAACAGGTTAGTCTTTCATCACATTCGAAAATTTGCCATTGTTACTGTTTGTCTTCCTCGTTCGCATGCAGAGGGGAGTGAATTCGTTCACTCCCCGGGTCGGGTCATGTTGGTCCGGGTTTGAAACCCGGCCCGACCACTAAGGGGCTGGACTTCCAGCCCATCTATGCTGGAAGCCCAACCCGAGAGAAAGATGGACCTTCGACCCGTCTGGTGGGTCGATCCAAGGGTCCTTGGTCGAAGCCCACTTACAGTAAGTGGCGGCCGACCACTTACCCATATATATATTTTTATTTATTATTTTAAAAAATAAAAAATAAAATAAAAGTATAAAAATCCAATTTTTTTCAAAAATATTTTTACTAAAAAATTGTTTTTTTTTTTTTTTGCATACAGCCAATACACTAGCATTTTTTTAAAGTTGTTCTTCTTTTTTTAAAAAAATATATATTATTATCTTGGGTTTGAAAAATGAGTTTTAGCATGGATTTTGCAAAAAAAGAAAAATCATTTCTTGCATTTTGAGTTTACAACAAGTTTGTAAAATCAAAAGGGTATTGGCCAATATTCCAAAAATTTAAAAATCTTTTTTTGGGGTCTGTTATTCACCGTCGGTATTTGGATAAATAAGTCCTAAAAAGGGTTAAAATCCAAAATATTCGGTGGAAATGATATGCTATTATTCACTGTTCGTATTTGGGTAAATAAATCCTAAGGGGTTATTACTCAAAATATTCGGCGGGAATAATATGTTATTATTTACTGTCGGTATTTGGATAAATAAGTCCTAAAGGGGTAAAAAAATCCAAAATATTCGGTGGGAATAATATACTATTATTCAATGTCGATATTTGGGATAGTTAAATCTTAAGGGTTTAGTATCCAAAAATATTTGACGGAGTAATATCCCATTTGCCATTTACTTAATATATGTTTTGAGAGAGCTAGTCATAAACAAATAAAACATTAAGCAGCTTACCTTAAGTAAGGCGTACTAGGGGTGCTAAAACCTTCCCTTTACGCAACCAGCCCCTTACCCTAGAATCTCTGAAAGACCAGTCTTAGGTTTCCTAGTAACTATAATACTAGGTGACGACTCCCCTTTTTACAAAATAGATAATCCCTCGACATTTAGTCCCTCCGCTCACGGGGACGAGTCGCCACGACGCCGCATTACACCAAACATCATTTTTGGGGTGCGACAGAATGGCGACTCCACTGGGGACTGGGGCTAAGCTTGACTGCTTTATTTGTTTATGACATGTTAATTATTTATTTGTTTAATTTATTTATTCATTTACTCTCATGTTGCTATGGTCTATTTGTATATTTGTTTATAAGCTTTAGCATGCATTTTTACATCCTGCCATCATGCATCACTTTTTTATTATTTTGAGAGCACATACTAAACTTTAAGTTAAGTTTGGGACTAGCAGGTTACCTATGACTTGAGTCAAGGTTGAATTTTGTGTAAACCCCAACTCTTTGCTGAGTGTTTAGACTGGTGGTGATTGGTATACGTGCCATATCACTATCTGCTGAACCCCCATATCGCCTTTACGAGGGTGATCACTGGGACAGCAAGAGACCCTCTTTAGAGACCAAGTAGTAAACCTACCTTATGTCTCACGTAAAGGAACTAGAACCTATCGTTAGGATATATGCTCCATAATATCTTTTACATAAAATGGAAAAACCTAAAAAAGCATTTTTTGCTTTACAGGTCTTGTGAACGAAATGGCCACAATCACTAAACTTTCCGTCATGGAGTATGGGAAAAGTTCTGAATTGTCACAATTGACTGAAGGAGACTGCCTTAAGGGCGATGCTATGAGGCTATTACCAATCAAGAATCTGGATTGCGTTATAAATGAGGTGAACAAGTTAACGACCCATTTTCAGAATGTGGATAAGGATGCATTTTTCAGAAAATATGGACGCCTGATGGAGATTGCAAAGGTGGATGTTTTAAGCCCAGCTGTACGAGCTCTAGTTCATTTCTGGGACCCTGACTACCGTTGTTTTTCTTTTGGGAGCATAGATCTATGTCCTACTATGGAGGAATACGGATTGTTGACTGAGTTTCCGAATGACCTGTACAGAATTTATTTCCCTTTGAGATCTGACAAGGTCATTCCTGAACTATCGAAGCTGCTCAGGATCCCCAACTTGGAGAGGGCTTTAGAAAAGAATGTTGTTGGTCTAAGATGGAAGATGCTGGAGTTGGAACTAGAACAGAAGACCGGATCAGAGAAAGAAAAGTTTATTGCATTAGGCATATTTGGTCTTGTGTTATTCCCAAGTCGGATGGGTATAGTAAGCTTAGAAGCCGTTGCTGCTTATGTGGAGTATGAGAATACACAAATCAACCCCGTGGCCTCTGTTTTGGCTGAAACCATCATGACACTTAATCACTGTCGGAAGGCTAGGAAAGGGGTAGTGAGATGTTGCACGCAGCTGCTATATATCTGGATGGTTAGTCATATCGAGACAAAAAAACCTGTCTTTAATAATTTTTTGTGGTTCAACCAAAAACCATTGAGGATAGTGGAGGAAGAAGAATGGGGAGATCTAGATAACCAAGGTTGGGTAGAAAAGATAAGAGTTATACCTAGTGGTGGTTTGAAATGGAAGGCACCCTGGGCCAAAGCGGTGAATGTTCTAATGAGTTACGGACAAAGGTGTTGGGTTCCGTTGGTAGGGATTACTGGTTATGTGAGTTATGCTCCTGCTCTCATGGTAAGACAACATGGGGGCATGCAATTCATTCCAAGGACCAAAGGGATTGCTCAATTTTTTGGTTTGTTTAAGGATCCCATTGCACAAGAAGTCGTGAGAGCCATCAAACAAGACTGGAAGCATCTAGTTTTGCTAGAAATAAAAGGTTTGGGGAATCCTAGTGCAAGCAAAGGGTATGCAAAATGGAGAGAATTAGTTGCCTCAGCCTCGGCCAATGGAGAAATAAAATCTCCACAAACTGGAGAAAAGTCTGTTAAGAGGAAAAGAGTTGATAGTGAAGAAGAATTGAGAAGGCAAATCGAAAAGCTTCAGATGGAATTAAGCAAGACCCGAAAGGACAAGATGATGATGGAAGAAATGGTGTTGGAAGGTGATAAAAGGAGGGCATTTTTAGATGAGCAATTACAGTCTAGAGATGCAAGACTAACCAAGCTCGAGTTGAAGATGGTTGAGAAGGAAAACGTTAGGGTGGGAATTGAGAAGGAATTAACGGAGATGAATCGGAAGTGGATGCAAAGTTGCTCTGAACTCAGTGCATTGAAGATCGAACATAATGAATGCCAAGAGAACATAGAGTATTACCAAGAGAAATTTGCCGAGACCCAGTGCGAGGTGATGGATAGAATTGAAAAGTATGAAGAATTGTATAAGAAGTATGTAATATCGGAAAGTCGTTTGGTGGAGCCTGTGAAAGATGAAGGCGTTGAAGCAGAATTGGCGATTAAAGAAAATGAGATAAGAACTCTGAAGACGAAGCTCGACAAAGAGAGAGAGAAGATGAAGCATATGGAAGAGAAATTAGCATTGATAGAAAAACACAAGGATCAAATCGATGCTAATAATATTTCATTGAACAGAACCAACATGTTGCTTATTGAAAAATTGTTCAAGATGGATGAACAGATGGATGAAGCTGTTGCGCACGCTCGGGTCATTAGAACCAACGCTAGAAATGTGGGGAATGACATCATCCATTATCGGCAAAGTCTAGCTGAAACGAATGCTTTCTTGGAGACAATCGAGAACCGCGGATTCGCTTTCCTACCTTTGGCTAAAGAAGTAGCGGAAGAAGAATTTTAGTTTGATTTTTCTTTTTATGTTTTCAAAAAAGATGTAACAATCTTATCCAACATCAAATAAAAGGGCGTTGACCCATCTCTTATGCAAATTCTGTCTTTTGGAAAATATGACTTAAGCAAATGACCCGAAAAGCAGTACTCCTAGCAGCAATGTCACAAGAAACCCGTATTCTATGAAGTGATTGGCCATTAATTATTCACAAGAAATCCATTGCATTACATATCATTCATACAAGCATGTTCATCATACCACATACATTTTACATTCTCCTATGCATTCATGCAAACAGCTCAACAACGAAACATAGGTCCCCCTACGAAGGTCCACAACACTCGTTTAAGAAGAAGAATGGAAAATGAAGAAAGGACCGAGCTAGAATCTCCATACCAAAGAGAGCTCGAAGTTGTCCGAAACGATGTGGCATGTTTAGCTAGCATGCTTGAGAAGGCATTAAGAACGAGAGATGGAGAAGGAACGTCAGCTCAGATGGATGAAGCACCACCAGCAGTTCAAAGCCTGGAGGCACCTCATATTCTAGGGACAAGCTCGCCAAAGAAACATCCCGAATCCACTCGGCCCATTCCAATCCCTGTTACGTTGGATTTAACAGAAGAGGAACCACAAGATTCTAGATTGTTTGGCCATACAAGATATGACAAGTGGTCGGCACTAGAAGAAAGGTTAAGAGCCATCGAAGGGAATGATCTATCCGACCCCGTTAAGGGAGCCGAAGCATGCTTGGTGCCTAACATCGTGATACCACGGAAGTTTAGAGTTCCGGAGTTTATCAAGTATAGTGGGACAGAATGCCCAAAAACTCATCTTCGTTCCTACTATAACAAGATGGCGGAGGTCATACACGATGATAAACTGTTGATATACTTTTTCCAGGACAGTTTGATAGGGTCGGCCCTTAGCTGGTACATGAGGTTAGATAACATCAGGATTAGGAAGTGGGCAGACTTGGCAGACGCTTTCTTGAAGCAATACAAGTTCAATATGGAGATTGCTCCTGATAGGACCACCTTGACCACCATGGAGAAAGGGGTTCAGGAATCCGTAAGGGCTTATGCACAGAGGTGGCGAGATCAGGCTGTTAACGTACAACCACCGTTGATAGAAACAAAAATGGTGAATTTATTTGCTAATACCTTTAGAGCCCCATATTATGAGCATTTGATGGGAAGTTCAGCCCAACATTTTTTTGATGCGGTGCGAATTGCTGAGAGGATTGAGCAAGAAATTAGGAGCGGAAGAATTATAGAACCCGTAGAGAAGAGGGGTTTCGTCGGGAAGAGGAAAGAAGTTGAGGTGAATAATCTTGAAGACAGGTACAAGGGGAAGGAGAAAAATTACAAAAGCTACCGAACCCCTACACCCCAAACCACCAACATCAACTTTTCCAAACCCCCCACTCCAAACCAACATTTTCACCCAAAATTCCCCGCGCATAACCAAAACAACTTCCAAGGGAGAGAGTACCAACAACCAGATGAACAATTACCACCTTTGCCCATGACTTTGAAAGAGTTATACGCATAGTTGCTAAACATCAGACATATTGCTCCCCTACCACTACCCCCTTTGAAGCCACCTTTCCCTGCCTGGCACAACCCCAATCTGACTTGCGAATACCATGCTAGTAATGCGGGCCATAGCATCGAGACTTGTGTAGCATTTAAGAGGAAGGTATTGCAACTGATCAAGATCGGATGGATCACCATTGAGGATCCGCCCAATGTGAACCTGAATCCTTTGCCCAAGCATACTGCAGGAAGTAGTGGGGTAAATGCAATAGAAGTTGATAGCAAAGTAAGGGCTCTCAAGGTGACTATGACCAGATTATACAGTATGTTGGTGCAATCTGGACATTTGATGGGATCAACCGAGCATGACATGGGCGAAAATGACTTTTGCCCATTCCATAATAAAAAAGGGCATCACATTGATGAGTGTGCCGAATTCCATCAAAAAGTCACGAGGATGTTGACTTTGGGGGAGCTAAGGATAGAGAGTATGGAAAGTAGTGGAGAGGTAGCGGGAATAGAGAAATATAGAATCCAATCGACAGCTAGTGGGCTATCGAAGTTTGTTTTGTATAAGCCTTCATATGCAAAGGAGGTGAACTATAAGGCAACACTAGGAAACTACGTTGTCACCTCAAATGGTGAAGCTCCTTCCTTCCAAGCTGAGATAGGTGGTTTGACCCGAAGCGGTCGTTGTTTCACGCCTGAGGAGTTGGCAAATCAAAAAAAGGCTAAGGGTAAAGAGGTGATCAGTTTTGAAGAAAAGTTGGAGGTAAACAAACCTGTGACAGAGGAAGAGACGAACGAGTTCTTGAAGCTGATGAAGCATAGTGAGTACTGTGTGGTGGACCAGTTAAAAAAGACCCCTGCCAAGATCTCCATTATGTCTTTAATACTTAGTTCTGAGTCGCATCGTAATGCCTTGCAGAAAGTACTAAATGAGGCTTATGTGCCTCAAGATATTGAATAAAAGACCATGGAGCATCTGGTAGGAAGAATTCATGCTTCAAATTACTTATATTTCACCGACGATGAACTCGATGCTGAAGGAACAGGACACAACAAGCCTTTGTATATCACAGTCCGATGTAAAGATTGTTTAATTGGCAAAGTTCTTATTGATAATGGCTCAGCCCTGAATGTGTTGCCAAAACATATATTGGAAGAGATGCCAGTAGATCCCTCTCACATGCAGCCAAGTGGGATTATGGCTAGAGCATATGATGGTGCACCGAGGCAAGTGTTGGGGTCGATCGAAGTTGAACTCGCCATAGGTCCCCAAGTCTTTTTGATAACCCTTCAGGTGATGGACATTCACCCTTCCTATAGCATGTTGTTGGGAAGACCATGGATACACGCTGCTGGGGCTGTTGCCTCTTCACTGCATCAACGTTTGAAGTACATTGCCAATGGTGTCCTGGTTACTGTTAAGGCTGAAGAAGCTATATCTATGATGAAGAATGTGGCGGTACCTTTCATTGAAGTTGAAGATTGTATGGATGGAAACCTGCATGCGTTCGAGGTTGTGAATACTGAGTGGGTGCCTGAGAATTCTATAAGAAGGAAACCAAGGATCTCAGAGGCCACTAAAATGGCCGTTAAAAGCCTTTTGAAACACAAGGTTCCTGCCCGATTTGGTGCAAGAAAAAAAAAGCTCGAGTGGATTAGGATAACAAAGTTGAAGGTCGCAGAGCAAAGGTTTGGTCTGGGATATAAACCTAGAAAAGAGGATTACCAGCGGGTTGCTGTGGCAAGAAGAGAAAAGAGAATGGCGAGGATTGAAGGAAGGAAGCCTGAAGAAGAAAATTTAGTCATTCCTCCGATCAGATTCTCATTTCCAAAGGCAGCATATGTCATACAACCTGATCAAGGACATGAAAGCTCTCTTCAGAAGTTGTCATCTATGAGCATAAACATTGTGGAAGAGGAGGAAGTCAAGGGCATTGTCAAGAAGATTCAGCCAGAAAAAAGGGATGAAGAGCTACCACAGTTGACCATCTATGCTGTAGAGGAAGTCACTGCCCATACATGCATTCGAAAGTTAGCCAAGGGAGAGAGGTTCCAGAATTGGGAGACCCAAGAAGCTCCATTGGTTTTCAGAATGTAATGAACAATGTTTTTTTTGTTATTTTTTTATTGTTGTTTGTTTTGTTTTAAGGCTTAACAGGCCAATCGAATTTTATTTTTGTTTTGTTGTGAACCGAGTTTTTTTTATGAAGATCATGCATTTTTGTTCATCCCTTTTCTTATTTCTATTTTGCGCATTTACACTCATTTTCCGCTTTCAGGAACCCTGAAAGCGAAACTTCCACAACACCACTTGCACTTTACACTGAGAATGAATGGCCGAATTTTAAAGAACACATAATAGCTATAGAAGAGGAAGAGGGGGATAACATTAGGGAATTTATGAAGTTATTAGAGCAACACGAACAGGTTTGGAAACCCGCTAAGGAGGAACTTGAAACCATAAATGTGGGTACTGAAGAGAACCAGAGAGAGCTCAAGATAGGAACCTTGATCACACAGACGGAAAGAGAAGAATTGATTGCACTGCTTCAAGATTACACAGATGTTTTTGCTTGGTCTTATGAGGATATGCCTGGTCTAGATACAAATATCGTAGTACATAGGGTACCATTGGAAGAAGGGTGCAGACAAATTAAGCAAAAGCTAAGAAGAACGCATCTAGAAGTTTTAATCAAAGTAAAGACAGAGATTGAAAAACAATGGAACGCTGGTTTCCTAGAGGTGGTCAAGTATCCGCAATGGGTGTCCAATATAGTAGTGGTACCCTAAAAGGAGGGCAAGATTCGAGTTTGTGTGGACTTTAGGGATTTAAATCGTGCTAGCCCTAAAGATAATTTTCCTCTACCACATATAGATATGTTAGTGGATAATGCAGCTCGTAGCTCCATGTATTCCTTTATGGATGGTTTCTCAGGTTATAATCAGATAAAAATGGTGCAGAAAGATAAGGAGAAGACGACATTTGTTACACCATGGGGAACTTTCTGCTATAAAGTCATGCCATTTGGGTTGAAGAATGCTGGTGCCACTTACCAAAGGGCTATGGTGACTTTGTTTCACGATATGATGCACAAGGAGATTGAAGTATACGTGGATGACATGATCGCTAAATCTGGAGGAGAGAATCATGTCCAAGTATTGAGGAAATTATTTGAAAGGTTAAGAAAATATAAGTTGAGGCTTAACCCGGTAAAGTGTTCATTTGGGGTGAAATCTGGGAAGTTGGGATTTGTGGTGAGCGACAAAGGAATAGAAGTGGATCCTGAAAAAGTAAAGGCTATTCAGGACATGCCAGCTCCGAAGAACGAGAGGGAAGTAAGGGGATTTTTAGGAAGATTAAATTACATTGCTCGATTCATATCTCAATTAACCACAACTTGTGACCCAATCTTTCGTTTGTTAAGAAAGAAGAATCCAGGGATTTGGAACGCAGAATGTGAAGAAGCTTTTGAGAAAATAAAGCAATACTTGCTAAAACCACCTCTACTTGTCCCCCCCTGTAGCAAAAAGGTCGTTGATTTTATACTTAACGGTAACGGAAACAACGATGGGATGTGTGCTTGGGCAACAGGATTGAGAAGTTCATGGAGTGTGAGTCTAGGTATACTATGATTGAGAAGTTGTGTTGCGCACTAGCATGGGCTACTAAAAGGTTGCGACAATATATGTTGTACCATACCACATGGCTAATTTCCAAATTAGACCCATTGAAGTACATCTGTGAAAAACCCTACTTATCCAGTCGAATTGTCAGATGGCAAGTTCTGCTATCCGAGTATGACATAGTGTACATGACAAGGAAAGCTGTAAAAGGGAGTGTTATTGTTGATCACCTGGCAAACCATGCGATGGAGAATTATGAGCCGTTAGATTTTGATTTTCCTGATGAGGATGTGTTTTCAGTTGAGGAAGAAAAACCAGGATGGTGGACTATGTACTTTGATGGTGCTGTGAATATATGTGGTAACGGGGCCGGGGCGGTGATAATATCTCCTGACAAGAAACAATACCCAGTTTCAACCAAATTGCAATTCGGGTGCACTAATAACACAACCGAGTATGAGGCATGTATTCTTGGTTTGGAGACTGCATTGGAGTTGAACGTAAAAAAGATAGATGTTTATGGGGATTCGATGCTAATTATTTGTCAGGTAAAAGGGGAATGGCAAACCAAAGAAGAAAAGCTAGTACCCTACCAAGAATACCTATCTAAACTAGCCGAAGAGTTTGAGGAAATAGAGTTCACACATCTAGGGAGGGAAGGAAATCAGTTTGCAGATGCTTTGGCTACACTGGCTTCTATGGCTAGAATAGACTTCGGGCAAAACTTGCAGCCGATACACATTGACATCAGAAATAACTCATCTCATTGCTGCTCAGTTGAAGGAGAAATAGATGGGAATCCTTGGTACTACGATATCAAGAACTTCATTCAAAATCAAGCTTATCCCATGGGGGCATCCAACATTGAAAAGAAGACTTTGAGGAGACTAGCAATGGATTTTTATCTTGATGGAGAAATTTTGTATAAGAGGTCATCTGATGGGATTTTGCTAAGATGCCTAGATGGAGTTGAGGCCAGAAATGCGTTGCGAGAAGTTCATGAAGGGATTTGCTCAACCCATGCTAGTGGACATATGATGGCTAGGAAAATACAAAGAGCTGGTTACTTCTGGATGACATTAGAGAAGGACTGCATTGATTATGTCCGCAAGTGTCATAAGTGTCAGATTTATGGTGACAAAATGAGTGCCCCTCCGACCCCTCTATTCAATTTGTTATCTCCATGGCCTTTTGCGATGTGGGGAATTGATGTGATTGGACCTATCAACCCAAAAGCCAGCAATGGTCATAGGTTCATTCTCGTGGCAATCGACTACTTTACAAAATGGGTAGAGGCCGGGTCATTTGCTCATGTAACACAAAAGGTGGTAAAGAAGTTTGTTGAGAGAGATTTGATATGCCGGTACGGGCCACCAGAAAAGATTATAACTGATAATGCACAGAACTTCAATGGGAAGTTGATAACAGAACTCTGTGCTAAATGGAAGATCAAGCATTCAAATTCCTCTCCTTATAGGCCAAAGATGAATGGTGCTGTAGAAGCTGCTAACAAGAACGTCAAGAAGATTGTTCAGAAAATGGTAGTCACCTATAAAGATTGGCATGAAATGTTGCCGTTTGCTCTTCATGCATACCGTACCACAGTTCGGACCTCAACAGGAGCCACTCCGTACATGTTGGTGTATGGGATGGAGGCAGTCATGCCTTTAGAGGTAGAAATCCCATCATTGAGAGTATTGATAGACGCTGAACTAGATGAAGCAGAATGGGCAAAGGTCAGATATGAACAGTTGAATTTGATCAGCGAAAAGAGGTTAGCTGCAATCTGTCATCATCAATTATACCAAAGAAGGATGGCCAGATCATATGATAAGAAAGTCCGACCTCAAAAATTCTAAGAAGGCAATTTGGTATTGAAGAAGATATTGTTTTTACCAGGGCAAGATCAGAGTAAATGGGCCCCAAATTATGAAGGCCCATATGTGGTGAAGAAGTCGTTCTCGGGAGGAGCGTTGCTATTATCTAGAATGAATGGAGAAGATCTAGTCAGGCCTGTGAATTCTGATTCTGTAAAGAAATATTATGCTTGATATGTTGTAACCTTCCTCAATAAGATTAAAATTCGGCCATGAATTCTCGTTACAAGATTTATTTATTATTTTTATCATTATTATCTTTTTATTTTCACAAAGCGTGATTTTTGATATTTATTTATGTTTTTATCATTCATTTATTGACATATTTTTATGCACCACACCAGGGGCAAAAAAAAAATCATAAAATAGTGATTTGCTTTAAAAGTGTCAATTTGCATAAACAAAACCATGTTTTGTATTTCTTTCATATACGTCGTTTCGGATTTTTGGACATTATTAAAACTTCAATGGAGCTAGATGGGGCCCTATATGGAACGAAAAATCTCTTCACGAAGCATGGAGATATAGCATGGGAAACACATCCTATGAAGGACGGCTACAACGAACAGGGGGACCTATGTTTCTAAAGAGGTAACAAAAACATGCATTATTGTCATAACGCTAACCTGACAGGAAAGGTGTCGAAAATTGATGAAATTTCGAGTGGTGGGGAATATGGAGAAACAGAGTCTTGAGTCAACAAAACCGCGGAATAGGGATCGGTGCTGTTTCGAGTCGGGTCGGTCACCCAGAAAATGAGACCACGGGTCGGTCACCCATCAAATGAGGCCATGCTAGCCGGGTCGGTCACCTAGAAAAATGAGACCACGGGTCGGTCACCCATCAAATGAGGCCATGCTAGCCGGGTCGGTCACCTAGAAAAATGAGACCACGGGTCGGTCACCCATCAAATGAGACCATGCTAGCCGGGTCGGTCACCCAGAAAAATGAGACCACGGGTCGGTCACCCCTCAAATGAGGTCATACTAGCCGGGTCGGTCACCCAGAAAAATGAGACCACGGGTCGATCACCCGTCAAATGAGACCATGCTAACCGGGTCGGTCACCCTTCGAATGAGGCCATGCTAACCGGGTCGGCCACCCATCCAATGAGGCCATCCTAACCGGGTCGGTCACCCAGAAAAATGAGGCCATGCTAACCGGGTCGGTCACCCAGAAAAATGAGACCACGGGTCGGTCACCCATCAAATGAGGCCATGCTAACCGGGTCGGTCACCCATCAAATGAGGCCATGCTAACCGGGTCGGTCACCCAGAAAAATGAGACCTTGCTAACCAAACTGGGTCGGTCACCCAGAAAAATGAGACCCTTCATATCTAGCTTGGGTAGGTCACCCAGAAAAACGAGACCCATATCCTTCATTCTGTTTTTCTTTACAACGCTTACTATTTAAAGTCTTACAAGACTTTAGTCGTAAGCATTGTAAAGAGGGGGCATCTGTTGCTACCCAATTTTTTACTCTTTATTTTTTATGTTTCGAAAAGAAAAGTATTTCAAAAATAGATTTTGGGTTCAAGGGTGAAATCGAGCAATTTGGAGTTTAATGGCCGATTGAGGGTTAAATTGCGAAAATCAGGAGCCAAGGACCAGTTTAGAAAGTCGCGCAAAGCCAAGGTTGAGATGTAATTTTTGATGGGATTTTAATTGCATAAAAAGTTTAAATTCAATTGGGTGCATTTTAAAATTTTTAAAGGACCAAATCATATTTTTACCTTCTTTTGATTTTTTGAAATTTGCATAAAAAAGGAAGCATGCACTGTTCCGACATGCATTTTCATTGATTTTTTAGGCGCATTGATTGACAGATCAATCCAATTTTTCTTCCTTTTTTTTAAATTGATTTTCTTCCCAATTCATTCTCACTCTCGGAAATTGATTTTCTTCCCAATTCACAGTGATCTCGGCAGATCATTCAAAATTTTGTTTCCTTTTCCAATTTGATTTTTCTCCATCGCAGCAAGATGTGCTTAGCTGATTTTTCCAATTTTGTTTTTTCCTTTTCAAATCAAGTCAACCGTGATTTTCTTCCTAAATGTATCTCCAGCGTGATCTCCTTCTTGACTTTTATCGATGTGCTTAGTTGTTCCTCAAGACGACGATTAAACACTGCATGGCCGAACTTGGATCTTCTCTGCTATAAATAGCAGTGCACGTTGAAGAGGAGAGAAAAAGAAAAAAGGGAGAGCAAGAAGGCTGAGGAGACAAGGATTTTTACGTGAAAATTTTTGAATCTCTTTCCATCGCATTTTGCTCTCTTTCGTTTGCCTCTGTTTCATTTTATTCTGCTCTCTCTCTAAGAAACAAAAAACACACAGACCTCTGTTTTCTTCCTCATTCTCGGCCAAGCCAAGAGTAACCATCTGTTTACCACCAAATTCTAGCCACACATCACCCCCATAGACCACCTATCTCTCCAGAAACTCAGCCTCACTTCAGGCAAAAGTTTCTTGCAGAACGCAGTCACCCACGCAGCGTGAGCGGAAATTTTCCGTCGACCATTCCGGCGAACTCAGGCCACTATCTCCGACGATACAACGACCGGAAGAACCACCTCGACGCCCTCTACCCAAAGGTGTTAACAGTGTTAGTCTTTCATCACATTCGAAAATTTGCCATTGTTACTCGCTTGTCTTCCTCGTTCGCATGCGAGAGGGAGTGAATTCGTTCACTCCCGGTCGAATCATGTTGGTCCGGGTTTGAAACCCGCCCGACCACTAAGAGGCTGGACTTCCAGCCCATCTATGCTTGGAAGCCCAACCCGAGAGAAAGATGGACCTTCAGCCTGTCTGGTTGGGTCCGATCCAAGGGTCCTTGGTCGAAGCCCACTCACAGTAGTGGCGGCACAACACTTACCCATATATATATTTTTATTTATTATTTTAAAAAATAAAAAATAAAATAAAAGTATAAAAATCCAATTTTTTTCAAAAATATTTTTACTAAAAAATTGTGTTTTTTTTTTTTTTTGCATACAGCCAATACACTAGCATATTTTTTAAAGTTGTTCTTCTTTAAAAAAATATATATATTATTATCTTGGGTTTGAAAAATGAGTTTTAGCATGGATTTTGCAAAAAAAGAAAAATCATTTCTTGCATTTTGAGTTTACAACAAGTTTGTAAAATCAAAAGGGTATTGGCCAATATTCCAAAAATTTAAAAATCTTTTTGGAGTCTCATTATTCACCGTCGGTATTTGGATAAATAAGTCCTAAAAAGGGTTAAAATCCAAAATATTCGGTGGAAATGATATGCTATTATTCACTGTTCGTATTTGGGTAAATAAATCCTAAGGGGTTATTACTCAAAATATTCGGCGGGAATAATATGCTATTATTTACTGTCGGTATTTGGATAAATAAGTCCTAAAGGGGTAAAAAAATCCAAAATATTCGGTGGGAATAATATACTATTATTCAATGTCGATATTTGGGATAGTTAAATCTTAAGGGTTTAGTATCCAAAAATATTTGACGGAGTAATATCCCATTTGTCATTTACTTAATATATGGTTTGAGAGAGCTAGTCATAAACAAATAAAACATCAAGCAGCTTACCTTAGGTAAGGCGTACTAGGGGTGCTAAAACCTTCCCTTTACGCAACCAGCCCCTTACCGTAGAATCTCTGAAAGACCAGTCTTAGGTTTCCTAGTAACCATAATATTAGGTGGCGACTCCCTTTTTTACAAAATAGATAATCCCTCGACATTTAGTCCCTCCGCTCACGAGGACGAGTCGTCACGACGCCGCATTACACCAAACATCATTTTTGGGGTGCGATAGAGGCCAATCTCAATATTATTTTATACAGGCCTATTTATAGTTTGCATAAAACACAAACTAAACTCTCTAAAATACCTTTAACTCACATCATACTTTGTTATTGATACTTCATTTATTTTCAAAACGCCTGAAAATACTTTAAACGTAATAAAAATTTAAAATACAAATAAAACATATCAATACAGTTGATGAACTTGTAGGCCGTTCTACATCAAAACTCAATTGCGATGATCACCACCTTCCCCTGCGATGGGAGGAGGGGGAGGGCTTGGGAATGGACGTCTGGCTTGCAGCTTTCTAGGGTTCATATCTGCATGCGCGATAAAAATAAAAAATGGAAAACAAATTAAGATGACAGCTTTAATGCATTTAAACCTCTAAAAACAAATTCCCTCTTTACTTGAGTGTTTAACAAAGGGAAATCATGACATAAAATGAACAAAGGGTTTGGATTGTGGATAACATTAAAATTTGAAATCATTAAGCTCTTATAACTTCTTTTCATAATTTAGCAAAATCATTCTCGTCCACAATGAACTTGAAAATGCAGATTAAATTCCAAAACGATAAAAAAGAAAAAGAAAAGGGGGAATTTGCAGCCTTAAATGAATGTAAATTCAAGCAATATTTCTTTAATTCTTAGTTCAGACAGACCTGCATCAACCAGGGCCTTGTGTGTGGAAGAGGCAATCATCAACATGACCAGAAAAAGAGAACGAATGAAGCGAGAGAAAGCCATCTCTAATTCCCTTGGAGATTGCCTTGTATGCATCAATTACTTTATCAGATATTTAATTTATAGAAGCTCGGTCGTCGTTACTGTCAATATTTCAAAACCTAGTTTTTTCTTGGAAGACGATTGAAGGACGCCGCCGTGTTTTCCAACTTTCAACATATAAACTTCCAGTTCAGACCCTCCGTCAAAAGTGTAAGAACTGTGATTTACGTTAGTAGCAGTAGACCCATTTTTCCTGTGATCATATCATTTTGATAGGAGGTTTTAGAAATTTTTGACAAAAATTATTTTTTATTCTAAATTAAATTTTGAATGTTATTAGATTATTTTGATAAGTTGATGTGAAAAATAAATTTTTTAAAATAAATAATATTATTTTGATACATTTCTAAACAAAAATATATTTTTTTTAAATAATCTTAATTATATTTTCAACCAAACACTAAAAGCATTTGATAAATAAAATGATTAATTGGTGGACAAGCGATTTGGAGATGCAATTCGAGTTCTGGTTCATCATATTTTCTTGCTTTTCAGTCACTAATTAGCTATTGATGTTCCACAAGTTACAAGCACAAGTTTATCATAATGAACCATTTATTTGTTTAGTGAATTTGATGTGTAGCCAATAGGTTAGTTGCATGTAATGCTAATTTTATTTATTTAAAATATATTTAGTATTAATAAAAACTATCTTTAATATTCATTTATATTTATTTGATGAATGTTTAATTAATGAATTTGAAGTAATGATAAAGTTCTTGGGGTAAAAATATTTTTTGCAAAGAAAATTATAAAGTTATTATAATAAAAAAAATATTTTTATATCAAAACATTGTTTTTAAATATTTCTGGTCAATATTCTATTAAGATTGAACATTAATTGGATTAGTTGAGCTTGATGCATATTACATTTCTTATTTTATAAGAAAAAAAAAGTAATTGCTCTTATCAACAGATGCATGTTTCTCTTCCCCTACAAATGGCTTTTTTATTCTCTATTAACTTATCTTTTTTTTTTCATAATAAAAATCCAAACAACAAATAATGATATATTGTATTATACCATTCACTTAACTTTTTTTTTTAAAAAAACAATATTATAACAATACAACACAGAACTTCACAAATAATATTTTACTTTTTCGTAAATAATTTTTTTCTATAAATTATTCTGAATTGTTGTTCTCTATTTTAAATGTATTTGATGGTATAGAAAATCAGAAAGTTTTACGACGTTTGTTGAATGTGAACATATAATTTTGAAAACATATATAAGTTTGAATTCGTATGAAAAAGTCTTTTAGAAACGACAATAATTTTAAAATAACCTTTAAGAGCATGTGGTCAAAGATAAATCAGTCATCTCTCAAACGCCGGGATTGCTTCGAAGAGGTTCACATCCTGAGATAAAGATTGAAGAATTAGGAGATTTTGATGGATATTTGAAATGATATTTGAGACCGACTATATATATATATATATATATACAAGTCATTTATCTGTACTTTAAATCATATTTTTTTCAACACAAAAATATTAATTGTATGACATTTTTTTATTATAATATAAATTTGGATAAAATAATATATATGTACAAAATTCATATAAAGTGCAAGTTTCTTATAAAAGAAAGAAGATTCAGGTACCTGAATTATCGAATTCACTATATTAGGATTAGTTCATTTTATCATCCAATTTAAATTCAACACAACAAATAAAATTTAAATTGTGAAAACACATGCAATAATCAAATAACAAAAATATATAATTATTTTTCTATAAAAAGAAGAAGAAGAAAACATCATTGAAAATTCATTCCTTCATTACTATCATTATCATGACCATAATAGTTATAATTATTATCAACATTATTGTCCAAATAATTAAAATTATTAAATTTCCCCAAAGAATTAAAAAAACAATTTAAAAAAATCACTAAAATTATTATTATTATTGCACAAATAATAAAACTATAAATTCATATTATATGAAAAACATATAAAAATACAGAAAAACACCAAAAAAAGAATAACAAAAAACGTAAAATGAAAATTTTAAAATGATCACCAACATAAATTAAAATTTAATGACTGAACTGAATAAAAATGGAACCTTAATAAAAAATAAACCGATAAAAATTAAAATTAAAAACTAAAATCATAGATGCATAAATAAGGATAAAAATTAAACACTATCCAAAAAGGATCGAAGAAACCAAAGGAAATAATAACAAATAAAAATTCAAAGAATAAAGGTTGAAATAAAAAATAAAATATATAATTAATTTCAAATTGAAACAAATAAAAACCTTGGAATCGAATTAATAAAGAGATGTTTTTAAAAAAACATTGCAGTGTAATCTTGTTAAAAAATTAAATGAATATGGACCAAAATAAAAATTAATATATATGATCAATTTCAATTGGAGGACAAAATTAAAATAAATTAAAACCTGCATCCCGAAAAAATAAAGGAACCAAAAAGAAACAAAAATTAAAAGAATAAGGACTAGATTGAAAACCAATATATATATATTCAATTTCAATTGAAGGGCATAATTGAAAACAATAAAAAATTTCATTGAAGAAATCAGGAATAAAACTGAAATAAAAAAAACAGAGACTAAACTAAAACAGTCACAAAAATGAAGGATTGGCTTGTACTTTCGACGTCAAAACAAAACCGCATGCACCGCCTAAGATACACGTGAGCGTAAAACAATGCTGGCGCGTCATAACGACGTGCGTGCAGTGTTTTTGAAAAGAAATAATTAAAAAATGACAAATTACACAAACACCTTTGAACTTAGCAATAACCACGAAAAAATCCATCATGAAAGTACCACCATGCCCAGAAACATACATTCCTTTTTGTCTTTTTAGATGGTATGTATGTAATTTTACAATGCAAAAATATGTGAAAAATCTTAAATACCCTCCACCAGCCTTCATCTTTTTGTCAGCTTCCAGGGGTAAATAGGTAGTTTCATTGTGCAAGAAATATTAAACATACTAGATAACCCTACTACCTAGGGTTAAATATTGGCGATCCTATGAGAAAAATAGTAATTTTACCGTTGAAATCCACAATAAATATCTAAAATGAAACGAAATGTTTTATACATATATAATACTAGATATACTGATGCGAACTAACCTAGAAACACCAGCAAGGATCCATTACATGTTCAAGGGCTTGATTCGTGGTTTTTAGGGTTTTAACCGAGTTAGAATTGTAAGGACCATTGGAATATCAATATACAGGAGGGGTCAAATACAACCTTATTTGGGTCATGAAGTGAGGACAGCAAAGGAGCCAAAATAATCTTACTACAACTTGGAAACATGGGATTAATGGGCTTGATGGAAAACTATAAAAAAAACCTTATGAGCTTTATTTAAGTTTGTTAGCTACAGTCCAAGGCTTGTTTGGGCTTAATTAAGACTTTGTTTACAGCTAGGATCCAAGGCTTGCCTGGATTAAGTCATGAGTTTTTTCAATTTAGGATTTTGGGTTAGTTTTGAGTGGACCTCATTTAAGTCCACATAAGGGGTCAATTAGGGGTTAGTTTTTAAAAGACTATTTAAAGTCATGTTAGCTAAATTTCGGCAGCTATTAATGAAATTTTATTCTGAACTTTTTAGTTTATGTGTGAGAGTGATTCATGCATTCTTTAGTTCTTGAACGAACTGAATCTGACTTATTGAAGATGAACTGGCTTCATGGCGTCATTCTATTTATTCCAATAGTGTTGGTGCCTTGGGACAGGTTTACATAATGCCACACTCCTATCAGAATTATTTTGGCTTTTTGAGATCAAATCTCATTCTTAGTTATGGGTTGCATGACCAAATGATCACGTGGTTCGCATCAGGTGGTATTACATATGAAGAAAGACCAGTCCAGATTTTGGATAGTCAAGTCAAACAGTTAAAGCACAAGGAAATTAGGCTAGTTAAAGTTATGTGGGAGAATCACGGTCGCGAAGAAATGACTTGGGAGCTGGAGGATGAGATGAGAGAAAAATACCCGATATTATTCGAATAGGTCAATTTCGAGGACGAAATTTCTTTTAAGGAGGGGAGAAATGTAACTACCGTAAAATTTGTAACCGTATAAGTGTACTGATCGGGATAATTATATTCGTACATATGTATATGGTATATAGGGTACGTAAGTGATAATCTGTAACCCGGTAAAAATATATACTAGAATATATGGTATGTACGTAATTGGCGTTTATGTACGTGATTGCTGGGATTAATTAGTGCACGTAAATGTTTAGGAAAAATAATTTTAGGAGAATTAATTAGTAAATCCTTTGTATATGTAATAAGTATAAAGTATAGTATATAAAATGATGATAGCCAAAAATAATAATAATATTAAAAATTCATAAAACCTAACCAAATGAATTGCCTTGAAATTCATAAAAATTTAAGCCTAATTTAACTTTACATTTCACCATAACTCCTTGACACATGGCATAAGCATTAAATGGAAAAGATGTTTAAGTAAAGCAAACATGGGGGAGAGGGAGGCATTTTTGTTATGCATCCCGAAATTTTACAAAAAAAAAAAAGAGTGAAAGAGAAGGGAAAAAGGGAAGAAGAAGAAGGGAAAAGCAAGGAAAAAGCTAAAAGATTTTAGGGAAACTTAATCTAAAGTAAGTAGGTTTCATTTTATTTTTGTTTGTTTATGCTTTTCATTTTTATGAGTTGTTTAATTAATGTCAAATGTGATTATGATGGTTTTGTAATTATTTTTACTCTTGATGTTTGATGATGGATGGTTAAGCATGTATGATGAAAAATGTGCTTGGTCTGAATTTCTTTTAGGGATGGAAAACCCGAAATTAAGGTGAATTATTTCGGGGTCTTGGAGTGAGTTTTAGGAAAAATGCAAAGCATGAAAGTTGTGTATATATATGTCTACTACATCCCTGTGAAATTTAGTGATTTTTAGAAACCTATACATGGAGTTATGACTGATATGGTGTGGGTTGCTCAAATAGACACCTGTTGGAAAAATATTTTCTGTCCGAAATGGTGTGTGATTTATTGCGGGACCTTGGAGTGAGTTTTAGGAAAGGTGCAAAGAATTAACGTTGTGGGTATATATGTCTACTATATCCCTGTGAAATTTCGTGATTTTTAGAAACCTATACATGGAGTTATGACTGATATGGGGTGGGTTGCTCAAATAAATACCTGCTGGAAAAAAATATTTTCCATCCGAAATTGTGTATGAGTTATTTCGAGATCTTAGAGTGATTTTTAGGAAAACTACAAAGAATGAAAGTTGTTTATCTATATGTCTAATATCTCTCCTTAAAATTTCGTAATTGTTAGATATATATGTAGGAATTATGGCCAAATTGGTATGGGTTATGTAGGCATACTTTTGTTGAAAAGAAAAAACATATATATATATATGTAAAATTAAGTGGGCTTAGATTTAGATGAATGTGGGCATGAAATAAACCCATGGACTTAACTTAAAACATATGGGCTTGAAAGAAAAAAAAATGTGGATTCTATTAAATGGGCTTAAGTTAAAACAAGATGGACTTAAACTTATAACTAAGGTGGACTTAGATCAAAACAAATGGATTTGGGCTTGGATTAAAATAAATGAGTTTGAACTAAGATATAGTTAATAAACTTGGATCAAGCTAATGGGCCTAGAATAAATTAAATGGACTTGGACTACAAGTAAAAAGCTTGGTTTTAAAAATAGATGGGCTAAGATTAAAAGAAATGAGCTTGGACAAAATAAATAAATAAATAAATAATAATAAATAAATAAATTTATTCTTTTAATAATGGAAATAATTAGATCTTAATAGTAATGGAATTAATGAGCAATATTAATGAGCGGAGGTTGTGTTCCCGCTATGAGAACCATGATTGGTATGTGAACGATGGGTGAGTTGGACCGTGATTATGGTTTGAGAAATAAAAATTGGTACCGAGTTTGTTTGAATGTGATTAAGCATGTCATCACGTGCATCACGTGCATTGGGGGAAATTAATTTGAGAGAAATCATTGAGTCTTGAATTGACACGGTTTGATAACCGAATTGAGTGGAATGGGTAATAGCAAGGAATCCATAGTGCGAGCTCTATTTACTAACACCGTTAAGCGAGGGATAATTCCGCTAACCGTGTGCTACAACGAGGAAAATGCCGTTATGAGCGATGAGGTGATATTGAGATCACTGAGAGAAAGTAATAGAGCAGTAGGTGATAACATGATCACCGAGTGATAGTTCGCATGGACTTGCATATACCTAGGGTGCCCGGATTAAAAATGGATGAAAATGTGGGAAACACAATAGCATTGCATATCACGTGCATCACCCTACTTACTGAGCTTTGGCTCATTCTGTTATTGTATTTTTTTTATTCAGGCAAGGGTAAGGTTAAGCTGTTTGAGGATGCTACCGGTTCTCGCTAAAAGAGGCTCATGTATCACTGATAAAAATAGGAATATCTTTTGTTTGTAGAAAAAAAAGGGTATGAGCCAAATTTGTAAATTAAATATCTAGGCGTTTTGAGTATTTTGTAAATTATAGAATGATTATAAGGATGTTGTAAATTATTCCGTATGTTTTCAACAATGTAGTTATCTATGTATTTTGTTGTTTATGATGGAGGTAATAGGGGACATTAGTCCCAACAGTGTGGCGAACCTGGTCACGCCAGTTAGGTAACTGGCAAGGGAGCTGGGGGCGCGACATTTAGTGGTATCAGAGCTTAGGTTTAGTAAGTTGGGTAGAGTCCTAAGTGTCACATGAGCCCGAGAACCAGTACATTCTTCGACGGTAAATAAATAAATAAATTTCTGATTTATTTCTAGTTTGGTTCAATAACTGTATATGATTGTTGTGTATGTTTTGTGTTGTTATACAATTATAAACAGTAAAATAATGACGATTATAAATATTCGCGTTGTAGATGCCGTATATACGACGCGTACCCAGGTTGCTAGGACCCGTAGGCAGAGGGTTACTCTAGCTGCTTATTGGGTGGAACTAAATAACCTTGCGATGACACCAGATGAGGACATAGTTACTCACGTGACTAGAGTGCATGATTTGATTCAGCAGATAGTATTTGTTGATGCCAGTTTTACCGAGTACTGCAACCACGATTATATGCGGATGACATTACGCAGGACTCTCCTACCCAGGGATCAGCAGTTGCTGGATGAAGTATGGGAGGGTCAAATCAACCGAAATTGCTATCGGAACATAATCCGAGCCTTCTTACCAATACAGATTAGACGGACCCTCGATAGGATGATGTACAATTGGGGTCTACCTATGGAGATTGCTCGTGAGATTGGACGTATTGCATCAGTGGATGCTATCGATTGGTGGAGGGTAAAGCGCGCCCTTCCACGACGTGTCCGATACGTATATTCTGATCTATGAGCCGCACTACTAAGAAATAGTACGATGTAGTAGCCACCGTACTCTTTTGATATGAATGGGAATAACCCTTTTGGTTGTAATTATGATACGAAAACCCTTAGGAGTTGATGTGCTTATAAAAGCCGATTTTGTATGAAATGTTTAATATATATATGAAAAATATATAAATTTTCGTGTATATATATCTGAATGATTTTTGTTATATATTGCATATGATATGAAAGGTTATCGATATCATAACTAACCTAGATATAACATGACATGTATAAAGCTAAAACATGCCGCCAAGAAGGAACCCGGTGCGAGGAGGAGAAGGAATCTCCAATGATAACAATGTAAACCAACAAGATGTGTTGAATCGTATATTGGACATACTGCAGCAACAACAACAGACAATACAACAGCAACAACAAACTCATATGGAACAGATGGAACAACTTCTGGCTATGCGCCAACAACCCCCACCTCCTTCGCCTCAGCATAGGAATGATGCCGTGGAGAGATTCCGCAAAATGAATCCTCAAGAATTCTCTGGAGGTAATAACCCGATGAAAGCGGAAGAGTGGATTAAATCCTTGGAGGCAATATTTGAGTATCTACACTTCAATGATAACGAAAGAGTGTCGTGTGCTATCTTCATGCTAACCACAGATGCCCGCACCTGGTGGGAAAGTGCACGAGTAACAGTTGATGTACCCATTTTAACCTGGGTGAAGTTTAAGGAAATGTTTTACAACAAGTATTTCACTGCTGATGTAAAGGCTAGGAAGATTCAGGACTTTCTAGAATTGAAGCAAAATGGAATGTCGATAGGAGAATATGTACGAAGATTTGAACAAGGGTGTCGATTTGTTCCATTCATTGCCGAGGATGAAAACTTGAAAAAGAATCGGTTTTTAACAGGACTAAACCCGAGAGTCCGGAGTATGGTACGGATGTCTGCTGCTAATACTTTTCCGGAAATGGTAGACAAAGCACTGCTAGCAGACAAGGATCAGAAAGAGATTTCAAAGGAGATACAACAGAAAAGACAAACATTTAAATCTGGAACTTCTTCCTCTGGGCCATTAAGACGAGCCTTGCCAAGAAACTTCAACCGAAGTGGTGGTCCAGGAAGTGCACGAGCTGTCAGACCAACACCATATACCCCAAGGTTACTACCAGGTAGTCAACCAAGACCAATGTTGGGTAACCAACCTCGGTGCAATAAATGTGGGAGGTTTCACACTAGGGAGTGTCTACCGGATTTGAGGACTTGCTATATCTGTCACAAGCAAGGGCACATAGCCTCTAACTGTCCCCAAGTACAAAAACGAGGACTGGGAAGAGTACCTGCCCGGGTGTATACGATGACTCAAGAGGAGGCTAACCGGAAGGACTCGACAGTGATTTGTGGTAATGTCTCACTCCTTGGCTTGATTACTTATGTTTTGATTGATTCTGGTGCTACTCATTCATTCATATCAAAAACATTGGTAGAAAGCCTAGGTATTAAACCCGAAACATTGGCAGTAGGATATTTGATAGTAGTCCCTTCTGGAGAGTATATGGAGTCAACCAACCTAGTAAAACAGTGCCCAATACAGATTAAGGATAGGAGTTTGGAGGCAGATTTGATAGTACTGGACCTTCAAGATTTTGACTTGATTCTAGGAATGGATTGGTTATCGAAGTACGGTGCCCATATCGATTGTCGGGGTAAGAGAGTAGTTTTTAATCTACTTGGAGGTGAGCAGTTAGAATTTAAGGCTGATATGAAGTTTCAACCAATACCGATCACCTCAGCTGTAAAAGCTCGAAAGATGCTAGAAAAAGGGTGTACGGGGTACCTAGCACATGTGTTGGATAGTCAAGTAGAGCAAGAGTTGAAGCCGGAAGATATAGAGGTTGTACAGGAGTATTTAGATGTGTTCCCAGAAAATTTGACTACGTTGCCACCGGAGAGAGAGGTGGAATTTGAGATTGAATTAGAGTCGGGCACGACTCTAATTTCTAAGACTCCCTACAGGATGGCCCCAGTGGAGTTGAAGGAGTTAAAGGTGCAACTACAAGATTTACTGGATAAGGGATTCATACGCCCTAGTTCCTCGCCATGGGGAGCTCCAGTACTGTTTGTGAAGAAGAAGGATGGTAGTTTGCGGTAATGCATTGACTATCGAGAGTTGAATCGGGTGACAATTAAAAATAGGTATCCGTTGCCCTGAATTGATGACTTATTCGACCAATTACAAGGTGCGATGGTGTTCTCCAAGATAGATCTGCAATCAGGATATCACCAGCTGAGAGTAAGACCGGAGGATGTGAAGAAGACAGCTTTCAGAACGAGATACGGCCACTACGAATTCCTAGTAATGCCGTTTGGATTGACTAATGCTCCAGCCGCCTTTATGGACTTGATGAATCGAGTCTTTAAAGGATTCTTGGATAAATTTATCATTGTATTCATCGATGATATTCTGGTTTATTCTCGAAGCCATGAGGAGCATAGGGAACATTTAAGAGCTACCTTACAGCTATTAAGGGAGCAACAATTGTACGCCAAATTCAAGAAATGCGAATTTTGGCTAAAGCAAGTTGCTTTTCTTGGACATGTGGTGACAAAAGAGGGTATAGCAGTAGATCCGAGAAAAGTAGAGGCTATCCAAAACTGGCCTACCCTAAAGAACGTGACAGAGGTACGAAGTTTCTTAGGGCTAGCTGGTTACTACCGAAGATTTGTGGAGGGCTTCTCTAAGATAGCCAGGCCTCTTACTAACTTGATGAAAAAGAATGTCAAGTTTCAGTGGACGGATGCTTGTGAGAAGAGTTTTCAAGAATTAAAGCAAAGACTAGTCACCGCCCCAGTGCTAACCATTCCGTCTGAAAGTGGAAACTTCGTGGTATATAGCGATGCTTCTAAAAATGGGCTAGGAGCGGTGTTAATGCAGAATGGAAGAGTAATAGCCTATGCATCGCGGCAACTGAAAGAATACGAACGGAATTATCCAACACATGATCTGTAATTAGCGGCGGTAGTATTTGCCTTAAAAATATGGAGACATTACTTATACGAAGAAAAGTGTGAGATATATACGGATCACAAAAGCTTACGATATATCTTCACACAAAAGGAGCTGAATATGAGGCAAAGAAGGTGGTTAGAGCTAGTAAAGGACTATGACTGTATAATCAACTACCACCCGGGAAAAGCTAACGTTGTTGCCGATGCTTTAAGTAGAAAATCGATGGCACCGATGCGATTAATTCAACAACCGATAGCGAGGGACCTTCAAAGGCTGGAACTGGAAGTGATTCCTATGGGCCACAAGAATATTATATCAGCTTTGATAGTCCAGCCGACTCTGCAGGAGAGAATCAAGATGGAGCAACAGAAGGATGTAAAGTCGATGAAATAAAACAGAATATAGAGGCTGGGAAAGAGTCTAATTTTACGATGGATGAAAAAGGTGTAATCAAATTTAAGGGAAGGTTGTGTGTTCCCTCGGTAAAGGACTTGAAGGAAGAGATATTAAGGGAAGCACATGCATCTCCATACTCGATACACCCAGGAAGCACAAAAATGTATCGGGATTTACGAAAATGTTATTGGTGGCCTGGAATGAAGAAAGACGTGGCAAATCATGTAGCAAGATGTCAGATTTGTCAACAAGTGAAAGCGGAGCACCAAAGACCTTCAGGAACGTTAAAACCACTAGCAATTCCAGAGTGGAAATGGGAGAATGTAACTATGGATTTTGTCATGGGATTGCCAAGGTCAGAGAAGGGATCTGATGCTATTTGGGTGATTGTGGATAGGTTAACCAAGTCAGCCCATTTTCTTCCAGTTAAGACCACCTATAATCTGAATCAGCTTGCCCAGTTGTACATTGATGAGATTGTAAGATTACATGGGATTCCAATATCAATTGTATCTGATCGAGATCCAAGGTTCACTTCTGTATTTTGGAAGAGTCTGCATAAAGCTTTGGGCACAAAGCTAAACTTCAGCACAGCTTATCATCCGCAAACTGACGGGCAATCCGAACGAGTAATTCAGATTTTAGAAGACATGTTGCGAGCATGTGTTCTAGATTGGTCTGGAAAATGGGAGAAATATGTACGCTTAGCTGAATTCGCGTATAACAATAGTTACCAAGCTTCAATCGGAATGGCTCCATATGAAGCTTTGTACGGACGTCGATGTAGATCTCCCGTTCATTGGGATGAAGTAGGAGAAAGAAAGTTACTGGGACCAGAGTTGGTGCAACAAACAGCTGAAGCAGTGGATAAAATCCGTCAACGATTAAAAACAGCTCAAAGCAGACAGAAAAGCTACGCCGACAGGAGACGAAGGGATCTAGAATTTGAAATCGGTGACTATGTGTTCCTAAGGGTTTCACCGATGAAAGGTGTGCTGCGATTCGGAAAGAAAGGAAAGTTGAGTCCCCGATACATTAGGCCATTCGAGATACTGGATCGAGTAGGCGATAAGGCATATCGCTTGTTGCTACCATCATCCTTAGCGGGTGTGCATAATGTGTTTCATGTATCTATGCTAAGGAAGTGCATTGGAGAGCCTAGCCAAATTGTGGAGACAGACATACCAAACCTTACTCCTAACTTGACATATGAAGAAAGACCAGTCCAAATTTTGGATAGTCAAGTCAAACAGTTAAAGCACAAGGAAATTAGGCTAGTTAAAGTTATGTGGGAGAATCACGGTCGCGAAGAAATGACTTGGGAGCTGGAGGATGAGATGAGAGAAAAATACCCGATATTATTCGAATAGGTCAATTTCGAGGACGAAATTTCTTTTAAGGAGGGGAGAAATGTAACTACCGTAAAATTTGTAACCGTATAAGTGTATTGATCGGGATAATTATATTCGTACGTATGTATATGGTATATAGGGTATGTACGTGATAATCTGTAACCCGGTAAAAATATATACTAGAATATATGGTATGTACGTAATTGGCGTTTATGTACGTGATTGCTGGGATTAATTAGTGCACGTAAATGTTTAGGAAAAATAATTTTAGGAGAATTAATTAGTAAATCCTTTGTATATGTAATAAGTATAAAGTATAGTATATAAAATGATGATAGCCAAAAATAATAATAATATTAAAAATTCATAAAACCTAACCAAATGAATTGCCTTGAAATTCATAAAAATTTAAGCCTAATTTAACTTTACATTTCACCATAACTCCTTGACACATGGCATAAGCATTAAATGGAAAAGATGTTTAAGTAAAGCAAACATGGGGGAGAGGGAGGCATTTTTGTTATGCATCCCGAAATTTTACAAAAAAAAAAAGAGTGAAAGAGAAGGGAAAAAGGGAAGAAGAAGAAGGGAAAAGCAAGGAAAAAGCTAAAAGATTTTAGGAAAACTTAATCTAAAGTAAGTAGGTTTCATTTTATTTTTGTTTGTTTATGCTTTTCATTTTTATGAGTTGTTTAATTAATGTCAAATGTGATTATGATGGTTTTGTAATTATTTTTACTCTTGATGTTTGATGATGGATGGTTAAGCATGTATGATGAAAAGTGTGCTTGGTCTGAATTTCTTTTAGGGATGGAAAACCCGAAATTAAGGTGAATTATTTCGGGGTCTTGGAGTGAGTTTTAGGAACAATGCAAAGCATGAAAGTTGTGTATATATATGTCTACTACATCCCTGTGAACTTTAGTGATTTTTAGAAACCTATACATGGAGTTATGACTGACATGGTGTGGGTTGCTCAAATAGACACCTGTTGGAAAAATATTTTCTGTCCGAAATGGTGTGTGATTTATTGCGGGACCTTGGAGTGAGTTTTAGGAAAGGTGCAAAGAATTAACGTTGTGGGTATATATGTCTACAATATCCCTGTGAAATTTCGTGATTTTTAGAAACCTATACATGGAGTTATGACTGATATGGCGTGGGTTGCTCAAATAAATACCTGCTGGGAAAAAAATATTTTCCATCCGAAATTGTGTATGAGTTATTTCGAGATCTTAGAGTGATTTTTAGGAAAACTACAAAGAAGGAAAGTTGTTTATCTATATGTCTAATATCTCTCCTTAAAATGGCGTAATTTTTAGATATATATGTAAGGAATTATGGCCAAATTGGTATGGGTTATGTAGGCATACTATTGTTGAAAAGAAAAAAATATATATATATGTAAAATTAAGTGGGCTTAGATTTAGATGAATGTGAGCATGAAATAAACCCATGGACTTAACTTAAAACATATGGGCTTGAAAGAAGAAAAAAAATGTGGATTCTATTAAATGGGCTTAAGTTAAAACAAGATGGACTTAAACTTATAACTAAGGTGGACTTAGATCAAAACAAATGGATTTGGGCTTGGATTAAAATAAATGAGTTTGAACTAAGATATAGTTAATAAACTTGGATCAAGCTAATGGGCCTAGAATAAATTAAATGGACTTGGACTACAAGTAAAAAGCTTGGTTTTAAAAATAGATGGGCTAAGATTAAAAGAAATGAGCTTGGACAAAATAAATAAATAAATAAATAATAATAAATAAATAAATTTATTCTTTTAATAATGGAAATAATTAGATCTTAATAGTAATGGAATTAATGAGCAATATTAATGAGCGGAGGTTGTGTTCCCGCTATGAGAACCATGATTGGTATGTGAACGATGGGTGAGTTGGACCGTGATTATGGTTTGAGAAATAAAAATTGGTACCGAGTTTGTTTGAATGTGATTAAGCATGTCATCACGTGCATCACGTGCATTGGGGGAAATTAATTTGAGAGAAATCATTGAGTCTTGAATTGACACGGTTTGATAACCGAATTGAGTGGAATGGGTAATAGCAAGGAATCCATAGTGCGAGCTCTATTTACTAACACCGTTAAGCGAGGGATAATTCCGCTAACCGTGTGCTACAACGAGGGAAAATGCCGTTGCGAGCAGTAGGTGATATTGAGATCACTGAGAGAAAGTAATAGAGCAGTAGGTGATAACATGATCACCGAGTGATAGTTCGCATGGACTTGCATATACCTAGGGTGCCCGGATTAAAAATGGATGAAAATGTGGGAAACACAATAGCATTGCATATCATGTGCATCACCCTACTTACTGAGCTTTGGCTCATTCTGTTATTGGATTTTTTTTTATTCAGGCAAGGGTAAGGTAAAGCTGTTTGAGGATGCTACCGGTTCTCGCTAAAAGTGGCTCATGTATCACTGATAAAAATAGGAATATCTTTTGTTTGTAGAAAAAAAAGGGTACGAGCCAAATTTGTAAATTAAATATCTAGGTATTTTGAGTATTTTGTAAATTATAGAATGATTATAAGGATGTTGTAAATTATTCCGTATGTTTTCAACAATGTAGTTATCTATGTATTTTGTTGTTTATGATGGAGGTAATAGGGGACATTAGTCCCAACAGTGTGGCGAACCTGGTCACGCCAGTTAGGTAACTGGCAAGGGAGCTAGGGGCGCGACATGTTTGGTCTGGGTTTCAATTATGTTATGTAGAAATTGCATAAGAGGTTTGATTCTGATGAAGTTTCAAAACGTGATCCTTACTGTTTAGTTTTGTACAATTCTTTGTTTTTATTCTATTTTTGGTTATCTAAGAGTCAAGTAATTGTTTTTGCTAGTATTTGCTTCCATTTTATTTTGTGTGTTCGTATCATCCACAATTCATACTAATTTGTATTGCTACTCATGAAATCATAATCGTAGTTTTGTTTTACTTTGTTTTCAGTATGTTTATTGCTTCTTGAGTCTGAAAATCATAATTAGAGTGCGCTTTGAATGCTACTGACTTTGATTTATTGATTTTAGTTCCAAAAGAACCAAAAGAAATCAAGTTGTGAGGTAAAAGGCATAGTGAGCATATTAGAGTGTGATACACGAGATGTATGAGGATATATTTTGTGCTACTAACTGAATTTTACACATTCAAAGGATGTCTGGAAACAACGAATCATCGACACAAAATGTTGACATTGCTTTCCAATTGCAAGCCTTATGTCAGCAACTCGAGTTGTTGTCTAGGATGAACATGAATCTGAAAGATGATTTGAATCAATAAGGAAACATAATATTGGGGCTAATTGCAGAGGAAATACGGTCCATAAGGCTGTACAGAATACCAGATGTCATTTTAAAGAGTTTGTTGATGAAAACGTGGATGAGGGTAAAGATGAGTATAATGGTTATATATTGAATCTGAAAGCGATGAATCTTATTGTGAAAGCATGCCACCATTGGAGGATAGTGATGACAATGAGTTAACATTACCAGTTGTGGAGTCCTTGGTGATAAGGCGCACACTTCAAATTCAGGTCAAGGAAGATGAATGAGAGAATATTGTCCATACGCGTTGTTACATACAAAGCAAGGTGTGGTTTAATTATTGATACTGAAAGCTATGTTAAAGTTTGCAGTACCCACCCTTGTTAATAACTGAATTTGAGTACTGTTAAGCATGCGAAACCATAGAGATTGCAATGGTTAAATGATAATGGTGAAGTGAAAAAGACTAAACAAGTTATGGATCCATTTGCGATTGAGAAATATGTTGATGAAGTTCTATGCAACGTGGTACCGATGCAAGTAAGTCACATCTTGTTGGGGAGACCATGACAATATGATAGGAAGGTAATTTATGATGGGGTTAGAAATGGGTACACCATTGTAAAAAAATGGTAAAACTATCACTTTTGTACCTCTTAAATCCAAACAAGTATATTATGATTAAATAAAGCTAAAACATGAGTATGATGAGGCAATTGGAGATAAAATCAATGTGAGGATCAATGGGAGAGAAGACATCAAATTCAGCCAAAACTCAAACCACTACAACCAGTTCAAACATTCAGCCAAACACAAACAAAACAAACCATCCGACCACAACACAAAAAACACCCAAATGCAGTCGAGAGTGGAGGTAAGACAAGAGGAGAGAAGAAAGTCAGGAAGAGGGAAGAGAATTGTGTGAAAAAACTAAAGAAACAACCTATATCATAATGATTTTGATTCGAGGTCGAATCCTTTCGAAGAGAGAGGGGATGATGTGATTCGGTCTAGAAACACCAGCAAGGACCCATTACATGTTCAAGGGTTGGATTCGTGGCTTTTAGGGTTTCAACCGAGTCAGAATTGTAAGGACCGTTAGAGTATCAATATATAGGAAGGGTCTAATACAACCTTATTTGGGTCATGAAGTACGGACAGCAAAGGAGCCAAAAGAATCCTACTACAACTTGGAAACATGGGATTAATATAAGAAAAACACATTATAGGCTTTATTTAAGTTTGTTAGCTACAATTCAATGCTTGTTTGGGCTTAATTAAGACTTTGTTTTCAGCTAGGATCCAAGGCTTGGTAGTATTAAGTAATGGGTTTTTCAAATTTAGGATTTTGGGTTAGTTTTGAGTGGACCTCATTTAAGTCCACATAAGGGGTCAATTAGGGTTAATTTTTGTAACACCCTCAAATTATAATATCATGAATTCTCCTAACATTTCTTTACCAATGTCAAGTGTTGGGTAATATGTCTAAATCATGGGATTTTTTTTTAATTTCGACAGAGTTTTCTCTATTTTTGTTGATCCCAAGTTATTGACAACACTTCTATTATATGTCATTACGACTTCCATCTTGATCCAATCATCCTGGATCACATTCCATTCATCAAACAATAACTCAATATTCATACTTATCAATATATGCATGTCTCATGATATCAATTAGTAAATTAACATAAATATACTACCAAACAACTCAAAAGATAAACAAAATAATCATTATACGCAATAAATGCTAACTAACTACATATAAGCCTTTAAACTACATAAATACAACATTAATATTAGAAGTCATAATATATTTATAATAAATCTTATCTTATCATTTTGAAAATGATTCGGTCATACTAACAACTATACATATATATAATACATCCACTACATGTTACACCTTCTACTTAATTTTTACAACACAAAAGGATTTACACTCAAATTAACGACATCAATATTACATTCCAAAATAGTAATTCAAAAATAGAAGTATTCCTATATCTAATGATCTGCATCACCTCGCGATGTACCTGTTTCAACAATAACAATATTAAGTCACTTATTCACTATATTATTCTATTATTACTTAATTACTCTTAACCTTTGAAGTTTAATGATTTTACTTCAATCTAACTTAATCCCTTAATTTACATAATCTTTTTAAAATTTACAAATCCAGCTAACTCATCTTAATTACCAAATAAATCTAGCACTTTCATATAATTACTCAGAAATTTGGGTTCCTTCCTCAGTCACTAATAGATCCAGTACTTCCATTCGAATTACCCATCATCTGGCTAACCTCTTTTGTTAGCCAATCAATCCGTTGAATTTCCCAACATCCTGCTAACCTCTTTTATTAGCCAATCAATCCCATAATTCTATTTGAATTACCCAGCATCTGGCTAACCCTTTTTATTAGCCAATCAATCCGGTAATTCCATTTGAATTACCCCATATTTGGTTAACCTCTTTGTTAACCAACAAACCGGTAATTTCACAAAATTTATCGGTAATCCACATAATCATAACTCAATTTACTCATTTGCTTCATTCGTTTAATATCAATTTAATACAGATATTAAGGAAACTAAAAATTATAAAATAAGGCGACGAATCACCTACCTTCTGCTCGCTCCTCTTGTCTGATAACCTGCTCCAGACACAACTCCTGAATCAATCAAGTGTCATTATATCATTAGTCCATCAATATTTTTCTTACGTGCTGAAACACAAAGCACGTAATATTTTATTTGTAATTTTTTCTAATAAAATTCATTCTCAAATATAAGATCATTATATCATGATTAAACATGATTTGTTTCTAAATATTAACATCAAAACTCATTCTCACTCTTTTTCCTTCATTTGTCCAAATGTAGTGTTTCTTTTTCCTCCAAATTTTTCTTCATTTACTTGTTATTTCAACTTATTTTCATTATATTCCACTTCAATTTCATCATTTTTCCTTCCCCTCCTATTTCCCCCATATTCACATAAGAACCCTAAGTTCAAAAATTTAAGATTTAAGGGAAACTAAGGTAAAATTCCATGAAATTACTTACCATCTTAATCAAATAGGCTTAAGAACACATCTAAATCAAACATGAAATCTAAACTTCTCATGCTTAGCTATTGCTTTTCTTCCAATTTCTCTTATCTTCCAAGGTTAGTTGAATTTCCCTTCTCAAATCCTCCTTCCTTCACTTGCTTTAGTGCTTTGTAGCTTGAACTTGCAAAGTTATAAAGGTATTTTCTCAATTTCTTGTGTTTTCCCTTAACTTTTCTCTCTTTCTCTCACGTTTGCCCTATTTCTCTTTACTCTTTTCTTTTGTTTCTGCCCATCCGGCAGTGATTAGAAGAGAAGAAGAGCTTATATGTGTGTTTTAAATGGCCAATTTCTATTATACCCTTACTAATTTTATTTATTTATTTATTCATTTTATTTTTTATCACTAGAGTTGTAACATGACCCTAAACAATAACATGTCTCAATACAGTACATGTTCCGAAATAGTAAAAGGTCTTAACACTAACAATAACAGATCCAGAAACAGTAACAGTTCCAAACAGTAACAGATCACAACAATAACAAGTCTGGAAATAGTAACAGTTCCAGAAACAGTAACAGTTCCAAATAGTAACAAATCACAACAATAACAGGTTCAGAAACAGTAATAGTTCCAAACAGTAACAAATCACAACAATAACAGGTCCGGAAGCGATGCATGAGTTCCAAGCGATAATGAGATCCACAGCATTAACGAGGTCGGAAACAATACATGATTCCAAACAGTAACATATCACAACAATAACAGGTCTGGAAACAGTAACAATTCCAAACAGTAACAAACATTTACATAAAACTAATCAATTTTAAATTTTTCACCCGGAGGTTTTACAATTTTTAAAAGACTATTTAAACTCATGTTAGCTAAATTTCAGTATCCATTGATGAAATTTAATTCTGAACTTTTCAGTTTATGTGTGAGAGTGATTCTTGTATTTTTTAGTTCTTGAACGAACTGAATCCAACTTATTGAAGATTAATTGGCTTTGTGGTGTCATTCTACTCATTCCAATAGTGATAGTGCCTTGAGGCAGGTTTCCATTGTGTCACACTCCTATCAGACCTATTTTGGCTTTCCAGGATTAGATCCCATTCTTGGTTGTGGGTTACGTGATCATGAGGTTCGTATCATATACATATTGAGAAATTATCAAATTTTTGTTTGGATTTTATTATGTATTCTTTGATTTCTTTTAGCAAAATATGTGATTACATCTGTTTCTTAAATCACAATGTCAGTTTTATAAGTTTAATATGATTCAAATTTGTTAAGATAAATCGAGACCAAATCCTTAAGAAATAAAAACTATAGGAAAAATCATTTGTCAACAAAATCAAAACAGTTTATTTGATTTTGTATGTGAGAAACCTCAATCCCAAAAAACACATTTTGTAGGCCCAAGTAAGTGAGTAAAATCTCGGTTATCCCAACCTGTTATAAGAGGTGTACGCCCTAATTCGAAATCAAAACCTGCTATTTAGATCACAAATCCTCTAATACCATGCCCTTGAGACACTCCTAATAGTTACCAATAATAATACATTACATTTATTTCCCAAAAGCTTTTAAATCTTTCCATATCTAGCATATGACGAGGTGATTGCCCGCGCACTGCGTTAGGTTTTTTTATATGTAGAAAAATAATTGATTTTTTGCGTGTTGTAATTAGTTATTTTAATATTTAAGCTATAAAATTGTTATAGATAAAATCTGTTAGAAATGATTTTTTTCCGTCTTAAAGGAACAATGTAATCGAAATGCAGGGGAAGTGGCTCGTATATTGTTTTATTAACTTGGCTAAATATGTCTACCTATTTTGTTTATGAGTTGTCTTTTTTCCCTATTTTTTTATTTTAATATTTAATTACTGAAATTGTAATTAATAGAAATTCGTCTAAAAGTGATTGAATGTTGTTACTGTTAAAAATGTTTTGATAATTATTTTATCGGTAGATTGCACTTTTGGAATAAAATTTTTCTTTTAAAATAAGTCACGGGCTCCGTGTAACATACTAATTGATTGTTGTTTAATTAGCAAATAATAAAATTACAATCGTTAAATTTTAGCTTAGATAAGTGATTTGTTTTATGCACAATCAATTTGATTGATGGTTTTGTTTTAACTAATTTGGTAATAATTTAATTGGTAGATAGCAAAACCGCCATTGACCAAAGATATATTATTTGTTGCCTGCAACATACGAATTGTTTGTTGGACATGTTTTAACCGCCATTGACCAAAGATATATTATTTGTTGCTTGCAACATACTAATTGTTTGTTGGACATGTTTTAACTATTTGATGAATAATTTATTTGACAGATAGAAAAAAATAAATTGATAAAATTTATGTAAAAAATTTTTTACATATTAATATATTAAAAAAATAGAACACTGAGATTTGATATTTATAAAGAAAAGTCGGTTCAATTTTTAATATATATTTTAAGACATTAACATAAAACAAATATCACAATATATAATTAGTCTCTCTATTTTCTTAAGGAAAAAGTCCAAAAATAATATATATAAAAATTTAGGACTATCAACAATTTTTTTACATTTTAAAAAATTTAGTGTCGGCGGTGGCAAAATGTAGGGCATTTTTTTATTTAATTATTGTAGATAATTTGGCATAATTTTTCAATCTGTCTTGTCAATGTGTGTTTTTTTTGTGATATCATACATAAAAAAAGATGCAAGAGTTCTTTTTCAAAAAAATAATATTGACCAATAAATTTTTGTCTCAATTATTATAGTTGTCATTATAAATATTACTATACATAATTACTATTCTAATTATTATTTGTCATACTATCAATGTCATCTTAATTACTTTTTTGTAAGAATGATTTCTCATATTATTATATTAAAAATATTTTTTTAACTATGGTAGTAAATTATTATTTTGAAAGAAATATATATAAAAAAATAAAGGAGTTAAAATAAAATCCAAGATTAAAAGTACAAGTTAAAAAATTTAAAACACATATATTAAATTTAATTTGAAGGTCAAATTTTAAATAAATCTAAACATTGGTACTCATAAAAAAATTAAAACAAAAAAAGAAATTAAATGAATTAGGACTGAAATGTAACTGAAAAATATAATTAATTTGCATGGAATGATAAAATTGAAAAAAAGCAAATTTTGATACCTAAAATATTAAGAATTTATAATAAATTTGCATGGAAGGATAAAATTGAAATAAACCAAAAATATTAAGGATTTATAACCAATTTAAAAATTGAAAGACTAAGGACCTAAATGAAACTACAATATATAATCAATTTCAATTAGAGGACCTAATTGAAACAAATCAAACTATATAATAGCAATAAGGACCATACAACACAATTGAAAGTTCAAGGACTAAAAAGAAATATAAAAAACAGTGATGTGTGCTTGCGCAAGCAGGAGAGAGAAAAGGGGGCAAAAATTTGAACGACCATTGACATGTCTCCGGCCACTATGTCATCACACGAGCCGCTCCAGGAGCAAGAAAACATGGTTGAAAAGCATTCTAGATGTCGGTTGAGTATTGTTTAACGTCGTAGTATGCTGCACACGCCGTCCGAAAACCGCATGAAGATAAAAACAGACGGCGCACCAAAATTACCGCGGCAAATTTTATATTAGAAAAGGTATATAACCGTGAAACCCCTGCAATAAAGTCTTCCATTTTGTCCTATCGGGAGGCACTTCTGTATTTAGACATTTTTAAAGAATGTGAAATTCCCATGGCACCCCTCTCGCCAAACTTTTTTTTGTCCTTTTTGATGGGTGAAATAGTTCTTTTACTGTGAAAAAAATATTAACAAATAAATAAACCGGTTACCCGAACATGTGCAATTATCGTGGAACCCCTCTATCCAGTTGCTTTTGTTTTTTCAGGGGACAAAATCATTATTTAACATTAAATAAAAGACACTAGACCGGTGAGCCGAACAAATCGAAACAAACCAAGTGATATGTATGACTGTGAACAGTAATTAAACCGTTAGAATAACTAAATCGTTACTCTTTAAAAGGAGAAAGAGTAGCTGCTGTTCATGAAATCTTGAGAAGCTGGCCTCAATTTCTTGACCCTTTCAAAGCCTTTTAAACAAGAAGACAGTGCCATTGCTAAGCTGCACAAACTTTCGAGCAAAACAAAGCATTCTCTTAACATAACCGTCTCTAAACCTTCTCAAAAGCTTCATCTGTGACACCTTTTTTTGCTGCAATTTTGGCATCACTCTAACCCTCCATAGCTTCCACCTGCTTCGACCTCTCCCATTTTTCTTCTCACTCAGCCTCCGGTATAGTCTTCTTCTTCTATACCTCTTCACGCTTGCACCGATAATAGAACCAATTTTTTCCATACCGTCTGCACATAGAATTTCATGACCACAGGCAAGGCAAGTGAGAGGAGTTTGAGAGGGGCGGAGATAGTGCTAGGTTGAAGGCAAAGAGGGGCTAATGATCTTAAATAGGAGGAACTAAACTAAAATTTTTTCATTAAAAAAATGTTTTTTTTGTCAAAATTACTTTTTAAATGATTTCCAAACAGCCCGTCATATTTATATCCATCAATATAGCCACCTGCTTTTGGAGATTGCAGTTGAGATTTCGGTGAGTGTTATAAGAGATGCTTCACAATCATCAATGTCTATCTTTCATCTACCTCACTTTTACGTATCCTTAACACACCCACCATAGATAATTTATCAGTAGTTGGTCAAGTTGGTAATTCACTTTCCTCGAGATTAAGGCAATGCTTGGCTGGATGTAACCAATTTCAATGCTTGATACCAATATTTAAGATATTTGATATTATGTTTTAAAAGTGTTTTTGAAAAAAATATATATCCCTTTAAATTACATATTTTTAATGTATTTCATAGCAGAAAATACTTTGAAAAATAATCTGAAACACACTTCCAAATAGTCACTTATGATGTAGTTTCAAAAGTATAATATTATGTATAATTATGATTGTATTTAAACTTTTACATTACAAGTTAAATAACCGAAAAGAAAAGGAAAACAATAATAATAATAATAAAAAGCTATATACGGACCATTATATAATTAAAAGTGAAGAGAAATGATTGCAAATATTTTGCAACCCTTGAATCCCTATACCAAGCAATTGGAACGTATAATTTTTATTTAACATAACAAATCACCAAGAGATTTTCTTTCATTATGTATATTCAAATTATTTCCTTGAACTAATTTATTGTATAAATAAATGAAGATCACCTCGTAATTGACCCATTGAGGCTTAATATATAGAAATAAGATGGAAATGGACAAACTTAAAAATGCCGCTTTTCTTGCATCTGTTGTGCAATAGGAGAGAAAAAGGGATGGGGCCGGGGGCTGGTGGGTTGTTACAGGGGATGGTTATTATTTTGTTATTAATTCTATTTGTTATAAGTTTATTATTAATTATATAAATAGTGTTAAAAATATAATTTTAATATTAAAATAATCTAAAAATGAATTAAAATATAAATAATGTTTACATAATATATGTTTATTAATATTAAAAAAATATAATTTTAATATTAACATAATCTAAAAATTAATTAAAATATAAATAATGTTTATTAATATGAAAAATATATTTTTAATATTAAAATAATCTAAAAATTAATTAAAATATAAATAATTTTTACATAATATATGTTTATTATTATATAAAATATAATTTTAATATTAACATAATCTAAAAATTAATTTTCATTATTTAGTAGGATACTAGAATTATCCCAAAAGGGTGCTCGAGCAGATTTTATATAACAAATATATTTAATTAATTTTTAAAATGTAAAAATATATCATTATTTATTATATTTTCTTATAAAAATATATTTTTAACATTGAAATAATCTAAAAAATAATTAAAGTATAAATAATATTTACATAATACATGTTTATTAATATAAAAAATAAGTGTTTAATTTACTTGAATTATTAATTATATTTTATTATTATAATTATTAAATATTTAATATATATATATATACCCTTTAAAGTAATTTCACAAGTTAAAAGTAATATGAAAAAGCTTGGTAACCAAACACATGAAACTGTTTTTCATTAATCTCAAACTCAAAATCAGTTTTAACCAAACACTTCAAAACTTATTTTGAACCACAAATAAAATGCTTTTAATAAAACTGTTTTTTTAAAACCTCAACTACAAAAATAAAAGTTGTGCCAAACACAAATTGTGTGAAAAAGGGGTATTAGATGAGCTAGTGCAGTTTTGTGAAACCTGTGTTTCGCCAATAAAAATACTAATATTAATATTTAAGTTGCAGTGTAATCTGCGGTGTACCAGCTTGCTAGAACAATGACTTGGTGAGACAACTTTTATACTAAAACAATTAATGTTTACTCTACTTTTATAAATACAAATATAACCCATATTAATTAAAAAAAAGTTTTTTTTCCTTTTTTCCATATTGATTTCTAGATGTACAAAGATATTTGTACTGTAAAATATTATCTTAGTTCTAATAATTGATATTATTAATTTAGAGAGAGAGAAAAATCAAATTATCGCAAGTAAATTTTGAACTCTACAACAACAAAAAAAAATAAAAAAATAAAAAGCACTACAATTCGCATTATGATGGGTATGTTTGGTATTGCGGTTGTTGTTGTGGTTGAGGTTAAAAAAAACAGTTTTAAAAAAGTGTTTTTACGGTTCAAAATAAACAGTGAATGTTTGGTTAGAACTATGGTTGAGTTTGAGGTTGAAAAAAAGTAGTTTTGTGTGTATGGTTACCAAACTTTTCATTTCGCTTTTAACTTTTGAAATTACAGATTACACACGCACACATATTTTTTTAAAATGTTTAATAGTTATAATAAAAATATAATTAATAATTCAAGTAAATTAGACGCTTTTTTTTTTACTCTTTCATCAAACTACTTGTAATTCATCACGAACTAAATCCATATGTGAAATCCTTTGTGATCCCAGAACAATAGTAAAATATCATCTAAAATAAAATTAGGACTGCGAGATAAATTTTATATTGTGATATTCTTCTAATATATTATTTATTGTAATTAATTTTTAGATTATTTTAATATTAACAATATATTTTTTATAAGATATATAGCCCCAGTCCCTCGGTTGCAACGCACTGAAAGCAACAATTTGCTGCTTTCGGTGAAACATGGTTTCGGTAGCAGAAATAGTGGGCCCTATTATCAAACCACCTTTTTCTTTTGTTAACCAAACACATACTTGCAGGTGCACACTGCGTTTTCAACAAAACGCAGTCTGCTGAAAACGCAGTCTGCACCTCGTAAACAAACAGTCACCATAACTGGCTTTCAAGCTTCGGACTTTATTACCCTAATCTACAATCTTGGTTATAGACTATGACATGTTTGGAGATATAGTTAAAATTGTTTTTAAAGTTTTTAATACTTTTTATATTAGTATATTAAAATACTATAAAAATATTAAAAAATTTAATTTAAAACAAGAAATAAAAAAATTGAAATACAACGTTAAACCTCAACACTTTTTTTATTTATGCAATAGCCGAAAATGAGATATTTGATCCTAGAAAACACAAAGCATCAACATCAATTTTTTACCATAACGTTGGAATTATACCAAAAATTATCAAGAAACTGTGTAAGCACTGCAATGTTCTTATAATAGGTTCAAACTCATATTGTAATTTGTCTCTTTTGTTCATTGCATGCTCTCCGATGCAGCATGAATCTACACAAAAGAATAAAATGTAATATATATATATATATATATAAAATGTAATATATATATATTACATTTTATATATATATATATATATTACATTTTATTCTTTTGTGTAGATTCAAAGTTTTTTTTCTGTTATAAAATACAATTTATTTACACCACACCAGTTAATGCGCTACTTGAGAACTTGTTATGAGGTTTTTAATTCAAAGTTTTTTTTTCTGTTATAAAATACAATTTATTTACACCACACCAGTTAATGCGCTACTTGAGAACTTGTTGTGAGGTTTTTAATTTAAATTTTTTTTTATTTAAATATAATTAAAAGATTAATAATTATATTGTTGGATGATTTTTTAAAATGAATTATTTAATTATATAACTTATTGCTATTAATTGTAAAATTATATA
>CM063590.1:1143657-1160264 GCA_032356905.1 Salix exigua | reverse complement strand
CCTCAAACAGCTTAACCTTACCCTTTCCTGAATAAAAAAAATACAATAACAGAATGAGCCAAAGCTCAGTAAGTAGGGTGATGCACGTGATATGCAATGCTATTGTGTTTCCCACATTTTCATCCATTTTTTAATCCGGGTACCCTGGGTATATGCAAGTCCGTGCGAACTATCACTCGGTGATCATGTTATCACCTACTGCTCTATTACTTTCTCTCAGTGATCTCAATATCACCTACTCCTCGCAACGGCATTTTCCTTCGTTGTAGCACACGGTTAGCGGAATTATCCCTCGCTTAACGGTGTTAGTAAATAGAGCTCGCACTATGGATTCCTTGCTATTACCCATTCCGCTCAATTCGGTTATCAAACCGTGTCAATTCAAGACTCAATGATTTCTCTCAAATTAATTTCCCCCAATGCACGTGATGCACGTGATGACATGCTTAATCACATTCAAACAAACTCCGGTATCAATTCTTATTTCTCAAACCATACTCACGGTCCAACTCACACTCGGGATTCACCCATCGTTCACATACCAATCATGGTTCTCATAGCGGGAACACAACCTCCGCTCATTAATATTGCTCATTAATTCCATTACTATTAAGATCTAATTATTTCCATTATTAAGAGAATAAATTTAATTATTTATTTATTATTATTTATTTATTTATTTATTATTATTTATTTATTTATTTATTTTGTCCAAGCTCATTTCTTTTAATCTTAGCCCATCTATTTTTAAAACCAAGCTTTTTACTTGTAGTCCAAGTCCATTTAATTTATTCTAGGCCCATTAGCTTGATCCAAGTTTATTAACTATATCTTAGTTCAAACTCATTTATTTTAATCCAAGCCCAAATCCATTTGTTTTGATCTAAGTCCACCTTAGTTATAAGTTTAAGTCCATCTTGTTTTAACTTAAGCCCATTTAATAGAATCCACATTCTTTTTCTTTCAAGCCCATATGTTTTAGGTTAAGTCCATGGGTTTATTTCATGTCCACATTCATCTAAATCTAAGCCCACTTAATTTTACATATATATTTTTTTTCTTTTCAACAAAAGTATGCCTACATAACCCATACGAATTTGGCCATAATTCCTTACATATATATCTAAAAATTACGAAATTTTAAGGAGATATATATAAACAACTTTCCTTCTTTGTAGTTTTCCTAAAAATTACTCTAAGATCTCGAAATAACTCATACACAATTTCGGATGGAAAACATTTTTTTCCAGCAGGTATCTATTTGAGCAACCCACGCCATATCAGTCATAACTCCATGTATATTTTACTAACAATCACGAAATGTCACAGGGATATAGTAGACATATATATCCACAACTTTCATTCTTTTCACTTTTCCTAAAACTCACTCCAAGATTCCGAAATAATTCACACACCATTTCGGACATAAAATATTTTTCCAACAGGTATCTATTTGAGCAACCCACACCATATCAGTCATACCTCCATGTATATGTTTCTAAAAATCACCAAATTTCCCAGGGATGTAGTAGACATATATATAAACAACTTTCAGTTTTTGTACCTTTCCTAAAACTCACTCCAAGACCCCGCAATAAATCACACACCATTTCGGACAGACAATATTTTTCCAACAGGTATCTATTTGAGCAACCCACACCATATCAGTCATAACTCCATGTATAGGTTTCTAAAAATCACTAAATTTCATAGGGATGTAGTAGACATATATATACACAACTTTCATGCTTTGCATTTTTCCTAAAACTCACTCCAAGACCCCGAAATAATTCACCTAAAGTTCGGGTTTTCCATCCCTAAAAGAAATTCAGACCAAGCACACTTTTCATCATACATGCTTAACCATCCATCATCAAACATCAAGAGTAAAAATAATTACAAAACCATCATAATCACATTTGACATTAATTAAATAACTCATAAAAATAGAAAGCATAAACAAACAAGAATAAAATGAAACCTACTTACTTTAGATTAAGTTTCCCTAAAATCTTTTAGCTTTTTCCTTGCTTTTCCCTTCTTCTTCTTCCCTTTTTCCCTTCTCTTTCACTCTTTTTTTTTTTTGTAAAATTTCGGGATGCATAACAAAAATGCCTCCCTCTCCCCCATGTTTGCTTTACTTAAACATCTTTTCCATTTAATGCTTATGCCATGTGTCAAGGAGTTATGGTGAAATGTAAAGTTAAATTAGGCTTAAATTTTTATGAATTTCAAGGCAATTCATTTGGTTAGGTTTTATGAATTTTAATATTATTATTATTTTTGGCTAACAACATTTTATATACTATACTTTATACTTATTACATATACAAAGGATTTACTAATTAATTCTCCTAAAATTATTTTTCCTAAACATTTGCGTACACTAATTAATCCCAGCAATCACGTACTTAAACGCCAATTACGTACATACCATATATTCTAGTATATATTTTTACCGGGTTACAGATTATCATGTACGTACCCTATATACCATATACATACGTACGAATATAATTATCCCGATCAGTACACTTATACGGTTACAAATTTTACGGTAGTTACATTTCTCCCCTCCTTAAAAGAAATTTCGTCCTCGAAATTGACCTATTCGAATAATATCGGGTATTTTTCTCTCATCTCATCCTCCAGCTCCCAAGTCATTTCTTCGCGACCGTGATTCTCCCACATAACTTTAACTAGCCTAATTTCCTTGTGCTTTAACTGTTTGACTTGACTATCCAAAATCTGGACTGGTCTTTCTTCATATGTCAAGTCAGGAGTAAGGTTTGGTATGTCTGTCTCCACAATTTGGCTAGGCTCTCCAATGCACTTCCTTAGCATAGATACATGAAACACATTATGCACACCCGCTAAGGATGATGGTAGCAACAGGCGATATGCCTTATCGCCTACTCGATCTAGTATCTCGAATGGCCCAATGTATCGGGGACTCAGCTTTCCTTTCTTTCCGAATCGCAGCACACCTTTCATCGGTGAAACCCTTAGGAACACATAGTCACCGATTTCAAATTCTAGATCCCTTCGTCTCCTGTCAGCGTAGCTTTTTTGTCTGCTTTGAGCCGTTTTTAATCGTTGACGGATTTTATCCACTGCTTCAACTGTTTGTTGCACCAACTCTGGTCCCAGCAACTTTCTTTCTCCTACTTCATCCCAATGAACGGGAGATCTACATCGACATCCATACAAAGCTTCATATGGAGCCATTCCGATTGAAGCTTGGTAGCTATTGTTATACGCGAATTCAGCTAAGCGTACATATTTCTCCCATTTTCCGGACCAATCTAGAACACATGCTCGCAACATGTCTTCCAAAATCTGAATTACTCGTTCGGATTGCCCGTCAGTTTGCGGATGATAAGCTGTGCTGAAGTTTAGCTTCGTGCCCAAAGCTTTATGCAGACTCTTCCAAAATACAAAAGTGAACCTTGGATCTCGATCAGATACAATTGATATTGGAATCCCATGTAATCTTACAATCTCATCAATGTACAACTGGGCAAGCTGATTCAGATTATAGGTGGTCTTAACTGGAAGAAAATGGGCTGACTTGGTTAACCTATCCACAATCACCCAAATAGCGTCAGATCCCTTCTCCGACCTTGGCAATCCCATGACAAAATCCATAGTTACATTCTCCCATTTCCACTCTAGAATTGCTAGTGGTTTTAACGTTCCTGAAGGTCTTTGGTGCTCCGCTTTCACTTGTTGACAAATCTGACATCTTGCTACATGATTTGCCACGTCTTTCTTCATTCCAGGCCACCAATAACATTTTCGTAAATCCCGATACATTTTTGTGCTTCCTGGGTGTATCGAGTATGGAGATGCATGTGCTTCCCTTAATATCTCTTCCTTCAAGTCCTTTACCGAGGGAACACACAACCTTCCCTTAAATTTGATTACGCCTTTTTCATCCATCATAAAATTAGACTCTTTCCCAGCCTCTATATTCTGTTTTATTTCTGTCAGCTTTACATCCTTCTGTTGCTCCATCTTGATTCTCTCCTGCAGAGTCGGCTGGACTATCAAAGCTGATATAATATTCTTGTGGCCCACCGGAATCACTTCCAGTTCCAGCCTTTGAAGGTCCCTCGCTATCGGTTGTTGAATTAATCGCATTGGTGCCATCGATTTTCTACTTAAAGCATCGGCAACAACGTTAGCTTTTCCCGGGTGGTAGTTGATTATACAGTCATAGTCCTTTACTAGCTCTAACCACCTTCTTTGCCTCATATTCAGCTCCTTTTGTGTGAAGATATATCGTAAGTTTTTGTGATCCGTATATATCTCACACTTTTCTCCGTATAAGTAATGTCTCCATATTTTTAAAGCAAATACTACCGCCGCTAATTCCAGATCATGTGTTGGATAAATTCCGTTCGTATTCTTTCAGCTACCGTGATGCATAGGCTATTACTCTTCCATTCTGCATTAAAACCGCTCCTAGCCCATTTTTAGAAGCATCGCTATATACCACGAAGTTTCCACTTTCAGACGGAATGGTTAGCACTGGGGCGGTGACTAGTCTTTGCTTTAATTCTTGAAAACTCTTCTCACAAGCGTCCGTCCACTGAAACTTGACATTCTTTTTCATCAAGTTAGTAAGAGGCCTGGCTATCTTAGAGAAGCCCTCTACAAATCTTCGGTAGTAACCAGCTAGCCCTAAGAAACTTCGTACCTCTGTCATGTTCTTTAGGGTAGGCCAATTTTGGATAGCCTCTACTTTTCTCGGATCTACTGCTATACCCTCTTTTGTCACCACATGTCCAAGAAAAGCAACTTGCTTTAGCTAAAATTCGCATTTCTTGAATTTGGCGTACAATTGTTGCTCCCTTAATAGTTGTAAGGTAGCTCTTAAATGTTCCCTATGCTCCTCATGGCTTCGAGAATAAACCAGAATATCATCGATGAATACAATGATAAATTTATCCAAGAATCCTTTAAAAACTCGATTCATCAAGTCCATAAAAACGGCTGGAGCATTAGTCAATCCAAACGGCATTACTAGGAATTCATAGTGGCCGTATCGCGTTCTAAAAGCTGTCTTCTTCACATCCTCCGGTCTTACTCTTAGCTGGTGATATCCTGATTGCAAATCTATCTTGGAGAACACCATCGCACCTTGTAATTGGTCGAATAAGTCATCAATTCGGGGCAACGGATACCTATTTTTAATTGTCACCCGATTCAACTCTCGATAGTCAATGCATAACCGCAAACTATCATCCTTCTTCTTCACAAACAGTACTGGAGCTCCCCATGGCGAGGAACTAGGGCGTATGAATCCCTTATCCAGTAAATCTTGTAGTTGCACCTTTAACTCCTTCAACTCCACTGGGGCCATCCTGTAAGGAGTCTTAGAAATTGGAGTCATGCCCGACTCTAATTCAATCTCAAATTCCACCTCTCTCTCTGGTGGCAACGTAGTCAAATTTTCTGGGAACACATCTAAATACTCCTGTACAACCTCTATATCTTCCAGCTTCGACTCTTGCTCTACTTGACTATCCAGCACATATGCTAGGTACCTTATACACCCTTTTCCTAGCATCTTTCGAGCTTTTACAGCTGAGATGATCGGTATTGGTTGAAACTTCATATCAGCCTTAAATTCTAACTGCTCACCTCCAAGTAGATTAAAAACTACTCTCTTACCCCGACAATCAATATGGGCACCGTACTTCGATAACCAATCCATTCCTAGAATCAAGTCAAAATCTTGAAGGTCCAGTACTATCAAATCTGCCTCCAAACTCCTATCCTTAATCTATATTGGACGCTGTTTTACTAGGCTTGTCGACTCCATATACTCTCCAGAAGGGACTACTATCAAATATCCTACTGCCAATGTTTCGGGTTTAATACCTAGGCTTTCTACCAATGTTTTTGATATGAATGAATGAGTAGCACTAGAATCAATCAAAACATAAGTAACCAAGCCAAGGAATGAGACATTACCACAGATCACTGTCGAGTCCTTCCGGTCAGCCTCCTCTTGAGTCATTGTATACACCCGGGCAGGTACTCTTCCCGGTCCTCGTTTTTGTACTTGGGGACAGTTAGAGGCTATGTGACCTTGCTTGTGACAGATATAGCAAGTCCTCAAATCCGGTAGACACTCCCCAGTGTGAAACCTCCCACATTTATTGCACCGAGGTTGGTTACCCAACATTGGTCTTGGTTGACTACCTGGTAGTAACCTTGGGGTATATGGTGTTGGTCTGACAGCTCGTGTACTTCTTGGACCACCGCTTCGGTTGAAGTTTCTTGGCAAGGCTCGTCTTAATGGCCCAGAGGAAGAAGTTCCAGATTTAAATGTTTGTCTTTTCTGTTGTATCTCCTTTGAAATCTCTTTCTGATCCTCGTCTGCTAGCAGTGCTTTGTCTACCATTTCCGGAAAAGTATTAGCAGCAGACATCCGTACCATACTCCGGACTCTCGGGTTTAGTCCTGTTAAAAACCGATTCTTTTTCAAGTTTTCATCCTCGGCAATGAATGGAACAAATCGACACCCTTGTTCAAATCTTCGTACATATTCTCCTACCGACATTCCATTTTGCTTTAATTCTAGAAAGTCCTGAATCTTCCTAGCCTTTACATCAGCAGTGAAATACTTGTTGTAAAACATTTCCTTAAACTTCACCCAGGTTAAAGTGGGTACATCAATTGTTACTCGTGCACTTTCCCACCAGGTGCGGGCATCTGTGGTTAGCATGAAGATAGCACATGACACTCTTTCGTTATCATTGAAGTGTAGATACTCAAATATCGCCTCCAAGGATTTAATCCACTCTTCCGCTTTCATCGGGTTATTACCTCCAGAGAATTCTTGAGGATTCATTTTGCGGAATCTCTCCACTGTGTCATTCCTATGCTGAGGCGAAGGAGGTGGGGGTTGTTGGCGTATAGCCAGAAGTTGTTCCATCTGTTCCATATGAGTTTGTTGTTGTTGTTGTATTGCCTGTTATTGTTGCTGTAGTATGTCCAACATACGATTCAACACATCTTGTTGGTTCACATTGTTATCATTGGAGATTCCTTCTCCTCTTTCTCGCACCGGGTTCCTTCTTGGCGGCATGTTTTAGCATAATTATAACCAAAAAGGGTATACCTATTCATATCAAAAGGGTACGATGGCTACTACATCATACTATTTCTGAGTAGTGCGGCTCATAGATCATAATATACGTATCGGACACGTTGTGGAAGGGTGCGCTCTACCCTCCACCAATCGATAGCATCCACTGATGCAATACGTCCGATCTCACGAGCAATCTCCATAGGTAGACCCCAATTGTACATCATCCTATCGAGGGTCCGTCTAATCTGTATTGGTAAGAAGGCTCGGATTATGTTTCGATAGCAATTTCGGTTGATTTGACCCTCCCATACTTCATCCAGCAACTGCTGATCCCTGGGTAAGAGAGTCCTGCGTAATGTCATCCGCATATAATCGTGGTTGCCGTACTCGGTAAAACTGGCATCAGCAAATACTATCTGCTGAATCAAATCATGCACTCTAGTCACGTGAGTAACTATGTCCTCATCCGGTGTCATCGCAAGGTTATTTAGTTCCACCCAATAAGCAGCTAGAGTGACCCTCTGCCTACGGGTCCTATCAACCTGGGGTACGCGTCGTATATACGGCATCTACAACGCGAATATTTATAATCGTCATTATTTTACGGTGTATAATTGTATAACAACACAAAACATATACAATAATCATATACATTTATTGAACCAAACAGGAAAGAAATCAGAAATTTATTTATTTATTTATCGTCGAAGAATGTACTGGTTCTCGGGCTCATGTGACACTTAGGACTCTACCCAACTTACTAAACCAGGCTCTGATACCACTAAATGTGGCGCCCCCAGCTACCTTGCAAGTTACCTAACTGGCATGACCAGGTTCACCACACTGTTGGGACTAATGTCCCCTATTACCTCCATCATAAACAACAAAATACATAGATAACTACATTGTTGAAAACATACGGAATAATTTACAACATCCTTATAATCATTCTATAATTTACAAAATACTCAAAATGCCTAGATATTTAATTTACAAATTTGGCCCGTATCCTTTTTTTTTCAAACAAAAGATATTCTTATTTTTATCAGTGACACATGAGCCTCTTTTAGCGAGAACCGGCAGCATCCTCAAACAGCTTAACCTTACCCTTTCCTGAATAAAAAAAATACAATAACAGAATGAGCCAAAGCTCAGTAAGTAGGGTGATGCACGTGATATGCAATGCTATTGTGTTTCCCACATTTTCATCCATTTTTTAATCCGGGTACCCTGGGTATATGCAAGTCCGTGCGAACTATCACTCGGTGATCATGTTATCACCTACTGCTCTATTACTTTCTCTCAGTGATCTCAATATCACCTACTACTCGCGAATGGCATTTTCCTCGTTGTAGCACACGGTTAGCGGAATTATCCTCGCTAACGCGGTGTTAGTAAATAGAGCTCGCACTATGGATTCCTTGCTATTACCCATTCCGCTCAATTCGGTTATCAAACCGTGTCAATTCAAGACTCAATGATTTCTCTCAAATTAATTTCCCCCAATGCACGTGATGCACGTGATGACATGCTTAATCACATTCAAACAAACTCCGGTATCAATTCTTATTTCTCAAACCATACTCACGGTCCAACTCACACTCGGGATTCACCCATCGTTCACATACCAATCATGGTTCTCATAGCGGGAACACAACCTCCGCTCATTAATATTGCTCATTAATTCCATTACTATTAAGATCTAATTATTTCCATTATTAAGAGAATAAATTTAATTATTTATTTATTATTATTTATTTATTTATTTATTTATTTTGTCCAAGCTCATTTCTTTTAATCTTAGCCCATCTATTTTTAAAACCAAGCTTTTTACTTGTAGTCCAAGTCCATTTAATTTATTCTAGGCCCATTAGCTTGATCCAAGTTTATTAACTATATCTTAGTTCAAACTCATTTATTTTAATCCAAGCCCAAATCCATTTGTTTTGATCTAAGTCCACCTTAGTTATAAGTTTAAGTCCATCTTGTTTTAACTTAAGCCCATTTAATAGAATCCACATTTTTTTCTTTCAAGCCCATATGTTTTAGGTTAAGTCCATGGGTTTATTTCATGTCCACATTCATCTAAATCTAAGCCCACTTAATTTTACATATATATTTTTTTTCTTTTCAACAAAAGTATGCCTACATAACTCATACGAATTTGGCCATAATTCCTAACATATATATCTAAAAATTACGAAATTTTAAGGAGATATATATAAACAACTTTCCTTCTTTGTAGTTTTCCTAAAAATTACTCTAAGATCTCGAAATAACTCATACACAATTTCGGATGGAAAACATTTTTTTCCAGCAGGTATCTATTTGAGCAACCCACGCCATATCAGTCATAACTCCATGTATATTTTACTAACAATCACGAAATGTCACAGGGATATAGTAGACATATATATCCACAACTTTCATTCTTTTCACTTTTCCTAAAACTCACTCCAAGATTCCGAAATAATTCACACACCATTTCGGACATAAAATATTTTTCCAACAGGTATCTATTTGAGCAACCCACACCATATCAGTCATACCTCCATGTATATGTTTCTAAAAATCACAACATTTCACAGGGATGTAGTAGACATATATATAAACAAATTTCAGTGTTTGTACCTTTCCTAAAACTCACTCCAAGACCCCGCAATAAATCACACACCATTTCGGACAGACAATATTTTTCCAACAGGTGTCTATTTGAGCAACCCACACCATATCAGTCATAACTCCATGTATAGGTTTCTAAAAATCACTAAATTTCACAGGGATGTAGTAGACATATATATACACAACTTTCATGCTTTGCATTTTTCCTAAAACTCACTCCAAGACCCCGAAATAATTTACCTAAATTTCGGGTTTTCCATCCCTAAAAGAAATTCAGACCAAGCACACTTTTCATCATACATGCTTAACCATCCATCATCAAGCATCAAGAGTAAAAATAATTACAAAACCATCATAATCACATTTGACATTAATTAAACAACTCATAAAAATAGAAAGCATAAACAAACAAGAATAAAATGAAACCTACTTACTTTAGATTAAGTTTCCCTAAAATCTTTTAGCTTTTTCCTTGCTTTTCCCTTCTTCTTCTTTCCTTTTTCCCTTCTCTTTCACTCTTTTTTTTTTTCTAAAATTTCGGGATGCATAACAAAAATGCCTCCCTCTCCCCCATGTTTGCTTTACTTAAACATCTTTTCCATTTAATGCTTATGCCATGTGTCAAGGAGTTATGGTGAAATGTAAAGTTAAATTAGGCTTAAATTTTTATGAATTTCAAGGCAATTCATTTGGTTAGGTTTTATGAATTTTAATATTATTATTATTTTTGGCTAACAACATTTTATATACTATACTTTATACTTATTACATATACAAAGGATTTACTAATTAATTCTCCTAAAATTATTTTTCCTAAACATTTACGTACACTAATTAATCCCAGCAATCACGTACATAAACGCCAATTACGTACATACCATATATTCTAGTATATATTTTTACCGGGTTACAGATTATCACGTACGTACCCTATATACCATATACATACGTACGAATATAATTATCCCGATCAGTACACTTATACGGTTACAAATTTTACGGTAGTTACACCACTTGTATTACAACTGCTGCACTCCTATAAATACAGGAGATATCATCAATAAAACAATGCTCTTTCCACAGTTTCTATATGGTATCAGAGCCTTCCTCTCTAACGAGTTCTTCTTCCACAATGACAGCCTCATCAGAAACAATCTCTGTCAACAAAGAAACCAATATTGTGGCTTTCAATACTGGGTCTCAATTGCCCTTAAAACTGACCTCAACCAATTTTGTGTTATGGCGTGCTCAACTAACATCCCTGCTCATAGGATACGACCTCCAGGGATATATTGATGGCACCACTGTCTGCCCATCATCTTTCATTGCCTCAACAGATTCAACATCTGCAAGTGTCCCTAACCCAGCTTTTCAATGTTGGATTAGACAAGATAAATTAATACTTCACGCCATTCTAGCATCTGTCTCAGAATCTGTAATGCCCTTAATTGCTGCTTCTTCCACTGCTCATGATGCATGGACCAAATTGCAACGATTGTTTGCAAATAGATCACGTACCCGTGTTATGCAACTCAAGGAAAAATTAACTCTCTTACAGCGAGAGTCTCGGTCAGTCACAGACTACCTTCATGCCATTAAAACCATCGTTGATGAACTGGCAGTGATTGACTCCCAAATCTCAGCAGATGACATAACTCTGTATGTCCTTAATGGTCTTGGACCTGAATTCCGAGATATTGCTGCCTTAATCCGAAACCATGAATCTTCTCTCACATTCGAAGAACTTCATGACATGCTAGTCTCTCATGAAAGTTATCTTAAACGCATTGAAAAAATAAATTCAATCACCATTGCTACTGCAAACAACACTCATCGCAGACAACAGCCCCCACAGTTCTACCGAAATCAACGATCACACAATGGCTACTCTGGCCACAATCCTACAAACAGTCAACGATCATACAATGGCTACTCTGGCCACAATTCTACAAACAATAACTATCATGGTCGTCGAGAATGGCATGGCAAACCTCAAATAATTTGTCAACTATGTGACAAAACTGGACACTCGGCAAAAACATGCAGAGTAGCCCCACGCAACAAATCAGTAAATTGTGCTTCATCAACTGGAAACAAAGACAAAAGGTGGCTTATGGATTCAGCAGCATCTCACAATATCACATCTGATATTCAGAACCTATCAATCCACTCAGAATACGATGGCACTGACCAAGTAGTCATCGGCGATGGTTCAGGTTTGAATGTAACACATGTTGGCTCCATGACTATTCCCTCACCTTCAAAACCATTCAAACTTACTGAAACACTTTGCGTCCGATATATTCATCAAAATCTAATATCAGTCCATAATTTCACTCGGTCTAATAATACTTGTGTTGAGTTTCACCCATTCTATTTTCTTGTGAAGGATCGGAGCACGGGGGAGATTATTCTTCGCGGTAAATGTCAAGATGGTGTTTACCCAATGCCCAGGTCTGCTGCTGCCATACAACCCTCTGTCTTAGCACTTGTAGGGGAGAGAACATCAGCTGATAAATGGCATAGAAGACTTGGCCATCCATCATTCAAACTTGTTAATTTCATTATTCGTCAATTTTCCCTTCCAGTTGTTAGTAGTCGATCTTCATTGTCTTCTTTATGTTCAGCATGTCAATGCAATAAAAGCCATAAGTTACCCTTTTCATCATCCTCCTTGTCCAGTACTCACCCTCTAGAATACATCTATACCGATGTTTGGGGGCCTGCTTCTTCAACATCCATAGATGGATTTCATTACTATGTCTTGTTCATTGACCATTTCACAAAATACTGTTGGATTTTTCCAATTCATAGAAAAAGTGATGTTAGTCCATTTTTTCAACAACTCAAAGGGCTGCTGGAAAAACAATTCGGGTCTCCAATCAAACATTTATATTCTGATAATGGGGGAGAATACTCAGCCTTACGCAACTATCTATCTGCAAACTCCATTAGTTGGCTAACCACAGCTCCCCATACACCACAACAAAATGGAACTAGTGAACGCCGTCATCATCACATTGTTGAAATCGGGTTAACTCTAATGACCCAAGCACATCTCTCACCCTCTTACTGGTCATACGCCTTCCAAACTGCGGTTTACTTAATTAATCGCATGCCATTATCCATTCTGAAAAATAAGAGCCCATTTGAATGTCTATTTGGTCGACCACCCGATTACACAAAAATGCGCATCTTTGGTTGTCAATGTTATCCATGGCTAAAGCCATATATCACCAGCAAATTAGACACAAAATCAAAACCTTGTCTGTTTCTCGTGTATTCCACAAGTCAGAGTGCATACAAATGTCTGGACCTTGATTCATCTCGGTTATACTTGTCTAGGCATGTTGTCTTTGATGAAAGCATCTTTCCATTCTCAAAATCAAAATCTGTCAACACCCCTTCCCTGACAGCTGATGAAGTTCAAAATATTCCAGCAGTACCTTCACTTGGATCATCACCATCATTGACACATATCGTGCTGCATAACTTTCCAGGTGCTTCATCATCTTCAACAGCTGCCAACACAGCACCTACATCAACTGCAGACTCCCAAACTCCTGAGATAAATTCACAAACAGGTATTGTCATTCCTTCCTCTCCTTCATCTCCTCACACAACATCCTCTTCCACTGCAGACCCACCATCTACAGAGATACAATCTCAAACAACTCCTGTACACACTCGTACACATTCCATGACAACCAGATCAATGAACAACATCTACAAACCAAAGCAAATTCACCTAACCACCAAATACCCCCTTCATGCATCTGCCGAGCCAACATGTGTTTCTCAAGCATTGAAGGATCCTAAGTGGCGTAATGCCATGTCAGAAGAGTTCACAGCACTGGTCAAACGTGGAACATGGGAGCTTGTTCCTTCAAGTCATAATATCAAACCAATTGGCTGCAAGTGGGTATTTCGTATCAAACATAACTCTGATGGCAGTATTTCCCGCTACAAAGCAAGCCTCGTTGCAAAAGGATTCCATCAAAAACATGGTCTGGACTACAATGAGACGTTCAGCCCTATCGTTAAATCTGTTACCATTCGCACAGTACTCTCCCTTGCAGTACAAAACAAGTGGCAACTTCGCCAACTTGACATAAATAATGCATTTCTCCACGGAAAGCTTCAAGAACAGGTGTTCATGGTTCAACCCCCAGGCTTCATAAACACTACTCTTCCAACTCATATTTGCAGGCTAAAGAAGTCCCTTTATGGACTAAAACAGGCACCACGTGCATGGTATCAAAAATTGTGCACCTCTCTTCTTCAACTGGGATTTCAGCAGTCAAAATCTGATTCATCACTCTTCATCTATAATTGTGACAGGGACAAAATACTACTGCTAGCTTACGTTGATGACTTACTAATTACTGGAAGCAACCCTGCGAGCATCTCCAAAATCATCACTCACCTCAGCTCATGTTTCTCACTCAAAGATCTCGGTTCACTCCACTATTTCCTCGGAATGGAAGTATTACCTGTAGAGAATGGGTTATTCTTGTCACAACACAAGTATATTTGTGACTTGTTGACACGCAACAAGATGGATGGAGCCAAACCAGTTAACACCCCCTTAGCCACTAAAGACCAGCTACAACTCATTGATGGATCTCCACCTACTAATTCTACAGCTTATCGTCAAGTCATAGGTGCATTACAATACCTATCATTGACCAGACCTGACATCTCATTCCCTGTCAACAAACTAGCTCAATTTCTTCATCAACCCACTCATCTTCACTGGATTGCTGCTAAAAGGATACTACAATATCTAAAAGGGACACCTCACCATGGAATTCTTCTTCGACGCAGCAATAATCTAACACTACATGGGTTTTTGATGCTGATTGGGCAGGGGACAAAGACACAAGGGTCTCCACCTCAGTATACCTAATTTTCCTAGGAAATTGTCCAATTTCATGGAGCACACGCAAACAACGAGCTGTTGTGCGTTCTTCTACAGAGGCAGAATACAGGTCCCTTGCTTCAGCAACATCTGAAATCGTTTGGATTCACTCCTTATTACGTGAACTGGGCGTTCCAATTTCCACAACTCCAAGCCTGCGCTGTGACAATATTGGGGCTACCCAATTAAGCCTCAATCCAGTACTACACTCAAGAATGAAACATATTGCTATTGATCTACATTTTATCAGAGATTTAGTAATGAAAGGTTTAATACAAGTCTCTCATGTCAGCACACATGACCAACTCGCTGACCTGTTAACAAAAGCTTTACCTCGCCAACAATTTCTCAGGTTGTGCAACAAGATAGGCTTGTCGGAAGGATTGCCTATCTTGCGGGAGCGTATAAAGGAGATAACGTAAGAAGAAGTTGTATTTAATATCAAACACTACTTAAAGTCATATGTTGTACAATCCTACTTAGATTACAACTTCAACAGCATACCACTTGTATTACAACTGCTGCACTCCTATAAATACAGGAGATATCATCAATAAAACAATGCTCTTTCCACAGTTTCTATAGACCTTTTATATTTTTCTATTTATTGGAATAAGTACAGTAGCCTTTTCTCTTTCTGAAACATATTTTTTCTTATTTTTTTATAGTTGGAGTGTCAGATCAACTTACACGTATCATAACTAATCCTTGAACTCACTGAATATACTGTAAATCTAGTGAGTATATAAGACACTGTGGATTGACAAATGTTCATGGTGAAACTCTAACCCTGATAAACAATTACCTTAGGCAAAAACCCAACTTGCATATTTTTTATTATTTTAATGTCAGCATATTCACGCAATGCTTTGATATAACCTCTCGTTTGGGTGGGCCAATTCTCTTTCAAACTAATTTTAAGAAATAAAAATATATATATTATTTTGAAATACTTGAAGAAAAATAATTAAAAAGTAACTTCAACTCATTTTAAAAGGGTATTTTATTTTTATTTTTAATTAATTTTTTTGTTGATATTTTTAGATTATTTTCATGTGTTTGTATCAAAAATATTTTTTTTAAAAAAATAAAAATATCATTTTGATATATTTCTGAATGAAAAATAATTTCAGAAACAATTTCAACCACACTCCCAAACCGATACTAAAATTGACATGAAATATGTGTTAGAGTTTAATATATATATATATATATATATATATATATATATATATATATATATATATATATATTCTTTATCTTACTTAACAATCAGTAAAATGGCTCGAATCATAATCTAAAACTAGATTGATCTTCTCTGTATATTAATTTCTTGGCTCCAACAAATCAAATATGAATATAGTCATCCTTGTCCCGTGAACGGGTCTGGATTGTTTGTACTGTGCAGGGCAGGGCAAACGAAGAGGAATGATCTAACACATTCTTGAAGAGTAAATGATATCACATGAATAACCATATCTGTATGTCAAAATATTAATTGTATTTGATTAATGAGTTTACTTATCTTATAGTTTCTAGTTCGAGATTTGTTATTGCTAATATAATAACTACTAGATATTTATATAATTCTTAATTTTAAAACTCATAAAATTAATCGAGGTACACGCAAGTTGATCCAGACACTCTCGATAATAGTAATAATAAAATAGTATAGCGTGAAACACCGGTAACAGTCATGAAGGTGGTGATTCTTTAAATGCTTCAGCTTCTCCAAGCCCAAGTACTTTTTTTTTAATTAGAAATACAAGAATATAAAAAAATATTTCGGGGTGCAAAATAGTTTGAACGTGAAAGTAAACAGACATCCAGTTAGATTATTCAAGCGTTGAATAGTTGACATTTATTAATAAGTAATAAATCCATACCTAATAAAATTGAATGCTGTTTCTATCAGCTTGGAATTTGAAGGCTCCCTGCTGCGTTGGAGATGTTTGACCT
>CM063590.1:1071163-1143157 GCA_032356905.1 Salix exigua | reverse complement strand
CATGGATTTCTCGTAACGCTGCTTCGGCTTCAAATCCATCTAAGCATCTCAAAGAAAGTACCATCAGATGACCTCTTATACAAAAACCTCCCCATCAAGGTAAAAATCCATCGTTAACCTCCTCAAGGTTTTATTCTCTTTTGGATGCCCCAGTGGTTTTGTATGAAATTATTGATATCGTAGTACCAAGGGTTTTCATATATTTCTCCTTCAACCGAGTAGCATCCACAATGATAAGTCATACTAATAGCATTTCTGTATTTTCAAGACCAATGTTGTATTGCCTTGGGGGTCTATAACAAGGAATCACCACATGTAAACCAAACTTATCCAATCCATGGTTTACCTTGATATTCAAGATCAAGCTCGACCTTCTTTCCATAAACTTTCGTGGATGATAAAATAGGTTTCGCTAAAATCTCAAAACAGAATCCGATTTCATACATACCGGATCACATAAATTTCCACTTTTACAAGTGGTGCCGATGGATCTAATTTTGCAATAAACCCGCTTGAGGCTACCGCGAACCTTTTCTTGTCTTGGGAGGTCCGATTCCACCACTTATAACAGAGGTTGGAGGAAGCCTTTGGAATGGCCTCAACAGACTTCACATTGTTGTTTCCTCTTTGTAATCAGATCTCAACAAGCACCTACAGGATTAGGATTTTTACCATCATTGACCTCCTTGCTTTTGAGGCTTCCTTCATCTCGAGGATGTAGAATTCTCCAAATTCTTCCGGCTTCTCTCACCTTCAATAGATTCCTTTGTTCCCTGCTCAAATTCAGATTTTTCGGCCATCACCCAGCTCATGTTCGTAACGCTCTCTAGAACTCTTTGAATTTGCACATCTATCTTTCTTCATACCGAGTCAAGTTTCTTCTCGCTTCTTTCTCTTCCCTTACTTTCATTAACAAGTAACATTCATCCGTCTTATATCGCGACAAACCCAATATCGCTGGAGCTCAATCCATTCATAGATGAACTTAAATCACCGCTTTAACAATGGAAAGTATCGAGATATCAACCTCTAAGCCCCGAAAGCCATCAACGAGATTGAACTCCATATCAGCAACAACAGATGATCCAAATGCACTAGAGAAACGAGAGCTGGCACTTATATGGAGTTATGATGCGAATTCTACCACCAACAAACTCGGATGAGTACCTCCTTTTGAAAAATCGTAGCAACTCAACTGCAGCTTCAGCCTCACATTCATTATAAGAGCCGATGCACCATAATTTTTTTTTTTTTTTACCGCGAAGCTCCTGGCCGTCCGTAAAATCATGGAATAAATAAAGGCCAAGAACCCCAATCTCATGAAATGATGCTGATTTGTCCGTCAGTCAGTGTTTTATAGTCGTAAAAACTACGCCTATAATTATCAGGGAGTCGCCACCTAATATTAAGGTCACTAGGAAACTTATTGGTGTGCGAGAGTCTGGATAAGAGGACTTGTTGTTCAAAGAAAAAACACATCACCCCTACTACACCCTACCTAAACTAAGCTACATTGTTGTTTGATTGCTGGTCTTTTCTAAGGCTTGAAGTAGATCCCTCTACTTCATTGGAAGTTGAAAACCTAAAACCATTATAAAGTTTGAAAATTTTTACACCGTATTTAAAAATTAAAAAAAAAACTTTTTTACTATTTGCGAGTGTACTTTACAATGTAATTTTACACTGCAGTACTTGAAACAGAATAATTATTAAGTTTTTTTTATATTTTGGCCAAATCCCAACGGATAATCGTAAACTAGTTACAATATCCAATTTTCATTTCAAAACATGAGAAATATGTAACATATTTGTTTTACAAAAAGTATTCTTGGAAAAACCTTGGAACTCGGCTGTATACACAAAAACAACACATTTTATGTTTTTTTGTTAAAAATAGATTTTTTTGTATTTTGTTTTTAGTTTTTTTCAAATTTGGACTGGGTTGTCCAAGTAAATGGGTCGACCCAGCCTAGGTGGACCGAAGGCCCAACTCTGCTAGGCTTGGTCTGGACCCACCTTGCAAGCATGTCTAATGAAGAGTGATTGTCGTTTGCTCACGGACTGATGATTATATTCTTCTTTGCAGGCTGATAATTTGATAAAAGTGGAAGCTCAGTACATACATGTAGCTATGGGGCATGAAGATGAGTCCCTTGATGAATTTTGTCGAAGCACACAAAACATGTATAAATGACCTCATGTACTTCCCCACTCGCAATGCTTATGGTTCAACTATTTCTTTGTTGTAAATGTAGACATACTGTACATTACACCAATCCGAGGCAAATTATAAGAATCTCCTTTTCTTGCTGTGTTAATTAGTTTTTTTTTACTTTTTCTTTGAGTTTCCACACCCTTTTTTCAGTCTTCAGTATCTTCACAGTCTCTGTGATGTAGAATAGGATAGTAGCAAAGGTAGAGAGAAGTAGAATTCCCTATAGGATAGGGACTAAATAGAAGAATAGTTAGTAGTGCAGAGAAGAAAGAAGTCATTGTAGGAAAAGGTGCTAAAAAATTATCTCTTTTATATATTTCTCTTGTGTTGTTTCATTTCAACTCCATAAATTCTGAAGCAGCAATCTCTGTATTATGATCTCTAATGCAATATAAATTCCTGTAATACCATGCTTTCAATTTCCTTCTTTTCTCATTTTTCCTCGTTTCCAGATATAAGAATTAATATGTTAGCTATTGGCACCTTTTGAAGGAGATTTGCAAGTTACTGTAAGCACAAAATGTGGCCAGGCTCTCTAATGCTCATAATGAAAAGATATCCAATGCAATATAACTTCCTGTAATTTCATGCTTGTTTTTTCTTCTTGTTTGTTGACTTTTCCTTTATTTTAATACAATGAATAATATGCTAGCTGGTGGAACCTCATCGTAGGAGATTTGTATGATAGCTAAAATGTGGCACTCGGCTCAGAATGCTATGCCATACCGAAGGGCTCTCTAATTCTATGTTATGCAAGCAATGAGTAGAGGGTGGAAGGGGCCTTCTTCACCTTTCGCCTATGTCGCAAAGGAAAGGTCGAAGCCAATCCCAAAGAACTTTGCAGAGTTCTCAGATGTACCGATCTTTAGAACCTTAGAAAACTGATTCCTACTATTATCTTATGCTTGTTTCAACCCTCCATATAGCTTGTCAAGATCACAATTCCTAGGGTACTAAATTGCTTATTTTTAATAAACAACTATGGCTCGGAAGGCGACTTTTGCCACCAATTGAGTTGACCTTAAAGCGGATGGACACTGCTGGCACAGAACTTGAGTTCTATAAAATATCTTTGTGTCAGCCAATGCCTCCCAAAGATATTTTATAGAACAATCTTTAAACCAGAAACGCAGCATGCCCACTTGGAATTATATATATATATCATACAAATTACAGGGTAAATAATTGGTTTTAATTGTTTTTTGAAGAATCATTTCAAAATTCAAGGATTCCAAGCTGGCACATGAACGAGGAGAGACTAGTGATGATGGATCATTTTCCATAACTTCAATCATGTCGGATACCAGCAGCAATATTCCACCGGATAATTAATTAAATTCTGATAGTTCATGGGGAAATGCAGCTGAAGAATTAGTAACAAATAAGGAAAAATGACTAAAAAATTCAAAATTAATTTCCAGTTGCTAACCATTTTTGAAAGCAAAGGCTTTGAATATTCTAAACATTATTGTAGCGAGTGCCATGTCTCAAGCTTCTATACAAAAATATCAAGCTACTGGGGTTTGATGAGATGGTGTTTGAGAATGTGTTAGTAAATATTTTCAAAAAAAAAATATTATTATTATAAAGTAATCTAAAAATTACTAAAAAGATAATTAAAAAAAATAAATTGATCCTCACAGCCCACAGTACTTGAAGGTTTCTGCTTAAAAAGTTCACAAACCAACAAGTAAGTTGCTTTTCAAGGTGATTTTCGTTAAGAAATATATTAAAATAATATATTTTTTTATTTGTCAAAAATCATTTTTGATATCAACATATTAAAATAATCTAAAAACACAAAAAAAAATAATTTAAAATAAAAATAAAATATTATAGCAATTACTAGCAATTATTTTTATTGATTGAATGATGAAAGCTAAAACTTTTTCACAGAGATGAAAGGTGTAGCAGCATAGCAATCACAAACCATGTTAACTCAGTATGAAATAATCAGTAGTAAAAGCAACAGAGAATAGAAGTATCCAACTAGCTAGAGCACATCCGGAAGATTCACTCAGATTATTTCACTTCTCTCGAATAATTTTCGTGTTCCTTTGTCTGTTAGATAAAAAAATGGCTATCTCTCACTAGTCATTATCCATTCTATGAAAATTCTAGCGTTTGAGAGTGGTAAGAGCTTACACTTTGCATACCATGAAGTACAAGGCTAAAAGCTAAACATCTCCATGCAGGATTGTTTGATTTACGAGGCAGAGCGACTGACCCTTGAAAGATTGTTCTATAAAACAATGGTCTTTGGGAGGAAGTTCGAAGCAAAAGGAGCCGGAGCAAACTTTGCAAAGGAGATATGGGGATCTTGTGGTCGAGCTGGAAAGGATACAACAACTCATCATTAATTACAGAGCACTAGCAATACAACAAGAAGAAATTGCCGCAAAGAATCATACACTTGAGTTGGCTAAGCCGCAACAAAGCAAGTCGCTATGCTGAACTCCGAACCTTCCGAGCTTGTGATTTCGGATGAACATGGAAATTCAATGCCACCGGTTCGTCTGACAAGAAAGTTTTAGAGCAGCAAATGGATGTTGATTCAGAGAATGTGAACAAGGCAACCGCCACTGATACAAGCTTAATCAATGATGTGCCTTCGATGAGGTGCGATGACACCTGCATGTGGTAATGGCCATGAAGCTTCCGGTGCTAATCCCTCGAGTCCATATGGAAATAACCAAAATGGAGCTCCGGTTCGACAGAGGACTCAATGAAACAGAGGAGATATTGTATCGACTGTTGGTGTTGCAGATGAAGATTAAGGTGAATGGTGCTTCGTTGATGGGGATGTCGGTGATGTTGTTATGAGAACAGAAATTATGGACGGTTTAGCTTCATTGAAGGAGAGAATATCCAAGAAAGAGCCGATGGCTTTGACAAAGCCGATGTGATTCGAGTTTCCAATGGTGAAGATGATAAAGTAAATCAAATGAAGGATGAGGGAAAGTTGCCTGTCATTGATGTGGATCTTATCAATCTGAATAGGGAATTCGAATTGAACCGGGAAGGTGTCCCAATTGGTCAACAAGGGATAGAAATCGCTGAAGATTCCATGAAAATATTCCTAGATTCTTTGGATGATTATCATGAACAAATGGAAGCACTGCTCCAAGGTTAATCTCTAATGTGCCTGGTCGGTAATGATACGATTATTGTTGTAGTGATTAATCGGAAATTTTGGGAGTTTTCCTTGCCTATCATGTTCTTACCATCATTTTCTTCTGCTTTGAAATACCGAAAGAAACCAGGTAAAGAAGTAGTAATCATTGCTCGATGTAATCATGTTAGGTCGAGGAACCCTTATATTAATGATGAAAAATGTTGTATTCACTTCCCCTCTGTTGAGTATTCAATTAATGAATGGAAAATTTTGTAATGAATCAAAAATACCAAGAGTCCAGTGGCATGATGGTTCTCGCTCGCTATGGCTCAAGCATCCTAGCCATTGTATCTAGTTTTCCATGCTACAAGAAGTTTGGTGATTTGAATAGGCAAATGGATAGATTATTTTTTTTTGTAAAAATCTATTTTTTCTAATTCTTGTTTTAGTTTTTTTAAATTATTTTAATGTGATAATATCAAAGTAAAAATAATATAATAACTTGTGTGTCGGAAATGGATGTAGAACAACTAGTCTTAGATTAATTGGTGCCTGAAAAGGAAAAATACCGAACGCACTCAACTCAGACCTCACTAAACAAACTCAATGGATAATGTAATTGATTGAATTACAGCCATGATTCAATGAATTATAAATGTGCGGTTCAAAACCAGCACTGGGTCAAGTTTAAAATTAAATCAAAAATATTTTTGAACCGAACTCGGGACAAGTTTAAAATTAAATCAATTATAACTTTGATCTCGTTAAATTTGGGTGTTAATCCAACTAATTTTTTTTCTTAGAAGAAACCTCAGTTAGTCCTTCTAGTTTTAGATATGGTCTTCAACATGTTTCTACAAGTTGTCCTCTAATCCTCTTAATAAACATTTTTATTTAAGCTAATACTAATATCATCAATTGCAAAAGCTCAAATCCTCATGTATTGAGAGTTAAGATTTGTTTTTATGTTAATTTTTTTATAAAAAAAATCTTGAAAATGTATTGAATTGTTTTGTGGAACTTAGGTTGATCCATCCATCCAGCCTATAATTCAGGGTTTAGACTAGGTGTTTAATAAATGTGATCACAAGTACTATGATGCTTTCTATTTTTGAAATTTAATTAGTACAGACACTAAAATGCTTGAATGTTTACAATTGGACGAAGGACTTCCTTTGCGTTAGGATGCTCCCACTCCACTTCTCTCTCCCACCATTCTTTTGGATATGCAACGATCCTTTTAAGAGAAGGGGGGAGAGATGGCTGCCCATTTTCAAGCAACGGAAGACTAATCGCCATCCTCTTCAGCTTCTCACAGTTTGTTATGATAATTAGTTCAAGAGAATCGCAAATCAGTTTTGCACTGCAGATGCTTTTGAGTTCTGGTAATCCCCTCAAGCTCAAATTTCTTAAATTCGGGAGTCTGAATTCAGTGCTGTTTTCTTCATCTGATCTTCCTCCTACTACTATCTCCTCCATTTTCTCACAAACAGCAACTACAATCTTTTCCAGGTTTACGAGGTTTGGCAACAAGACAAGAGGGAACAAATTCTTCATATTTCTACATCCAATGCATTCAAATTCTCGTAGACTAGAAAATATAACCTTATAAGATGGAGCAGAGGAGAACCAAGAAGATGAAACCGAGCTCTCCATGCTTTCGCAACCCTGAATGCTGATGACCTCCAGTTCAGTTGCACTCTCTAGTGGCCAAACATCACATAAACTTCTTGCATCGATGTGTTCACAAAACAGTACTTGAATATCATTTAAGAACTTGCCCTGAAAATCTCTCTCTCTGTTGATACTCAAATTACAAAACAAGTACAAATGTTTTACTTGGCAAAGAATGAGAAAAACCTTCTTCGTTCCTATTGAAATTATGTATTTGCGTAATGATCGGATCCCATTCCAACATCTGTGGTACTCCACGAAGTCAGAGACACCTTCGAACTGGCATTCCAAAGTTTCCAAATTTCTCAAGGATCCTACTTCCTCTCCTTTAACAAAACACTTTTCTAGTACGAGTACTTGCAGGTGAGAGAGTTTTGGTAATATTCCACTCGGAAACTCCTTTTCACCACATCCACTCATTCCAAGACACCTCAGGCTAGTTAGGCATTCCATTCCCTGCGGCATCTTTTCAAGTTTAGTATGACAGAGATCCAACCTCTTCAGTGCCCTAAGCTTCTTTAATGATGGGACAGTTCTTAACCTCCAACAATCTTTCAGCAATAATGTAGTGAGAGTCACCAAATCAGAGACAGAGTCTGGCAAATTCTCAATACCTGTGCGAGACAGATCGAGGACCTTGAGCCCATGCAATTGCTTGAAAAATGAATCTGCAATGAGTCGCAAGTCGTAATTTCGACGTAGCAATAGAGTTGACAGATCTGGACACATTGGTGAATGGTCAGGTGGAATTTCTTTAAATCTGCTTTGCATTAGTGAAACTTTCGTCGATTCTCTGCCCACTCCTTTGCATCTGGCAGTTCTTCTAATTTTGCACCTGCTTTATTAAGGACTTGAGAGTTCTCTTGCTGTATTTTGATGGCCATGTCCCTAATCAAGTCATGCATCTTGACATATTTAGAATCATCACCTTCCAATAGGCAAACATATTCAAGTCTATTAAGCATTGTGTGGCCCTTGTCAACTGCATCTTGCCTCCTCATTTCTTCAATTATTCCATCGTCGATCAAAAAATCTATCAGCTCTTCCCTTGCAATCCAATCATCTTCGGGAAATAATGCACAGTATAAGAGACATTTTTGTAGTGGTAACCCATCATCTAACCGATCATAACTAACCCTCAATACCTTGAATACCTTCTCATCCATGTCCCTATATCCTGATTCTCTCAATTGCTTCAATGTACTCCTCCACTCATTTAGATTATCCACTCCCCTCAAGCTTCCTGCCATCGTAATAATACCTAATGGCAAACCAAAGACATTCCCTTGCAACATCTTTTGCAATTCTTTCCACAACCGGTGAAAGTGTTATTTCATCTCCAAGTTTCTCCACGAACAAGGTCCAAGCTTCTCCCTCGTAAAGTGGCTTCACTTCGATTTTGTGTTGGCAAGAAATCACGATTGCACCCTTTTGATCGAGTTGTTGTCATCAGCTTGCATCCTTTCAAGGGGACAGGAATGCCCACTTCGTGTAGCTCAAAATTGTCCCACAAATCATCTAAAATGAGAATCCATTTTTGTTTCTTCCTTAGTTCTTCTGACAATTTGGCAGCTCTATACAGATCATCATCCTCACTTGAAAGGTCTAGATCAAGACGTTTGGCAATAAGATTCTGCAATCTGTTAATACTGAAATTTTGAGACACAGTCACCCACCAAACATAATCACAAATATCTTGTCTTTGTAGAAGCTCATTGTGGATATGTTGCAGTAATGATGTCTTACCAACTCCCCCCATTCCATAAATGCCAATGGTTGGGAGTTTATCATCCATTAAAAAGGACCATATCACCTTCTTATTCTCTTCAAATGCTTGACCCACTGGCTTGTGATAGCTAGTAGGAAATGGAACTCCTCTAGTGTCACTTGTGTTGTCTTTAAGAATTCTAGAAGATCTAGCACCTGCGCTAGGCTGCGCTAATCTTCCACTATTCTCCACATCATGCTCCTCCACTGGCTCTGTCCTCCCTCTAGCTATGTTCTGCACATCATTCATAATCACATCATTGCTTACTGATGGAACAAATGGTTGATCATTGTATCTTCCATGACCAAGACACAATAGATCTGATGGCTGGGATGAATCTCCTTGAGGCTCATCAACTTGATTAATTGACGGCCTCTCACAAGGCCCACGTCTCTCCATAAGCTGCACTTGCTCTGTTCTAGGTATAGTCTGAAAGGCATCATGCCCAAAAGATCCTTCACCAGTGTCTTCCATGGCATTTTCTTCTTGGGAATGCGACTGAATTCTCTCTTCACCGGCACCTTGTTCCGTGCCCTGAACTCCCTCTTGTATCCTTGCCAAATTACCATTGCTTGAACTTGGTATGCTTTTATGTCTTTTGTTGCCACCATGCAAAGCTATAAATGCTGCTTCTTGAACCTTTTTAGTCACCTTAGCACAAATGCCAGCTCCACGCCCTCTCACTCCTGACAAATGCCATTTGATCCTCGAAATGGAAGTATCCTTGGCTAATATGTGCTTACAGAACTTACACTTCTTTTTTCCATCATTCATAATTTCAACATGTTCCCAAAACGGATCATTTGATCTAAGCATTTTGTCCTGCATAAAAAAGGGTAAAAATATTGAATAAAAATGAATGAAAAAGGAAAGGTTGAAACTAGAATAATAGGTTACAAACAGCAAACAAACTAAAAAGAAAGAACAATGAATCCAAAGTTGGGTTAACTTGGGGTCAATTTAGCAAGAACTCCACAAGGCATGGAATGTTTCCAAAGTTTATCATTAGAATTTCTACAACTTGTGTTTTACTTGAAAGATTCAAACCAGAGTTATATGTGAAAAACAAAATGAAGAAGATGGCAGTATAAATAATTTACGTGGATTCATGTTGTGCTTCAAGTGCTGGTTTGCTTAAGCAGTGTTCGGGGAAAAGAAAATACAAGAACAGTAAAGCTACAGCAATGAGAAGAATATTGTTTAGCAATAAGGAGGAGGTTGTAAGATTTTGAGCTCCAGGTGATTCGATTCAATCAGAGAAGGAAGCATTGATCATTACAAAGGTTTAAGTAACTCACTCAAGGAAAATAGGGAAATCAATGTCAAGGAAGGTGGGATGAGATTCGGGATAGAATGTTACAGTAGCAAAGATTATTGTATTGTTTGACAGGAAGGAAGCCACAAACTTTACACCTCTAACTTGCTTTACACCTATAATGTGCTTTCCTTTTGTCTAATTGAAAACTTCAACAAGAGAATCGAAGCTAATTGTCGACTAAGCTAACATGTGAACCCACCCCATTGTTTAAATTTTGAAAAGGTCGGCTCGAAACTATAATAGCTAAATTATATAATTTAATTGTTTTAATACAAATTATATTTATGGAGCAGTAACTCACTCTGGCAACATGGCTGAACTTTGTGGATTATACGGGCTAGGCCCGATCAGAACTTGATTATATTGATATGAAAACTGTCGGGGGCTATATTAAAAAAATCATCGTCATTTTTGGTCAAGTTTATTTTTTTCACAATTAAAGAAGTGTATATTTGAGGTTAATACCATTGATTCATTGGAGGTTGAGGTAGCATCCTAGGCACTTGATTGCTCATTGCTAAGTGATTAGTCCATTGTTGGTCACTAAATTGGCAACATTTGTGAGTAATTTCTTTATACATATGCAGAATTGTTAGCTGTTAATCCACTAACAATTCTCATCACTAACAAGTACAAGAAGAAGAAGAAGAAGTTAAATAATGATGAATATCATTTACCTTGATGGAGTTTGAGGCCAATATGGTCCTATACATGTATATTGAATCCTATGTTGTTAGTGATTTGTTATCTTTGTGTTTTTTCATCTATTTTGTCTACTTCTGCTTGATATATTTTTAGTTTAAAGTTATTTTTTTTAAAAATAAAATAAATTATTTTCTTTTTTAAGAGTTATTCCTGATATTATTATATTAAAAGTATTTTAGAATATTGAGATTAAATTTTCGAGATTTTAAAAAAAAAATACTTAGTTCTTTCTTTATATAAATTTTAATGAGTTAATATTAAAAAAATCTCAAAATATATAATTAGCCTCATATATTATTCAGAAAAAAATACCTTAAAAATAATTGTTATCATTATTTTCAATGACTTATCATATATATATATATATATATATATATATATATATATATATATAAAATAATCAAAAGTTTTGTAGGCAAACATGAAAGAAAATAACACATTAACTTAGATTGTGTTTGATAGTCTTGGTAATCTCTCATAATGATAATAATACTAACTTTGCTTTTGTCTATTAATTTTGTTCTTCAAATATTTCCATTTGTTCTTTATATTAATTTTTTTCAATGCTGCTAATATTATTTTTTGTTTTACTTTCAATCATAATAATAATTCAAGTAATTTATCATTCGATGTTGTATTTATTAAGAATTCAATTTTGCAACTTCTCTACATATAATGTTTTTTTATCTAATATGTTGGATTAATGATTTGAATAAATTTTGTGACTCAATATTGTTTTAATTTTTTTTATCTTATTTTTTAAAAATTGTATGACTTTACATTAGTATCAAACAAAAAATCTTAAACAATAAATTTTATTATAATCCAAGTGATTATAATAATTATATTCATAATGATAATAATAATAATTTTGCTTCTATCCTTTAACTATTTTAATTTTTTTTTTCAAAACAAATAATATATATGTTTTATGCTGATAATAATTTTTTTGCCTTCCATTATAAGAATAACAATTGAAATAATTTATAATTCAATGTTGTATTTATTAAGATTTAATTTTTACAGCTTCTATATATATATTTATATATATATATATAATGGTTTAAATCTAATAATTTATCATTCGATGTTGTATTCGTTAAAAATCTTGTAACTCAGTTGTCTTTAATTTTGTTTACCTTATTTTTTAGAAATTATGTTATTGAATATTAGTACTAAACACAAAAAATGTCCTATAATTAGTTTTTTTTATATTATCTAATAAAAAATCTGCGTAGGTTGATTATTTTGTTCGAATGTATAGAATCATAAAAAAATCTAGCACCAATTAACATTTTTTTTACATGTTAAAAATGGTTTGAATTGTTTTTTGAAGAATTATTTCAAAACTCTATCAAGCATTATAATATGAGAAGATACCTAGCTAGAAAATGTTAACGTCATGGAGCAAACCCAATACACAATGAATCGGCTTACAACAAGAGACAGTTCGCAATGGGAGATAATTCGGTTAGAGTTCTTACTTGTTCAAGTATTTGGCCTTGCATTTTGACTTTGCGAGGAGTCGTCGGGGCCAGCATCCGAGGCATTCGGCCTAGCATTTTGATTTTGCAATACATGGACTTGGGGTTCTCCATCCGTGATCTATATAAAAATGAAGTGATCATATTATAAAACCTTTCAATAATTGGTAGTCTCTCCAAGCAGTAAAAATCAATGGTGTATCTAACTCTCAAAAGGTATTAATACCTAGTAGATCTGTCAACGCTTTGAGACACTAAGCTCCCTTGTTGCATATTGTCTATGTGAGGAATCACGAAGCTTGATCGACTTGTCCTTGATTAGGAATACATCGAATCCTGAATCCAAAATCATTCGCAAAAAAAGAAGCATTACAAACTTATGTTTAGCTTGTCGGGTTCATGTTCAAGCTATGATGTTTCTTCCTGATTGAAATAGTAAATTTGTTTTTACAGGAAATACTAAACATGAAAAATTGGATACCAGGGAGCGAGGTTGATTAAAGCCATCATGTTGTGAAGTGGTTGCATTCTGTGTCGTATGGACATGCCCTACTGAGGTTGATGAATGGAGGAATTCCGGTGCCTGAAAAATATTCAATAATTAAAACTTAAAAATATTCTCGCTTGGTTGATTTTCTATTCCCATTATGTGCGAAAAAACAGAGAGAAAGAGGGACTGGGAGCTCAAAAAGGCTTGAAATCTCAGTTTAGCTGATCAAATATACGAGTATAGGATGATGGGAACTGTTTGACTATTGGAACCTCACTTTCAAGAATGGAGGAAATGGATGTAAATGAAAATCAAAAGAGAGAATTTTGAGAGACTTGATCAGGTGGCAGAGAGAATAGAGGTATGGATACATGGTGTTTTTGCTCTCAATTATATCAAGAAAATTAACCGAGAGAGATTGTGTGGAGGAAACTGTGGGAACTCTGAACTCACAAGAAAAATAAAGCTTTGTTATTAGTTGAAAACACAAAAACAAGTACATGCTAACCGATATAATCAATTGCAATTCTTATGTCTGGATTAACTTCCCAAATTGAAATGCTCAAGCAAACGGCCGCATACCTCAAGGTTTGGGAAGGCTCGGCAACATGGTTGAACTTTGTGGATCATACGGGCTAGGCGTGATCGGATCTTGATTAAATTGATATGGAAATTGTTGGGAGCTATAATAAAAAAATTCATCGTCATTTTTGGTCAAATTTATATATTGTTTTCACGATTAAAGAAGTGTATAATTGAGGTCAATACCATTGACTCATTGGAGGTTGAGGTAGCATCCAGGCACTTGATTGCTCATTGGTAGCTGATTAGGCCATTGTTGGTCACTATTTGAATTAGCAACATTTGTCGAGTAATTTCTTTATACATATGCAGAATTGTTAGTCGTTAATCCACTAACAATTCTCATCACTAACACGCATAAGAAGAAGAAGAAGAAGTTAAATAATGATAAATATCATTTACCTTGATGGGGTTTGAAGCCAATTTGGTACATTTTGGTTGATCCATGATGATGATGTTCCATCTAAACCTCTTAGTGCTGTCTGTTTGTTTAAAAATAAACAATTTGAAGCAAACTTTTTGAATCAATGGGTGATATAGCAATACAAAAACTTGCTAACTGAATGGAAATTGTAGCAAATTGGAGTAGTCACCATGGTTTGATCAGGAAATGAAGTTGGAAACTGAGTTGTTTGCTGTATAGTATCCACATCATTAACCATAAGAATGTTCTGTACAGCTTGATCATTACTTGGAAATATGGAGCTTTGGTTGGCTAGAACCTCCTCCCGTGGCGACCTGCTTCCATGGTCAGTAACATTATTGTTTTTTTAAGAACAATATGGAAAACTGTAGAAAAACTAAATTGCAAGCAATCATCTTCTTATAAAATATGCTTAAGAATGACGTACGAGAGAAGCTCAGATATTAATGTCTCAATATCCAACTGATTGACATCATTGTCCATAGAAGACGGTGGAACTCCTTCCATCTGACCACAAGTACAAGATGATTAGCATGTTCTGAGGTTTAAAAAAGAAGAGAAAGCAAGATGATTAGTACTATATATATATATATATATATATATAGAATACACAAAGAAAATCTGATGTTTTGCCTTAAAAAACTAGATATTGTTTTGTTAAAAAAAATCCAGAAGTTCAATTTAGATAAACGCCATAGTTACATGGATTAGAAAATCTGAGAAAAATATCAATTTATTTATCATGGATTTCTTTAAAGACTCAAACCATGGTTACAGATAATAAAATAAAATAAAAAAAACACCAACAAGATGAAGCATAAAAAATTAACCAACAAGATTCAGGACGTTCTTCAAGTGCTGGTTTGCTTAAGCAGTAATCAGCAAGGGAATAAAAATAAAAAAAACAGAGATCAGAGAAGAATATATGGTTTAAGAAAATAATAAAGCTACAATATACATAAATCTAGTTCAGATCTAGTGCGATGTGGAAATGAAAATAGGGAATTGTACAAGGAAATTGCTACGAAGGAAGCTTGCCAGGAAGGAAAATGTAAACTTCAAGGAAATGCAGAAGAAAGAAAGAAAGCAAGAGAGCTATTTCAGTTTTATGACCACAGAGGCCAAAGCAGAAAGAAAAGCCTTAGATCACGGAGACATACGACCCTACCCACCTTGTCCTCCTCACTCTATTCACTTTCCATGCCTTTAATTTTATCATACAGACCACCAAAATGTTATTTAAAATTTATTTTAAGGTAAAACAAGAAGAGAGAAAATCATTGAAGAGAGAAAATGTTCAATTGTTCGCATCATATACATACATACATATATATACACACACACACATATATATATATATATATATATTTATGTATATATGTATATATATATATAAATATGTATGTATGATGCGATATATACACACTTAGATAATAATATAAATCATATTAGAGGGTCTCACTTACAAGCTTAAGTTTTTAGGTGAGATGGTTCCTTAACATATACACATGTTCAATTTATAAAGGAGATAACGTAAGAAGAAGTTGTATTTAATATCAAACACTACTTAAAGTCATATGTTGTATGCAGTCCTACTTAGATTACAACTTCAACGAGCATACCACTTGTATTACAACCTGCTGCACTCCTATAAATACAGGAGATATCATCAATAAAACGATGCTCTTTCCACAATTTCTATATGGTATCGAGCCTTCTTCTCTAACGAGTTCTTCACCCAAGATGACAACCTCATCAGAAACAATCTCTGTCAACAAAGAGACTAATATTGTAGCTTTCAATGCTGGGTCTCAATTACCCTTAAAATTGACCTCTACCAATTTTCTGTTATGGCGTGCTCAGCTAACATCCCTGCTCATAGGGTATGATCTTCAGGGTTACATTGATGGCACCACTGTCTGCCCATCACCCCTTATGGCTTCAACTGATTCAGCCTCTGCAAGTGTTCCTAACCCAGCTTTTCAATGCTGGATTAGGCAAGATAAGCTGATCCTTCACGCCATTCTAGCATCTGTCACAGAATCAGTAATGCCCCTGATAGCTGCCTCTTCCACTGCTCATGATGCATGGACTAAATTGCAACGATTGTTTGCAAATAGATCACGTGCCCGTGTTATGCAGCTCAAAGAAAAATTAACTCTCATACAACGAGAGTCTCGGTCAATCACAGACTATCTTCATACCATCAAAATCATAGCTGATGAACTGGCAGTGATTGACTCACAAATTTCAGCAGATGACATAACTCTTTATGTCCTTAATGGTCTTGGACCTGAATTCCGAGATATTGCAGCCTTAATTCGAAATCGTGAATCTTCTCTTACATTCGAAGAACTTCATGACATGCTAATCTCTCATGAAAGTTACCTCAAGCGCATTGAAACAACAAACTCAATTAACATTGCTACTGCAAATAACACTCATCGTCGTCAACAGCCCCCACAATTCTATCGTAATCAACGATCACACAATGGCTACTCTGGCCACAATCCTACAAACAGTCAACGATCATACAATGGCTACTCTGGCCACAATTCTACAAACAATAACTATCATGGTCGTCGAGAATGGCATGGCAAACCACAAATCATTTGTCAGTTATGTGACAAAATTGGACACTCGGCAAAAACATGCAGAGTAAATCCACGCAACAAGACTGTTAACTATGCTTCACCAAATGGAAACAAAGACAAAAAGTGGCTTATGGATTCGGCAGCATCCCACAATATCACATCTGATATTCAAAACTTATCAATCCACTCAGAATACGATGGCACTGATCAAGTAGTGATCGGCGATGGTTCAGGTTTGCAAGTAACACATGTTGGCTCCATGACTATTCCCTCACCTTCAAAACCATTCAAACTTACTGAAACACTTTGCGTCCGATATATTCATCAAAATCTAATATCAGTCCATAATTTCACTCGGTCTAATAATACTTGTGTTGAGTTTCACCCATTCTATTTTCTTGTGAAGGATCGGAGCACGGGGGAGATTATTCTTCGCGGTAAATGTCAAGATGGTGTTTACCCAATGCCCAGGTCTGCTGCTGCCATACAACCCTCTGTCTTAGCACTTGTCGGGGAGAGAACAACAACTGACAGATGGCACAAAAGACTTGGTCATCCATCATACAAACTTGTTAATTCTATCATTCGTCAAAATTCCCTTCCAATTGTTAGCTCTAGTTCTTCATTTTCATCCTTATGTTCAGCATGTCAATGTAATAAAAGTCATAAGTTACCCTTTTCATCATCCTCCTTGTCCAGTACTCATCCCCTTGAATACATCTACACTGATGTTTGGGGGCCTGCCTCTTCAACATCCATTGATGGTTTTCGTTACTATGTCTTATTTATTGACCACTTTACAAAATACTGTTGGTTTTTCCCAATTAATCGAAAGAGTGATGTTAGTTCTATATTTCGTCAACTCAAAGGTGTCTTGGAAAAACAATTCGGTCTCCAATCAAACATTTATATTCGATAATGGGGAGAATACTCACCTTACGCAACTATCTATCTCGCAAACTCCATTAGTTGGCTCACAACAGCTCCCCACACACCTCAACAAAATGGAACTAGTGAACGCCGTCATCGTCACATTGTTGAAACCGGGTTAACTCTCCTGACACAAGCACATCTCCCTCCCCCTTACTGGTCATATGCCTTCCAAACAGCGGTTTACTTAATCAATCGCATGCCATCATCCATTCTGAAAAATAAAAGTCCATTCGAATGTCTATTTGGTCGCACTCCTGATTACACAAAAATGCGCATCTTTGGTTGTCAATGTTATCCATGGTTAAAACCATACACCACCAGCAAATTAGACACAAAATCAAAACCATGTCTGTTTCTCGGGTATTCAACAACTCAAAGTGCATACAAATGTATGGACCTTGATTCATCTCGGTTATACTTGTCTAGGCATGTTGTCTTTGATGAAAGCATCTTTCCATTCTCAAAATCAAAATCATCAACACCCCTTCCCGACGACTAATGAAGTTCAAAATATTCCAGCAGTACCTTCACTTGGATCATCACCATCATTGACACATATCGTGCTTGCATAACTCTCCAGGTGCTTCATCATCTTCAACAACTGCCAACACAAGCACCTACATCAACTGCAGACTCCCAAACTCCCGAGATAAATTCACAAGCAGTCATTGTCATTCCTTCCTCTCCTCACACAACATCCTCTTCCACTGCAGACCCACCATCTACAGAGATACAATCTCAAACAACTCCTGTACACACTCGTACACATTCCATGACAACCAGATCAATGAACAACATCTACAAACCAAAGCAAATTCACCTAACCACCAAATACCCCCTTCATGCATCTGCCGAGCCAACATGTGTTTCTCAAGCATTGAAGGATCCTAAGTGGCGTAATGCCATGTCAGAAGAGTTCACAGCACTGGTCAAACGTGGAACATGGGAGCTTGTTCCTTCAAGTCATAATATCAAACCAATAGGTTGCAAGTGGGTATTTCGCATCAAATATAACTCCGATGGAAGTATATCTCGCTACAAAGCAAGACTTGTTGCAAAAGGATTCCATGTTTTTATACAAACAGGAGATATCATCAATAAAACGATGCTCTTTCCACAATTTCTATACAATTGTTCGTGATCGTACATAAACATACATATATGTAAATATATATATTGTATATTGTCATTTCACTATTGTTTTTTCCCCTTCAAATATTCACTCCTTTCTTGAACTTGCCGTTTCTATTTCTACATTTCACTCAAGCATATGCTCTCTAGATTTTTCTCATTCATTGCACTTAATTGTTTTTGGACGACCTCATGACCGAGTCCTTGCATTAAAAAAATAACAGAGAGAGAAGGAAAGAAAAAATAATTTGAATTTGTGTTTATATTGTATAATTTAAAGTTAATTTATTTTAAATTTTAATTATGTTTGTTAAATTAATATTTTAATTTATATATATATATATATATAATTAATTATATATGAATAGTACAACCTCTAAACGGCACGCCGAAACGCTCCGAAACCAGAACGTTCGGTTCCAATACAAAAACCAGAACGGCGACCGAAACGGCATTGACAACCTTGGCTTTCACACACAACCTCAAACCCCAGTAGTCTAATAAGAGCTCCCCTAAAGCTCTTCCAGCAATTCCATGTGATGTTTGGTCTTAATGAGCACATAATTAAGACCATGCGCATGAAATATGAATGGAAGCTTTCTAATACTTTTAGTTTTTGCGTTCTGTTCTCGATGTCTTCTCTGATAAATTAACTTAAACTAAATTATTAGATGACAACTTAGCTTGGAAAGGATCTCCCAGCTAGTGGAAAAAAAAAAGCCTTCCACAAAGAATTGCTCTGGGCAGAGATCTAAACCAATACCTTGTGATACTGGTCTTGCAATCTATTAGCGTTGGTTTCTTGTGAAAGGATCATCCAGTATTTATGACAATCTTGTATTATTTGTTCAAAAAATTTGGTCATTAATTCAATGTCAAGGAAGGAAATCAATGTCAAGGAAGGTGGGATGAGATTTGGAAGAGAATGTTACAGTAGCAAAGATTATTGTATTGTTTGACAGGAAGGAAGTTCCTTGGAAGGAAGCCTCAAACTTTACTACCAAAGTTTGCTTTTCTTTTGTCTAGTTTGTTGAAACTTCAACAAAAGAATCAGAAGCTAATTGCTGACTGAGTTGACGTGTGGACCCACCCCATTGTTGAAACTTTGAAAAAGTTGGTCTGAAAAAAGCTGCTTAGCTTCACGAGATGCAAGTAGTATGCCTCTCCGTCCTCCCCCATAAACGTTAAGTATTGCTGTAAAGTATTGACTGTAATAACAGAAAAGTTGTGCTCCGTGGTTGCATTTGGTGTCATAAGAGAAGAATATATATATATATAACATATTGTTTTGTTAAAAAAATCCACAATAAAAAATCAGGATGCATAAATAAAACCCCAATAAAAAATAAAATGAAAAAAAAACTAAAAGTATAGATGCATAAATACAAATAAAAAATAAACACTGTCTAAGAAGGACAGAAAAAACCAAGGGAATTAATATCAAATAAAAAAAATTTAAGAATAATGACTGAAATGAAAAACAAAATATATAATTAATTTCAATCAAAGAATAAAATTAAAACAAATAAAAACCTTAGGACCAAACAAATAAAGATATTTAAAAAAAAATTGTTTTGAATTTTTTTTAAAATTAAATAATAAGGACCAAAACGAAAGGTAGAATATATGATAAATTTCAATTGGAGGAAATTAAAACTTGCATACCAAAATAATTAAAGGAATCAAGAGGAAACCAAATATCAAAAGAATAAGGACTATATTGAAAACCAACATATATACTCATTTTGAATTGAAGGGCACAATTGTAACAAATCAAAATTCCCATGGAAGGAATCAGAACATTGAGATTAAATTAATTTCAGATTTAAAAAAAACTTAAACTCTGTTTTTTTACATATATATTTTCAAGTGTTAATATTAAAAAAATATATAAAAAAATATAATTAGTCTCACATATTTTTAAGAAAAATAGCTTTAAAATATTTTTTATCATTATTTTAAATATTTTATTTATAATAAAATAAATATATAAAAATACTAAATAATTAAAAGTTTTGTAGGTTAATGATTCGCTGATGCGACCTTTTTTTTTAATCGTTAGCCTTAGTGCTACTATATCCTACTTATGATTTTACAATACATCAAGCTAAACTGTTTATTGGAACAGTTACAGACAGCCACAGTTAACATTCTTTTATTTTTTTATTCATTTGTAAACTCCACCAACAACCCCCACTAGTTTTTAATAAATATCTTTTAACTTGATAGAATTATGCGTACAAGAAGGAATTTTGCATGGATATTTAATCGATTTGATATTATATTTTATTTTTATTTGGATGGATTTTAAATATATATTTACTTAAAAAAAAAAGAAATTAATCATTACTCTACTCTCAATCACCCGTGAAAACATCATACCTCATCCTCAATTAACATGAACCCTTGATTTATTTACACTTTATTTGAGTTAATTAATTTTCTTTTTGAAAATTTAAAAAAAGGGAGATTGGTTTTTTATTTTTTTATAAAAGTCATAATCAAATAGAGGGGAGGAGTTCACAAGACTATAATATCTTAATATAAACAAGACTCTAATATAAAACCAATTTAATTGAGAAAAAAATAAATCAAATTATTAGATAGAATTTTAAAATATATAGGTAAAGGGAGATTCTTTTCACACAAGATGATTATTCTTTATTGAAAAGATGTTATTCTGCCATGCCATACACAGCTTGAACAGGAACTCCCAGCTTGGGGAGGTCAAAGCCCTTCCACAAATCATTTAATTTCAAAATTGCTCTGGGCAGCTCCTTGTCTTCATTATAAGCATCTAAACCAACACCTTTTGCCATGGATGGATTAATTTCTTTAACTATAAAAAAAATCATGTAAAGAGCTAAGAATTTTTTAGCTAACTCAATTTAAATTGATTGTTTTATAGATTCAAATGTAAATTAGATAATTGGAAAAAATATAGCTTAACTTTAAAAAAAAACTCTAGATGACAATTCTTTTTAAAAAATAAAATAACGAGATGATGACAAATTGGATCGACCATGATCCCTATGCGACCCAGGTAACGGATTCTATTAGGTTTAATATTTTTTATAAGCTTTTTTTTATTTAATTATATGATAAAAATGGATGCTTGTAAAATTGAGTGTGAACCATGAAATATAAATTTATTTGAGTCTGTGATAACCCTATAGAAAACAAATAAAAATAAAATTATGTAATTTATTTTCTAACTAATCCAATATTAAAGGACAAAATCATGAAAAAAAACAAATTAAAAAGAGACCAAAAGCAAATAAAGCATATTTGATCAGTGGGTAAACTCATCAAACCTATAAATCAGGTAACCCAAGCTAGCTTGTAAAACTCACGAACCAGGTTATAGACTCCATTAAGATTATAATTTGTTTTTTTTAAATATTTTTTATTTAACTATATAATAAAAAAATAACATGGTTGTTTAAAAACTCAAACTCTTAAAAAAGAAATTTGCGTTGAAAAAATATAATTGATTGCATTTATTTTAATTGTTTTTATTTTCTTTCTTGTTGAAGTTTTTTTGTTTTATTTTTAAGATAATTTTATGACTTGCATTGATTACGTAATAGTAATAATTTTGTGATTTTATTTATAATGTTTTTCTTATTTGCTTTTCTGTTACAATTTTTTTGGGATAATTTGATATTTTTTTATTGTTTAAACAACAACAACAATAATTGTAGTGTTTATGGTATTAATAATTATAATTATTGTGTTAATGGTGACAATACCTCTTAAAATAATATCAACAATATCAATAATAACAAATTTCATTATAATCCAAATGATTATAATAATTATATTCATAATGATAATAATACTAATTTTATTTTTTTCGTTTAATTATTTTTATTTATTCTTCAAATCAAATAATATTTTTTATGCTACTAATATTTTTTTGAGTTTTGTCTTCAATCATGATAATAACAATTAGAATAATAGTTCATATAATTTATCATTCGTTGTTATATTTATTATAAAATAAATTTTGCAGCTTCTCTATATATAATGTTTCAAATCTAATATCCCAAATTAATAGTTTGGAAAAATTCTATGGCTCAATATTATCTTTAATTTCTTATCCCAGATTAATTTAATCTCATTTTTTAAAGAAAAGATTTTTTTAATTTTATTTTTTTATAGATTCTATCCATTACAGTTTTACTATTTCATGTGGTGCAGAAAACAAATAATTCAACACCTATTTTATTTATTTTTTTTATATGGGGAAGTTAACGCGTGGTACATCCAGTGTTAAAACTTTGAAGAAGCTGCATGGAAAATGTATGGTTTATTTGTAACGTTGATAGCGATTATTTTTTTAATAATATATATTTTTTTTTCAGTTTTTTTACCGCAAAAGCCAAAGCAGAAAGAAAAGCCATAGATCAATTATTATAAAGTCTTTAATTTTATAAAGTCTTTGCAGTAACAAGACCCACCATGTCCTCACTCTATTCACTTTCCATGCCTTTGATTTTATAAAGTCTTTGCAGTAACCAAGGCAATGTGTATTTCCCATTACTCTTACATCAATTAATTCCATGCGGTGTGTGCTCTTAATGAGCACATAAGACCATGCGCATGAAATATGAATGGAAGCTTTCTAATACTTTTACTTTTTGCGTTCTGTTCTCGATGTCTTCTCTGATAAATTATCAGATCACAACTATCTTCAACAATTTATGACAATCTTGTAATTATTGTTCAAAAAATTTGGCCATGAATTCAATGTCAGGGAAGGTGGGAAGAGATTTGGAAGAGAATGTCACAGGAGCAAAGATTATTGTATTGTTTGACAGGAAGTTTGCTTTTCTTTTGTCTGATCGAAAACTGTCGAAGCTAATTGCTGACTGAGTTGACGTGTGACCCACCCCATTGTTGAAACTTTGAAAAAGTTGGTCTGAAAATATAAGAGATGCAAGTAGTATGCTAGGAGGGATGCCTCTCCCTCCTCCCCCATCAACATCAAGGATTGCTGTAAAGTATTGACTGTCATACCAGAAGAGTAGTGCTTAGTGGTCACTCGAACATATCATCAAGCTTGTCAAATGCATCCTGTTTTAATTATTTTGATATTTTTCCAATTTTAAACATTTTAAAAAATAATCATTACTCTACTCTCAAATACCCGTGAAAACTTCAGAACTCATCCTCAATTAACATGAACCCTTGATTTATTTATAGTTTATTGGCAACAATACCCTAATATTATCTCTTTTAAAGAAGGAAAGTCAATAACAGTAATTAAGAGAAGAATGCTAACTGAATTAAACAATATTAAAGCTTATTTTCCTGTATAATTGCATCTTAATACTCTATTTGTCCAAATTGATGTTGTTTTATGAATTTATGGTCACTGGAGTGTATGGTCTCAAAGAGCACACCAAAAGAGTTGCATTATCTTTGTTGCAGAATTAACTACAATGTTAATTCATAAATTGATTTGTTTCAATTTTACCCTTCAATTAAAATTGATTATATATTGTAGTTTCATTTTGGTCATCGGTCTTTTGATTTCCAGATTGGATTGAAATCCTTCAGATTTTCGGTATCAGAGTTTTGATTTGTTTCAATTGTATCCTTCAATGCAAATTGATTATGTATTTAACTTTCATTTCGGTCCATGTTCTTTTAATTTAAGGTTTTGTCTTGAATTCTTCAATTTTTTCTATATCAAAGTTTTGATTTGTTTCAATTTTGTCTTTCAAATTTAATTTATTATATATGTGTTTTTCATTTCAGCCATTATACTTTTAATCTTGAATTTTATTTTAATTCCTTTATTTTTTATATATTTTTCATAAATGGTTTCTATTTTTGTCATGTTTATATGTACATGCTCTTAGTTTTTGTTTTAAATTTTTATTATTTCCACTGTTATTAAGGTTTTAATTTTTTATGTGAAGTATAAATGACCTCATGTACTTACCCACTCGCAATGCTTATGGTCTCTCCAATGTTGCTGGAAATGTGAAAACAAGGTTAAAAGTTGAAAGGGAGAAGGCATTACGGCTTGAGAAGAAGGTTAATGTTCTCACACAAGGCTATCAGGTATATTATGGTTCAATTATTTCTTTGTTGTGAATGTAAACATACTGTACATTTTTTATTTCTTTGGGTGTGCAACTTGTCATTGATTTTCTTGCTTTGTTAATTAGTTTTTGTTACTTTTTGCTTGAGTTTCCCCACCCTTTTTTCAGCCTTCAGTATCTGCAGGGTCTCTGTGATGTAGAACAGGATAGTAGCAAAGGTAGAGAGAAGTAGAATTCCCTATAGGACAGGGACTAAATAGAAGAATAGTTAGTAGTGCAGAGAAGAAAGAAGTCACTGTAGGAGAGGGATAAATAGAGAGCAAGAGTTGATTATCACTGTTCAATTTATTTTTGAAAAGTCAACATAGAAAAGGCAGCTTTTTCCACCAATTGAGTTGACCTTAGAGCAGATGGACACAGTAACTAGAAGGGTTCCAAGCGTTGCAGAGGCAAGAGCAATTAGCAGCATCACACAGGATCAATGGTCTTTGGGAGGAAGTTCAGAAGCAAAAGGAACTGGAGCAAACTTTGCAAAGGAGATATGGGGATCTCGTGGCTGAGCTGGGAAGGACACAACAACTCATCATTAATTACAGAGCACTAGCAATACAACAAGAAGAAATTGCTGCAAAGAATCGTACATTTGAGCTGGCTGAAGCTGCAACAAAACAAGCTGCCATGCTGAACTCCGAACCTTCTGAGCTTGTGATTTCAGATGAACATGGAAATTCTATGCCAGTTGGTTCGTCTGACAAGAAAGTTTTAGAGCAGCAAATGGATGTTGATTCAGAGAATGTGAACAGTGCACTGGCCACGGATACAAGCTTAATCAATGATGTGCCTTCTGATGAGGTGCAGATGACACCTGTACAGGGTAATGGCCATGAAGCTTCCGGTGCCAATCAAAAATACCAGTAGCCGAGGGCATGATGGTTCTGCTCTGTTGAGTATTCAATTAATGAATGGAACCCTTATATTAATGATGAAAAAATGTTGTATTCACTTCCCCTCTGTTGAGCATGATGGTTCTGCTCGCTATGGCTCGAAGCATCCTAGCCATTGTATCTAGTTTTCCATGCGTTACAAGAAGTTTGGTGATTTGAATAGGCAGCTGGATAGATTATTTTTTTTGTCAAAATCTCTTTTTTCTAATTCTTTTTTTAGTTTTTTTAAATTATTTTAATGTGATAATATCAAAGTAAAAATAAAATAATAACTTGTGTGCTGGAAATGGATGTAGAACAGCTAGTCTTAGATTAATTGGTGCTGGAAAAGGAAAAATACCGAACGCACTCAACTCAGCCCACTAAACAAACTCAATGGATAATGTAATTGATTGAATTACAGCCATGATTCAATGAATTATAAATGTGCGGTTCAAAACCAGACCTGGGTCAAGTTTAAAATTAAATCAAAAATAATTTTGAACCGAACTCGGGTCAAGTTTAAAATTAAATCAGTTATAACCTTGATCTTGTTAAATTTGGATGTTAATCCAACTAATTTTTTTTCTTAGAAGAATTTGCTCAATTAGTCCTATTTTTAGATATGGTCTTCAACATGTTTCTACAAGTTGTCCTCTAATCTATCCTCTTAATAAACATTTTTATTTAAGCTAATACTAATATCATCAATTGCAAAAGCTCAAATCCTCATGTATTGAGAATTAAGATTTGTTTTTTATGTTAACTTTTTTTTTAAAAAAAAAATTCATGAAAATGTATTGAATTGTTTTGTGCAACAGAGGTTGATCCATCCATCCAGCCTATAATTCAGCGTTTAGACTAGGTGTTTAATAAATGTGATCACAAGTACTATGATGCTTTCTATTTTTCAAATTGAATTCGTACAGACACTAAAATGCTTGAATGTTTACAATGGGACGAAGGACTTCCTTTGCGTTAGGATGCTCCCACTCCACTACTCTCTCCCACCATTCTTTTGGAGAAGCATCGATCATTTCGAGAGAAGGGGGGAGAGATGGCTGCCTGTTTTCAAGCAACGGAAGACAAATTGGCATCCTCTTTAGCTTCTGGCAGTTTACTACGATAATTTTCTCCAGAGAATCGCAAATCAGTTTTGCACTGCAGATGCTTTTCAGTTCTGGTAATCCCATCAAGTACAGTTCTCCTAACTTCGGGAGTTTGAATTCACTGCTGCTTTCTTCATCTGATATTGTTCCTCCTATTAGCTCCTCCATTTTCTCACAATCTTTAACTCTAATCCTTTCCAGGTTTACGAGGTTTGGCAACAAGACAAGAGGGAACAAATTCTTCATATTTCTACATCCATGGCATTCAAATTCTCGTAGACTAGAAAATATAACCTTATAAGATGGAGCAGAGGAGAACCAAGAAGATGAAACCGAGCTCTCCATGCTTTCACAACCCTTAATGCTGATGAACTCTCTAGTGGCCAAACATCACATAAACTTCTTGCATCGATGTCTTCACAAAACAGTCCTTGAATATCATTTAAGAACTTGCCCTGAAAATCTCTCTCTCTGTTGATAGTCAAATTACCCAACACAACTGTTTTACTTGGCAAAAAATGAGGAAAATACATCGCCGTTCCAATTAAAATTCTGTATGTGCATAATGATCGGATCCCATTCCAACATCTGTGGTACTCCACGAATTCAGAGACACCTTCGAACTGGCATGCCAAAGTTTCCAAATTTCTCAAGGATCCTACTTCCTTTCCTTTAACAAAACACTTTTCTAGTACGAGTACTTGCAGGTGAGAGAGTTTTGGTAATATTCCACTCGGAAACTCCTTTACACCACATCCACTCATTCTAAGACACCTCAGGTTGGTTAGGAATTCCATTCCTTGCGGCATCTTTCCAAGCCTAGTGCGGAAAAGATCCAACCTCTTTAGTGCCCTAAGCTTCTTTAATGATGGGACATTTCTTAACATAACACATCCTTCCAGCAATAATGTAGTTAGAGTCACCAAATCAGAGACAGAGTCTGGCAAATTCTCAATACCTGTGAGAGACAGATCGAGGACCTTGAGCCCATGCAATTGCTTGAAAAATGAATCTGCAATGAATCGCAAGTCTTGATTTTGACGTAGCAATAGAGTTGACAGATTTGGACACATTGGTGAATGGCTGGGGGGAATTTCTTCAAATCTGTTTTGCATTAGTGAAACTATCGTCAGATTCTTTGCCCACTCCTTTGCATCTGGCAGTTCTTCTAATTTTGCACCAGCTTTACTAAGGACTTGAGAGTTCTCTTGCTGTATTTTGATGGCCATGTCCCTAATCAAGTCATGCATCTTGACATATTTACCATCATACCTGCTCCAATAAATACCTTCCAATAGGGAAACATATTCAAGTCTATTAAGCATCGTGTGGCCCTTGTCAACTGCATCTTGCCTCCTCATTTCTTCAATTATCCCATCGTCGATCAAAAAATCTATCAGCTCCTCCCTTCCAATGCAGTGATCTTCGGGAAATAATGCACAATATAAGAGACATTTTTGTAGTGGTGACCCATCACCTAATCGATCATAACTAACCCTCAATACCTTGAATACCTTCTCATCCATGTCCCTATATCCTGATTCTCTCAATTCCTTCAATGTATTCCTCCACTCATTTAGATTATCCACTCCCCTCAAGCTTCCTGCCACTGTAATAATACCTAATGGCAAACCAGCACATTCCCTTGCAACATCTTTTGCAATTCTTTCCACAACTGGTGAAAGTGTTATTTCATCTCCAAGTTTCTCCACGAACAAGGTCCAAGCTTCTCCCTCAGAAAGTGGCTTCACTTCTATTTTGTGTTGGCAAGAAATCTGCTGACAGACCCTTTTTGATCGAGTTGTTGTAATCAGCTTGCATCCTTTCAACGGGATAGGAATTCCCACTTCGTGTAGCTCAAAATTGTCCCACAAATCATCTAGAATGAGAATCCATTTTTGTTTCTTCCTTAGTTCTTCTGATAATTTGGCAGCTCTATACAGATCATCATCCTCCCTTGAAAGGTCTAGATCAAGACGTTTGGCAATAAGATTCTGCAATCTGTTAATACTGAAATTTTGAGACACAGTTACCCACCAAACATGATCACAAATATCTTGTCTTTGTAGAAGCTCATTGTGGATATGTTGCAGTAATGATGTCTTACCAACTCCCCCCATTCCATAAATGCCAATGGTTGGGACTTTATCATCCATTAACAAGAACCATATCACGTTCTTATTCTCTTCAAATGCTTGACCCACTAGCTTGTTAGAGCTAGTAGGAAATGGAACTCCTCTAGTCTCACTTGTGTTGTCTTTAAGAATTCTAGAAGATCTAGCTCCTGCGCTAGGCTGCACTAATCTTCCATTATTCTCCACATCGTGCTCCTCCACTGGCTCTGTCCGCCCTCTAGCTATGTTCTGCACATCATTCATAATCACATCATTGCTTACTGATGGAACAAATGGTTGATCATTGTATCTTCCATGACCAAGACACGATGGATCTGATGGCTGGGATGAATTTCCTCGAGGCTCATCAGCTTGATTAATTGATGGCCTCTCACAAGTCCTACGTCTCTCCAGATGCTGCACTTGCTCTGTTCTAGTTATAGTCTGAAAGGCCTCATGCCCAAAAGATCCTTCACCAGTGTCTTCCATGGCATTTTCTGCTTGCGAATGCGACTGAATTCTCTCTTCCCCGGCACCTTGTTCCGTGCCCTGAACTCCCTCTTGTATCCTTGCCAAATTACCATTGCTTGAACTTGGTATGCTTTTATGTTTTTTGTTGCCACCACGCATAGCTAGAAATGCTGCTTCTTGAACCTCTCTAGTCACCTTAGCACAAATGGCAACACCATGCCCTCTCTCTCCTGAAGTACCCTTGGAAAATGGATGATGACAGAACTTACACTTCAAATCTTTAACTTCTTTCCAAAACGGATCATTTGATCTAACCATTTTGTCCTACATAAAAAAGGGTCAAAATATTGAATAAAAATTAATGAAAAAGGAAAGGTTGAAACTAGAATAATAGGTTACAAACAGCAAAGAAACTAAAAAGAATGAACAATGAATCCAGGGTTAACTTGGGGTCAATTTAGAAAGAACTCCACAAGACATGGAATGTTTCCAAAGTTTATCATTAAAATTTCTACAACTTGTGTTTTACTTGAAAGATTGAAACCAGAGTTATATGTGAAAAACAAAATGAAGAACATGGGAATATATATAATTTATGTGGATTCAAGTTGTGCTTCAAATGTTGGTTTGCTTAAGTAGTGTTCAAGGAAAAAAATACAAGAACAGAAAGCACAGAACAGAGAAGAGTATATGGTTTAACAATAAGGAGGAGGTTGCAAGATGTTGAGCTCCAGGTGATTCGATTCAATCAGAGAAGGAAGCATTGATCATCTCGAAGGTTTAAGACATTTGATAAGGGAAATTGGGAAATCAATGTCAAGGATGGTGGGATGAGATTCGGGATAGAATGTTACAGTAGCAAAGATTATTGTATTGTTTGACAGGAAGGAAGCCACAAACTTTACACCTCTAACTTGCTTTCCTTTTGTCTAATTGAAAACTTCAACAAGAGAATCAAATTACTGACTAAGCTGACATGTGAACCCACCCCATTGTTTAAACTTTGAAAAGGCTGGCCTGAAACTATAATAGCCTGATATAATACACAAGTAACTTTATAATATAATTTAATTTTTTTAATACAAATTATATTTATGGAGCAGTAACTCACTCTGGCAACATGGCTGCACTTTGTGGATTATACGGGTTTGGCCTGATCAGAACTTGATTATATTGATATGAAAATTGTCGGGGGCTATATTAAAAAAAATCATCGTCATTTTTGGTCAAGTTTATTGTTTTCACGATTAAAGAAGTGTATATTTGAGGTTAATACAATTGATTCATTGGAGGTTGAGGTAGCATCCCAGACACTTGATTGCTCATTGGTAGCTGATTAGTCCATTGTTGGTCACTAAATTAGCAACATTTGTTAGTAATTTCTTTATACATATGCAGAATTGTTAGCTGTTAATCCGCTAACAATTCTCATCACTAACACGTACAGGAAGAAGAAGAAGTTAAATAATGATGAATATCATTTACCTTGATGGAGTTTGAGGCCAATTTGGTCCTATACATATATATTGAATCCTATGTTGTTAGTGATTTGTTATCTTTGTGTTTTTTCATCTATTTTGTCTACTTGTGGCTTGATATATTTTTAGTTTAAACTTATTTTTTAAAAAAAGAAAATAAATTATTTTCTTTTTTAAGAGTTATTCCTGATATTATTATATTAAAAGTATTTTAGAACATTGAGATTAAATTTTCGAGATTTAAAAAAAAAACTTAATTCTTTCTTTATATAAATTTTAATGAGTTAATATTAAAAAAAATCTCAAAATATATAATTAGCCTCATATATTTTTCAGAAAAAAATTCCTTAAAAATAATCGTTATCATTATTTTCAATGACTTATCCATAATATATATATATATATATATATAAATCAAAAGTTTTGTAGGCAAACATGAAAGAAAATAACACATTAACTTAGATTGTGTTTGATAGTCTTGGTAATGTCTCATAATGATAATAATACTAATTTTGCTTTTGTCTATTAATTTTGTTCTTCAAATATTTCCATTTGTTCTTTATATTAATTTTTTTCAATGCTGCTAATATTATTTTTTGTTTTACTTTCAATCATAATAATAATTCAAGTAATTTGTCATTTGATGTTGTATTTATTAAGAATTCAATTTTGCAACTTCTCTACATATAATGTTTTTTTTATCTAATATGTTGGATTAATGATTTGAATAAATTTTGTGACTCAATATTGTTTTAATTTTTTATATTATTTTTTAAAAATTGTATGACTTTACATTAGTATCAAACAAAAAATCTTAAACAATAAATTTTATTATAATCCAAGTGATTATAATAATTATATTATTAATGATAATAATAATAATTTTGCTTCTGTCCTTTAACTATTTTAATTTGTTTTTCAAAACAAATAATATATTTTTTTTATGCTAATAATAATTTTTTTGCCTTCCATTATAAGAATAACAATTGAAATAATTTATAATTCAATGTTGTATTTATTAAGATTTAATTTTTACAGCTTCTATATATATATATTTATATATATATATATAATGGTTTAAATCTAATAATTTATCATTCGATGTTGTATTCGTTAAAAATCTTGTAACTCAGTTGTCTTTAATTTTGTTTACCTTATTTTTTAGAAATTATGTTATTGAATATTAGTACTAAACACAAAAAATGTCCTATAATTAGTTTTTTTTATATTATCTAATAAAAAATCTGCGTAGGTTGATTATTTTGTTCGAATGTATAGAATCATAAAAAAATCTAGCACCAATTAACATTTTTTTTACATGTTAAAAATGGTTTGAATTGTTTTTTGAAGAATTATTTCAAAACTCTATCAAGCATTATAATATGAGAAGATACCTAGCTAGAAAATGTTAACGTGCGGAGCAAACCCAATACACAATGAACTGGCTTACAACAAGAGACAGTTCGCAATGGGAGATAATTCAGTTAGAGTTCTTACTTGTTCAGTATTTGGCCTTGCATTTTGACTTTGCAGGGAGCTGTCAGGGCCAGCATCTGAGGCATTTGGCCTAGCATTTTGATTTTGCAATACATGGACTTGGGGGTTCTCCATCTGTGATCTATTTAAAAATGAAGTGATCATATTATAACCTTTCAATAATTGGTAGTCTCTCTGAAGCAGTAAAAATCAATGGTGTATCTAACTCTCAAAAAGGTATTAATACCTAGTAGATCTGTCAACGTTTCGAGGCACTAAGCTCTCTTGTTGCATATTGTCTATGTGAGGAATCACAGAAGCTTGATCGACTTGTCCTTGATTAGTAATACACTGAATCCTGAATCCAAAATTATAGGCAAAAAATATGAAGCATTACAAACTTACGTTTAGCTTGCTGGGTTCATGTTCAAGCTATGATGTTTCTTCCTGATTGAAATAGTAAATTTGTTTTTGCAGGAAATACTAAACATGAAAAATTGGATACCAGGGAGTAGGTTGATTAAAGCCATCATGTTGTGAAGTGGTTGCATTCTGTGTCATATAGACATGCCCCGGCTGAGGTTGATGAATCAAGGAATTCTGGTGCCTGAAAAATATTCAATAATTAAAACTTAAAAAATATTCTCGGTTGGTTGATTTTCTATTCCCATTATGTGCAGAAAAAAACAGAGAGAAAGAGAAAGACTGGGAGCTCAAAAAGGCTTGAAATCTCAGTTTAGCTGATCAAATATACGAGTATAGGATGATGGGAACTGGTTGACTATTGGAACCTCACTTTCAAGAATGGAGGAAATGGATGTAAATGAAAATCAAAAGAGAGAATTTTGAGAGAAACTTGATCAGGTGGCAGAGAGAATAGCTCTTTGTATGGATACATGGTGTTTATGCTCTCAATTATATCAAGAAAATTAACCGAGAGAGATTGTGTGGAGGAAACTGTGGGAACCTGAACTCACAAGAAAAATAAAGCTTTGTTATTAGTTGAAAACACAAAAAAACAAGTACATGCTAACTGATATAATCAATTGCAATTCTTATGCTGGATTAACTTCCCAAATTGAAATGCTCAAGCAAACGGCCGCATACCTCAAGGCTCTGGCAACATGGTTGAACTTTGTGGATCATAAGGGCTAGGCGTGATCGGATCTTGATTAAATTGATATGGAAATTGTTGGGAGCTATAATAAAAAAAAATTCATCGTCATTTTTGGTCAAATTTATATATTGTTTTCACGATTAAAGAAGTGTATAATTGAGGTCAATACCATTGACTCATTGGAGGTTGAGGTAGCATCCCAGGCACTTGATTGCTCATTGGTAGCTGATTAGGCCATTGTTGGTCACTATTTGAATTAGCAACATTTGTTAGTAATTTCTTTATAAAATTGTTAGCTGTTAATCCACTAACAATTCTCATCACTAACACGTACAGGAAGAAGAAGAAGTTAAATAATGATGAATATCATTTACCTTGATGGGGTTCGAGGCCAATTTGGTCCATTTTGGTTCATACATGATGATGATGTTCCATCTAAACCTCTCATTGCTGTCTGTTTGTTTAAAAATAAACAATTTGAAGCAAACGTTTTGATTCAGTGGGTGATATAGCAATACAAGAACTTTGGAATTCAATGGACATTGTAGCAAATTGGAGTGGTCACCATGGCTTGAGAAAATGAAGTTGGAAACTGAGTTGTCTGCTGAGTACTATCATTCTTATCCACCAGCATGTTCTGTCCAGCTTGTTCATTGCATAAGATGGAGCTTTGGTTTACTGGAACCTCCTCCGGTGGTGACCTGCTTCCATGGTGATAATAAGGAAAACTGAAGAAAAACTAAATTGCAAGCAATCATCTTCTGATAAAATATGCTTAAGAATGACGTACGAGGGAAGCTCAGACATTAATGTCTCAAAATCCAACTGATTGACATAATCCTCCATAAAAGATGGTGGAACTCCTTCCATCTGACCACAAGTACAAGATGATTAGCATGTTCTGAGGTTTAAAAAGGAAAAGAAAGTAAGATGATTAGTACTATATATATATATATAAAGAAAATCTGATGTTTTGCCTTAAAAAACTGGATATTGTTTTGTTAAAAAAAATCCACAAGTTCAATTTAGATAAACACCACAAGGCATGGATTAGAAAATCTGAGAAAAAGATCAATCTATTTATGATGGATTTCTTTAAAGATTCAAAGAATAGTTACAGATAATAAAAAAAGCAAAAACACCAACAAGATGAAGCATAAATAATTAAGACCTACTTCAGTGCTGGTTTGCTTTAGCAGTAGTCAGCAAAACAATAAAATAAATAAATAAAAACAGAGATCAGAGACCTACTAGAATGCTTGAATCTAGTTCGTACGGATGAGATGTTGGAAAGGAAAATAGGGAATTGTATAATGAGATGAGATGTGGAAGAGAATATTGTTACATATAAATTAATATTTAATTAATTATTGTATTGTTTGCTAGGAATGAAGTTGCTGGGAAGGAACCCACCGTTGACCTACCACACATTATATATTATAAGATCCAGGGAGTTAACGTGTGGACCTGGCAAACCCAAAGGCGAGATATTATACACCATCCAAATTCAAGGATAACCCTAAAATATTAAAATATCAAAAAGTAAATAATAAAATTAAAATATAACAGCGGTCCTAAGGACTTGACCCGTTCACAACGATCTCTGTCCAAAATTTTAAATTATGTTTCATGACAGACCTTCATTTAAACAACAATACTACTAAGCCTAATCATTGATTTAAATTTTGAAGGTAGTATTTAACAAATATAAAAGAAGAAGTTGATAACATCTCAATATGAAAACAAATAAAAATTCAGGGAGGATTAGTGTACTGGTAATTAACACAAGTACTAATTAACACTAATCCTTTCCAGGTTTACGAGGTTTGGAACAACACAAGTGGGAACAACTTCTTCATCCTGTGACATCGATCGGTAACAATCAAACTCTTTAAGACCATAAAACATACCAAGAACCAAGAAGATGAAACCAAGCTCTCCATGCTATCGCAAATCGCAATCCTCAATGCGGATGAGCTCCACTTCAGTTGCATTCTGTAATGAAAAAACTGTTAGAGTATAATATAATCATATTCTGGGGCCTCACCTACAAGCTTAAGCTTTTAGGTGAGATGATTCCTTAACATGGTATCAGAGCCTTGTTAACCCAACGGTCACGAGTTCAAATCTCACCTCCCCCATTCTATTTGATATAAAAAAAATCAAGCACAAAGTAATGTGGGTCTGTGCAAGTTTCAAGCCCAAAGGGCTTTCACTTGAGGGGGGTGTTAGAGTATAATATAATCATATTATCACACAAACTTCTGGCATCGATGCATTCAAAAACAAGTCCTTGAATGTCATTTAAGATCATTACCTGAAAATCTCTATCTGTGTTGTTACTGCAATCACCCAACAAAAATGTTTTTCTTGGAAGATCAACATGCGCTTACCAATTTGACAAATTTTTACGAAGCAATAAAGTTTGACAAATTTAGAGTCCAATATAGAGAAATAAAAGATTATGATTACCAATTTGACCTTACAAAGGGACGAAGGACATCCTTTGCGTTAGGATGCTCTCACTCCACTCCTCTCTCCCATCATTCTTTTTTATATGAATATATTCTTTCAAGAGAAGGGGGGAAGAGATGGCTGCCCATTTCCAAGCAACAGAAGAAAAATGGCCATCTTCTTCAATTTCTCACAATATAATACATCAATTACTTGGAGAGAATCCCAAATCAGTTTTGCACTGCAATTGCTTTTCAATTTTGGTAATCCCCTCAATTCCACATATCTTAACTTCGGGAGTTTGAAGTTGTTGCTTTCTATATCTGACCTAGTTCCTCCTATTATCTCCTCCATTTTCTCACAACAAGAAACTTCAATCCTTTCCAAGTTTACGAGGTTTGGCAACAAGACAAGAGGGAACAACTTGCTCATATTGCTACATCCATAACAATCAAATTCTTGAAGATTCTTTTAACAGCAGTGAAATGAATCATCATGGGATGATGGATAAATTGACATGCGTGGTCCCCTCTGTTGAGTATTCAATTAATGAATGGAATTTTTTTGTAATGAATCAAAAATACCAGTAGCCGAGGGCATGATGGTTCTGCTCGCTATGGCTCGAAGCATCCTAGCCATTGTATCTAGTTTTCCATGCGTTACAAGAAGTTTGGTGATTTGAATAGGCAGCTGGATAGATTTTTTTTTTTTGTCAAAATCTCTTTTTTCTAATTCTTTTTTATTTTTTTTAAATTATTTTAATGTGATAATATCAAAAATGCATTGTAAAAATAAAATAATAACTTGTGTGCTGGAAATGGATGTAGAACAGCTAGTCTTAGATTAATTGGTGCTGGAAAAGGAAAAATACCGAACGCACTCAACTCAGCCCACTAAACAAACTCAATGGATTATAAGGGATAATCTGGAAATCCCTCAATCAAAGCAACCCAAAGCAGAACCTTCCATAAATGAAGAGAATTCCACAGCTGTATTGTAACGGTAGAATTAGATTCACTGTAACGGTAGGATTAGTTGATTCAGCCTTTGCATTTATGTATTTTCCATACTTAATCCTCTTGTACTTGTATATAACTCAGAACTGATGTCAATACAAGATGAGTTAGAAATTCAATCAATTGCCGTGTGTAGATTTGCTATATGGTATTAGAGCTCTCAATCTCCAACGAGCAAACGATCCAAATCCTCACCATGTCATCTTCCACATAACAAAATCCATCCACAGATCAAAATCCAGTCCTTAATCCCAATACCCAACCCTCTTCCGCAACAACCAAAACTCTTATTGCCTTCAACATCACTGCTCAAATAAATGAAAAACTAACTCCCTCCACTTTTCCCCAATGGCGTGCTCAATTTGAGGCACTTCTTATTGGGTATGATTTGTTCAACTATGTTGATGCACTCTTCGGTGCCCCTCCTCAGTTAGCACAATTGCTGATGAATTATGCAGAGTTCACTGGGTTCGACAGGATAAGCTCATCCTGAGTGCTATCCCAGCTCAATTACTCCTCTAATTGCCACAGCTCAAACATCACACGACACATGGAAGAAGCTCAAAAACCTGTATGCCAGCCGATCCAGAACTCGTGCCATGCAACTGAAAGAAGAAATTACCTTAATTCAAAGGGGACCCAGATCAATTACAGAATACCTCCATGCCGTGAAGGCCTTGGCTGATGAAATAGCCATTATTGACCATCCAATTTCGGATGATGACCTAACCTTGTATGTGCTGAATGGTTTAGGTTCGGACTTTCGAGAGATAGCTGCTCCCATACGAGCTCGAGAATCTTCACTTGCTTTTGAAGAATTACACGATCTGCTGGTCGGTCATGACGCCTACTTGCGTCGACTAGACACTGCAACTCACAATATAGTTGCCTCTGCAAACTACACAAAAACGAGGAACTTTGTGTCTGGTGGGAGTCCGGGATGGAATAAGAAAACTGAGTATTCCCGTGGGTCACAAGGCCCAAACCGGCACTTCAATGGAGCTCAGCGTGAAGGCCACTTCCACGGAGCCCAACGTGATGGACACTACAACGGGGCCCAGCGTGATGGGCGCATATTTAATAACAACATAGGTTGGCCCAATCACTTCAACAGGCGCCCACAACCCAAATGCCAGCTGTGTGACCAGATGGGCCACATTGCAAAAGCCTGTCCCTAAGTCCAATCTCAACATGCATCCATAAACTGTACTGCCAGATCCCATGGATCAGAAAAAAATTGGTTACTAGACTCTGCAGCATCTCACAACATTACTGGTGATCTGAACAATTTATCTATTCACTCGGAATATGACGGAACTGACAAAGTTATTCTTGGTGACGGTTCAGGTTTGGAAGTTTCACATATTGGTTCACTATCTTTACACTCACCTCACCGCACCTTTACTTTACGTGACACACTTTATGTTCCGAATCTTTGCAAAAATCTCATTTCTATTCATCACTTTACAAAACAAAATCATGTTTTTGTTGAACTTCACCCGTTTTATTTTCTTGTGAAGGACAAGATCACGAGAGCAACTTTACTAAAAGGAGCATGTAACGATGGCATCTACGTCTTTCCGGCATCAATGGTGGCCCCACCAAAAGTTGCTAATGTGCATGAACGGACTTCGATTGACGGGTGGCACAAGCGCCTTGGGCATCCCTCTCTTCCTCTTGTCAATCATCTTGTCAAAAAAATTTCCCTCCCAGTTTCCTCAAAAGAAAAATGGTCTTCTTTATGTTATTTTTGTTCCATCAATAAAGCACATCGTCAACCATTTCGTGATAATAGTCTTAAAAGTCATGCTCCGCTTGACCTAATTTATATTGATGTGTGGGGACCCGCAAGTTACACTGGAATTGATGGGTCAAATTATTATCTCATTTTAGTGGATCATTACATGAAATACATTTGGTTTTATCCAATGGCTGCTAAATCAGTGTTTCTCAAAGTTTTCCTCATTTCAAAAAGTTTGTTGAAAATCGATTTCAAAATAAAATAAAATCTTTATATTCAGATAATGGTGGGGAATTTATTGCTTTAAAATCTTTTCTTCTAACCCATGGTATTTCTCATTATACAACAGCTCCCCACACACCACAACAAAATGGTGTTTCTGAAAGTCGTCACCGTCATCTTGTAGAAACAGGTCTCACACTTATTCATGATGCTCACCTTGATTTTTCTTTTTGGCCATATGCTTTTAAAACTGCTGCTTATCTCATCAACAGGCAACCCACTCCTATTCTTCAAGCTCTATCCCCTTTTGAAGCTCTTTTTGGTGAAAAGCCCAATTATTTAAAATTAAAAAAATTTGGATGTCTTTGCTATCCACTTACCCGACCCTATAATACAAATAAAATGCAACCGAAAGCTAAAGCTTGTCTTTTTCTTGGCTACTCTTCAACTCAAAACGCATACCAGTGTTATGATCAATTAACAAAAAAATTCTTTATCTCCAGACACGTTTTATTTGATGAAAATATAACCCCCACCTGTCCTGTTCTAAAATCATCTTCTTCCATCACCTCCACTCATCCAACTGCTCTCGGCCCTCATCACGTACTTGTGCCTCCGTCGCCCGTCCCCGATTCACATACGCCAGCACCACCACCAGAAGACGCCCATGCCATTGTTGATGACTCCTCAGGTAATTCCACCCCCTCTTGCTCTTTAATTCATCGTTATGCATCTATCATGGACCACACCTCATCACCTCATCATCTTCAATCCAACACCCATAACACCCTCTCACCATCCCTAGGTTCATCCTTAAACACACCCACAGACCCATTGTCTATCAGCCATGAAAACCCCATTACCCAATCTACCCAGCCAAATCGAACCACCCATAGAACCCACCCCATGACTACCCGTTCCATGAACCAAATATACAAACCCAAAAGTCTCCACACTGTGTCCAAACACCCTCTTCCTCCGTCAATTGAACCAACCAGTGTCAGTCAAGCTATCACCCAACCACACTGGCGTGAAGCCATGTCCACCGAACTCACAGCCCTTATGAAACACGGGACCTGGGACCTTGTCATACCTCCCTCCGATTGCAAACCTGTAGGTTGTAAGTGGGTATTTAGGGTAAAAAGGCATGTTGATGGGTCAATTGATAAATTTAAATCTAGATTAGTGGCTAAGGGGTTTAATCAAAGACCGGGCATTTATTATCAAGAAACTTTCAGCCCTGTGATTAAACCTGCCACCATTAAGGCTGTTTTATCAATTGCTGTAATGCGGGGGTGGCCAGTGAGGCAATTAGACATAAATAATGCATTTCTAAATGGTCATTTGAATGAAAATGTATTTATGGTTCAGCCTCCTGGCTTCAAAGATGTGTCTCGACCTAACCATGTTTGCAGGCTAAACAAGGCAATCTATGGCCTTAAACAAGCCCCACGAGCTTGGTACATTGCTCTAAAGAAAGCTATTTTGCAGCTTGGTTTTCATGGCTCCTTGGCAGACTCCTCACTCTTCATTCACAGACAAGACTCTAACTTGTGCTATTGTTTAGTTTATGTTGATGAGCTTGTTATAACTGGGAATAACTTTGCTCTTGTGGACAGGTTCATTGCACAATTAAGTGCTTTGTTCTCTTTGAAAGATATGGGGACTCTCAATTTCTTCCTCGGCATTGAAGCCATACCAAATGCGCCAGGATTATTCCTATCCCAGCACAAGTATGTCCGTGACCTTCTCGCAACCACAAGTATGAGTGGAGCCAAGGATGTCTCAACACCTCTTTCCACTTCACAGACTCTTCAATTGTTTGATGGAACCGCTGCTGTTGATAGTTCAGAATATCGTCGCATTATTGGAAGTCTACAATATTTGTCCTTAACTCACCCCGATATTTCCTTCGCCGTCAATAAACTATCCCAGTTTATGCACAAGCCAACCAAGACTCATTGGGCAGCGACCAAACGCCTGCTGCGCTACTTAAAACAGACCATCTTTCATGGACTTTAGATTCGAAGAAGTGGCTCTCTAACTCTGCGCACATATTGTGATGCTGACTGGGCTGGCAATATGGATGATCGTACGTCAACCAGTGCCTATATCAGTTTTTTGGGCCCCAACCCGATCTCCTGGAGCTCCAAAAAACAGCGGGCTGTTGCAAGATCCACCACGGAAGCTGAATACCGAGCACTAGCCAACGCCTCGTCTGAAACGATGTGGCTCTCTACTCTCCTAAAAGAACTGGGTATCTCGGCTCCCACTACTCCTCAGCTACTTTGTGACAACCTTGGGGCTACGCATCTCAGCTTCAACCCAGTAAATCACTCTCGGATGAAAACATATCCAGATTGATCTCCACTTTGTGCGCGACCTAGTGCAAAACGGCAGCTTGCATGTTAGACATGTCCACACTCAAGATCAACTAGCCGACTTGCTAACTAAACCTCTGTCAAGGCAACGCACCGAACTGCTTCGCGACAAGATTGGTCTTTGCGATGGAAGCTCAATCTTGAAGGGGCGTATAAGGGATAATCTGGAAATCCCTCAATCAAAGCAACCTAGAGAAGAACCTTCCATATGTGAAGAAAATTCCACAGCTGTATTGTAACGGTAGAATTAGATTCACTGTAACGGTAGGATTAGTTGATTCAGCCTTTGCATTTATGTATTTTCCATACTTAATCCTCTTGTACTTGTATATAACTCAGAACTGATGTCAATACAAGATGAGTTAGAAATTCAATCAATTGCAGTGTGTAGATTTGCTATATGGATAATGTAATTGATTGAATTGAAGTCATCGTCCCATTTCAGTCATGATTCAATGAATTATAAATGTGCGGTTCAAAACCAGACCTGGATCAAGTTTAAAATTAAATCAAAAATAATTTTGAACCGGACTCGGGTCAAGTTTAAAATTAAGGTCAAATTTAAAATTAAATCAATTATAACTTTGATCTTGTTAAATTTGGATGTTAATCCAACTAATTTTTTTTCTTAGAAGAATTTGCTCAATTAGTTGGATTGCAATAGGTCCTATTTTTAGATATGGTCTTCAACATTTTTTTACAAGTTGTCCTCTAATCTATCCTCTTAATAAACATTTTTATTTAAGCTAATACTAATATCATCACTTGCAAAAACTCAAATCCTACCTAATTTATTGAGAGTTAAGATTTGTTTTTATGTTAATTTTTTTTAAAACAAATCTTGAAAATGTATTGAATTGTTTGAGCAACATAGGTTGATCCATCCATCCAGCCTATAATTCAGGGTTTAGACTAGGTGTTTAATAAATGTGATCACAAGTACTATGATGCTTTCTATTTTTTAAATTTAATTAGTACAGACCCTAAAATGGTTATCCAAACAATGTTACAACGGGACGAAGGACTTCCTTTGCGTTAGGATGCTCCCACTCCACTACTCTCTCCCACCATTCTTCTGGAGAGGCAATGATCCTTTTAAGAGAAGGGGGGAGAGATGGCTGCCCATTTTCAAGCAACCGAAGACAAATTGGAATCCTCTTCAGCTTCTCACACTTTTTTACGATCATTACCTCAAGAGAATCGCAAATCGGCTTTGAGATGCTTTTGAGTTCAGTAATCCCATCAAGTCCAAATATCTTAAATTCGGGAGTTTGAATTCAGTGCTGCTTTCTTCATCTGATCTTGTTCCTCCTATTAGCTCCTCCATTTTCTCACAACTTTCAACTCTAATCCATTCCAGGTTTACGAGGTTTGGCAACAAGACAAGAGGGAACAAATTCTTCATATTTCTACATCCATAGCATTCAAATTCTCGTAGACTAGAAAATATAACCTCATAAGATTGAGCAGAGGAGAACCAAGAAGATGAAACCGAGCTCCCCATGCTATCGCAATTGTGAATGCGGATGACCTCCAGTTCAGTTGCCCTCTCTAGTGACCAAACATCACATAAACTTCCTGCATCGATGCATTCACAAAACAGTCCGTGAATATCATTTAAGAACTTGCCCTGAAAATCTCTCTCTCTGTTGATACTCAAATTACCCAACACAACTGTTTTACTTGGCAATAAAGGAACATTCATATCTTTGCGGACCGGGTATATACTCCCATGAAATACTCTAGTTAGACCATATTCAAGACCTCTAATTCTGGTGATCCAAAAATTCTTCATCGTTCCTATTAAAATTTTGTATGTGCATGATGATCGGATCCCATTCCAACATCTGTGGTACTCCACGAAGTCAGAGACACCTTCGAACCGGCATACCAAAGTTTCCAAATTTCTCAAGGATCCTACTTCCTTTCCTTTAATCATTATCTGAGCATATATTATTCCATCATATATACACTTTTCTAGTACTGAGTACTTGTAGGTGAGAGAGTTTTGATAATATTCCATTCGGAAACTCCTTTTCACCACATCCATTCATTCGAAGAAACCTCGGGTTTGATGGTATTTCTTTCTTACGACCAATCAACTAATTTAAGAAACTCACGTTGTAACAGATAGCAAATAATGAAAGAACAAGGCTTTTCTTTTGTGATGCTTTTGATCGCATCCTTTTCGATTATATATAGAAACAAATGTGAAAGGTTACGTCCTCTCTAAAACATAACTACTACATGAAAAGATACGCCCACTAACTAACCTCTAAATCATAACTTCTATATGAAAAGTCACGTCTACTCTTAAACACTCATTGAAACAAAACATAAACAAAAACAAATCGAAATAAAACAACAAGATTAATTCTATCATTCTCCTCCTTAAGCTTGTTGTTCTTTATTGATGTCCAAGTACACCAATCTTTCCTCTCATCTCCTGAAACTTTATCCTTCCCAGGTGACTTCGTTAAGATATCGACAAGTCGGTCCTCGGTACGAACATGCTGAATTTCAACCAATCATGATGTCACACCATCTCTTATGTAATGAAAACGAGTGTCAATATGTTTACTCCTCTCATGATGAACCGAGTTCTTGGTTAGAGCAATTGCGGATTGATTATCCATTTTTAGCACCATTTTCTTAGGTTCGACTTTTAACAATTCTCCTAACAATCGACGCAGCCACACACCTTGACATGCTGCCGACAACCGAGCAATATATTACGCTTCGCATGAAGATAACGCCACTACTTTCGCTTTTGTGAACACCGACTAATCGGATTTGCCCCAAGAAAGAATATCAATCTCGAAGTGCTTTTTCGTCAAGATTGTCACCGACCAGATCATCGTCCGAAAACCCGATCGGCTCCAAATCTCCTTCTCAGGCTCGCCAGATTGATATAACTCTGGTCGTGGAGATGCCATATCGAGATACAACATCTCTTCCTCAATTCGTTGATGGGCGAGCATCACTTGAAACTACGACAGGAAAATAAAGAACGTAAAAGATATCCTTTGTCTGGTCTAGGTTACATGAGCCGATGAATCACCCAGTCCCACTTCTTTTCTTCATCAAACACGGCATCACGAGTCACTACCACTGTTTTGTCTTTGGATCAAACATCCGATAACTTCTTGGTATTCAAATCATACCCAATAAACACCATAGGTTTGCTCCGATCCGCTAGTTTCGGAAGGTGACGTGTGACATTCTTCACGTGAGCAATACATCCAAAAATTCGCAAGTGTTCAACTCTTGGCTTTCGATTGTAGTAGGCTTCATAGGGTGTCTTGTCAACTAGACTCTTAGTTGGTGCTCTGTTCAGACAAGTAAATTGTCGTTGACACTCGCTTCTCCCAAAATTCGCCGGAACACTTTTACTTTTCAACAAACTTCTTGCCATGCCAACCATCTGTCTGATTTCTCCGTTCCACGACACCATTTTGTTGTGCGAGAATAAGGTGCAGATAAGGTAGTGTTTAATACCATTTAATTCGCAAAAGCCCTTGTACTCATTTGATGTGAATTCACCACCACGATCACTTGAAAAGCTTTCAACTTACACAAATATTTTATGTATTTGTGTTCTTAGATTTTGTTTTTATTTTTTTCATTTTTTTTTACTTATCGTTCTGAAATTTTAATTTATGTCGGTTATATTATATTTTATTTTTAAATTTTTTATTGTTATTTTTTGTTCTCAAAAAGCACTGTAGCAATTTACAGTGTTTTTCCTGCGCTATGATAAAAGAATATATATATATATATATATATATATATATATATATATATATATATATATATATTCGTTAAAGATAAACGTTTGTTGAGGTAGCCGGGATGATCTAAAAAGCAGTAGATTAAGGTCCTCTCAAAGGGCATGAATTTGAATCCCACTCTCAACACATTTTTTTTTAGCGAATCCACATTAAAATTAAATTTAATATATATTTTTGAGAAAGATGAACGAATTTTAAGGTGACCGAGTGGGTTTATAAGGCGAGAGACAAAAATTCTGTTTGAGAGGTTGGAGGTTCAACTCCCACTCTTGACAGATTTCTATTTTACTTTAAAATATGATTAATTTTTTTAATGATGATGTAATTTTTCTTGCTTTTTTAATGATGATGATAATTTTATGTTTGTTATTTCTTTCAAACCTATTAAACTAGATAAATTTATATCGGTTTAAAATTTATATATTTTATAGAAAACTTGCACTTTATAAAAAATCTGCACAAAATTATTATTTTGACCAAAAATATATTATAAGAAAACAATTAATATTTATTTTTGTTGAAAAAAATATGGTATCGCCTGGACGATTAAGATTTTGTGTTTTTTATTTTACCCAGTAAAAAAACTACCTTTTATTAATTATTTTTCATATCTTGTGTCGGGTATTCAATGAACATCTATCATCTACTGTTACTTATTAATCAATAAAAATAAAATAATTATATATATATATATATATAGGTTGTGTGTATTAAAAATAAATATTATCTCAAGTTTGATAGTATCAATATTCAACAGGTTCGGATTAAATTTGCCTATGAATTACATGCATGCCTTCCACGGTTCCACCACTTACTGTCGGTAATCTCTTGCCATTACTTATATTATATTATATTATATTATATATATATTTTATTATTATATTATATATATTATATATAGCTAAAGGAGCTCGACCACGAGTACTGTGGACTGGACATTTGTAGTCCGTGCGTCGCGCAAGTTTGTCCACATCTTTTTTTTTACAAAGGTCTCCTTTATTTATTTTTACATGGCCCATGAAAACATGCAGCGTGGTTTCCGAGACGCACCGTTTTCGGGACCGACATCGAAGCCAAGATATTTCAATGGCTTAATATCAAAATCATTACACGGAACCCACCCCCATAATCATTACACGCAACCCACCGAGACGAATCAACTTGGCCCAAGATATTTCAATGGCTTCTCATTACACTATCTGGGCTTTTAATTTACGGAACGCAGAAGGAATGTTTTGTATGGTTATGGGGGTTGATTTTGGTCAAAATGTTTTAAAGTCAATGCATTTATCACGTGCAAATCACGTGACTCATCACAGTACATTAACTTGAAAATCCCACTGAAAGATAGATTGGAAACGTAATATCTATCTATCTATCTATATATATATATATATATATAGAAATAATAATGATTCAAATAAAGATAGACTGGTAAGAGCATCTTACCAGTAGAGGCGCTGGCTGGGGTTTTGAAACTTTCTTTTTTTTCCATTTTTTTTTTAGCTTTGCTTTTTTTTTCATTTTTATTTATTTTCATTTTTTTATTTTTTTATTCATTTTAACGGTTTTTTTATTATTATTATTTATTTTGATTTTTTTTATTGATTTTGATGTTTTTTTCACTCATTTTTTTTTAAAAAAAAATTATTGACAGTTTTTTATTGATTTTTTTCCGTTTCACCACATTTGCCTAGATTATCTACAATTAAAACATATATGAGGCACTTTCCGTTTCAACTACACTGTTCTTTTTTTACTGTAAATAAGTTATTATAGCACGCAAAAAAATTATATTGATTTTTTGAAAATAAATTTCAATGTTTTTATTTATAATGTGTAAGATCTAATATGATTAGGGGAAAAAGGCAACTATTTTTTTTTACAAATTTACTTAGGTTTTCTACAATTAAAAAATATAAAAATCACTTTCCATTTCGATCACACTATTTAATATGTCAGACTAAGTATATGTGTTTAATATTTATTTAATAGTCTCGCCTAAAAATATATAGACAGAGAAAATAAATGACCTACAATTTCTTGAAAAAAAAAATTAATATCGGTATTCTTAAATATATTTAATATAATAAGATAATGAATAAATCTTATTAAAAAAATTTTTATCTTTGAAGTTAAATTTATATTTTAGACTCTTTTTTTTTCCTTTTCAGAAATTGTGATTTTTTTTCCACATGTATTTTTTTTTTAAGTGTCCAAGTCAGTTGTTCTTTTTTTACCAGGTTTCTTTTTTTGTTTTTTTTTCTACCAAAGTATCCGTGACAACAAATTTCTAATAAATCATTTCACCTTCTTAGCAAATTTTCTAACAAATTTTATCAAAAAACAATTAGCAATAGCAATATTCAATCAAATTTTGGTTGAAAAAAACTATTTTTAACAGATTTTAACAATTATAATTATACTAATTAAATATTAAAATAACAAAATACAACATTTATAAAATCATTCAATTTTCTACATTGATAAAAAGCCAAGCTGAGCGGCCGATCAACTCGTTCTCCCTATAAAAGAACAGGCAACTAGCTCTCAAGAAAGCAGAAGATAAACAAACAGAATTAGTAGTTGTATTTCTCGTAATTTCTTGTGGATTGCATGCAACCACCTACAGCTGGTGCAGGTTTATCTGGTGATTCCTCTCTTTAACTCATTAACTTGTTTATCTGGTTCTTGCCACTGCATGCCATGCCGAAACGTTAGCTAGCTTGTGTCCACGCTCACTCATATGAAATGCACAATTCTGGCTAGGTATGTTTTCTGGATTCTTGTTCAAGAACAAGAATTTTTTCAAGTCTTAAAGGGCTTTCAAGGTGATGCCTACACTATATTAAGAAAAGCAGAGGGTTTGTTTCGTGTATTTGACTCTGAATGGCTGTTGGGTTTGGTTAGCTTCTTGGAAATTTTGTTGAAATAAGTGCATATTTTGGTTTCTTTGAGCTCAATGTATAAGACTCCGCAGATTTTGGGCTAAATGTAAGAGTTTGATTTGAGCCTAAACGTTTTTCTTGGATGAAGATTAGAGTTAAAGGTGCTGTAGAGTTATCTTTTAGTGCTGCAAAGTGTGATAATTGAAAGATTATTGAGTTGATTAACTGGTAATTAAGTGGTTTTCCTTCTTTTTTTTGTTCTTGGTGACATGCAAGATAGATTTGGTTTCTCTGAGTTCATATATGGAAATGATCAAAATCAAAGTTTTTCCTGATATTTTTTGTGGGTTTTGAACTCTAATGTATAATACAAGTAATTTGTATGGAAATTCTCATGGTTCTTGCTTGTGTGCAGAATTTAAGGAAGTGGGCAGCCAGTTCAATTGAGAAAGTTTCTTGGAATCAGGTTTAGAGGTTGAAATTTTAGGGTTATAAACAGAAAAGAAAAGGAACTTTTGAACCAGGTGTGTCTATCAAAAGGTTTAGGTGCACCGGTTGGCTCTGTTATTGTTGGCTCTAAAAGCTTTATTGCCAGGGTAGGATGAAATTTTACCCAAAGGAAGAACACCAGTTTTATTTTTTCGGGATTAAATCATCTCAAACTCTTGTATTTGCATACATTCTCTTTTAGGCTAGAATCCTTAGGAAAACCTTCGGTGGTGGAATGAGACAAGTTGGTATCCTTTGTGCCGCCGCTTTGGTTGCTCTCCGAGAGAATGTTCCAAAGCTTGAGGATGATCACAAGAAAGCGAAGATGCTAGCAGGTACATGGTGTCCATATCTTTCCTTCTTGTGCTCTATAATAGAGCCACTCTCCGTTTGCCCCCCGCCGCATTTTAACCGGTAATCTTTACTTGCTTCAACTTAGAGGGGCTGAATCAAATTAAAGGACTAAGGCTGAATGCTGCTGCTGTTGAGACCAATATTGTAAGTAATTTATTTTCCAAAGTTCTAGAATGTGTATTTCACAGTTCATCAATTCACCTGGATTGTAAAATGCTTTCACAAGTATCTGTGGCCTGTTTTGTTGAGTATTTTTCTGTTAGATTCAACAAAATTTATGCGCGAACACGAGAACAGTCGTCTCTTGTACATCTCTACCAATGGCTCGTTAAAAGCTGTGTTTAATTACTCTGGAAAATGACACATTTACACTCGTTTATAATTTTGCTTGACCAGATATTTTTCAAAGTAGTAGAGGGAGCAAAACTCACAGCAGAGAAGCTGTGCAAGAACTTGGAACAGCATGGTATACTTGTTATGCAAGAGAGCCCAACCAGGTCTGTTGAAGCCCTGAATAGTTTCAAGAATTCTAGCAAAAAATATAAAAACAAAAGGAATCGCATCTCGCTTGGTTTCATGTTGCTTGAATTCGCTGTTATAACCATACTAGATTTATGATGAACTGACCCACGAGATGTCAAAAAACCATCTCATTTGGTTCTATAGATATTAATCTCTAACATGGTGCGTGGAGATTTGAATATCTAGCTAATGTGGAGTACTTTTGTTAAGTAACCATCTCACCTAAAAAGTTAAGTTGTTAACCGAGGTCCTAGAATATGATTTGTATTATTCTCTAACACTTTTCTCATCTTTCTTACCACTTTCAGCATTAGGGTTGTCATTCACCACCAGATTTCAGAAAGTGATGTGCAGTGCACTCTCTCTTGCTTTAAGGTAATTGATGGAACACTCGTCGCTCCCTTATATTTTGCTTATTTCTAATGGTTTTTCAAAAGCTGAAACGTGAATCTCTGCTGGTTTTAATGTTGCAGACAAGCTTTGACTAGGGTGAAGGAAGAAAACGGCAACTAGTGGAAGAAATCGCTTGCCATCACTTCGGCAGAAAAACAGTTCACCGAGCAGAGTAGTGAATTTGTCTTTAAAGTCTTTGTGTGGGATAGATAGTGTTATGAACTTATCTCGTAGTTCAAAAGTGATCTCCGACAACAGCTTTAATAATATGCTAGCTGGTGGAACCTCATCGTAGGAGATTTGTATGATAGGTGTGAGCACAAAATGTGGCAGCTGCTCAGAATGCTATGCCATACTCGGCGGGGCTCTCTAATTCTATGTTATACAAGCAATGAGTAGACGGTGGAAGGGGCCTTCTTCACCTTTCGCCTACGCTGCAAAGGAAAGGTCGAAAGCCAATCCCAGAGAACTTTGCGAGTTCTGCAGATGTACTCGATCTTTAGAACCTTAGAAAACCGATTCCTACTATTATCTTATGCTTGTCAAGATCACAATTCCTATAAGCTTGTCAAGATCACAATTCCTAGGGTACTAAATTGCTTATTTTTAATAAACAGTTATGGTCGGAAAGGCGACTTTTGCCACCAATTGAGTTGACCTTAAAGCGGATGGACACCGCCGGCACGTAACTAGAGTGCTTCCAAGCGTTGCAGAGGCAAGAACAATTAGCAAGATCACACAGGATCAATGGTCTTTGGGAGGAAGTTCGAAGCAAAAGGAGCTAGAGCAAACTTTGCAAAGGAGATATGGGGATCTTGTGGTCGAGCTGGAAAGGACACAACAACTCATCATTAATTACAGAGCACAAGCAATACAACAAGAAGAAATTGCTGCAAAGAATCGTAAACTTGAGTTGGTCAAGTCGCAACAAAACAAGCCGCCATGTCGAACTCCGAACCTTCCGAGCTTGTGATTTCGGATGAACATGGAAATTCTATGCCACTCAACTTCCACACAGGAGAGGCTCGATGCAACAAGGGATAGCATAACGCAGATTACGATGTCGCGGGGGGTGACATAAAGATAGTCCCCACTAGCTCACTCGCATGCTTTCCCAGGCGGGACTACCTGGTGATGCTGGTGTACAACCCTCAAACTTATTCTCTCAAACTTTAAATGCTGGTGTACAACCCTCAACTTATTCTCAAACTTTAAATAGGTAGGAATGGTGGTCATGAAAATCAAAATACACTAAGAAATGTATAACAACTCACATGCCGAATCAACTAGTTTACGCTTTAGAACACTCAATTATCAACTCAGATAATATGTTTTTCAATCATCTCTTTTTTATTTGAATGTGTTTTCCAGCACTCAACCATCAATAAAAATAATGCATTTTTAGCCCTGTTTTCCTCTGCTTATGAGTACGTTTTCTAGCCCTCAACTCATATAATGCACATTTCAACCCTATATCTTTCCTTCTCATTTGAGTGTGTTATCTAGCCCTCTACCATTAATCCAATAGTATGTTTTCTAGCCTTATCTTCCTCTTTTTAATATGTTTTCCAGCTCTATTTTCCTCCTCTTTTAAGTGCACTTTCTAGCCCTCGACCATCAACCTAGATAGTGAATTTTTTAGTCATATCTCTCTCCTTCTCATTGAATGAAGGATGAGGGAAAATTGCCTGTCATTGATGTGGATCTTACTGACTCTGAATAGGGGAATTCAGAATTGAACGGGGAAGGTGTCCCAATTGGTCAACAAGGGATAGAAACTGCTGAAGATTCCATGAAAATATTCCTAGATTCTTTGGATGATTACTGTGAACAAATGGAAGCACGACTCCAAGGTTATTATTGTAGTGATTAATCGGAAATTTTGGGAGTTTTCCTTTGCCTCTCATGTTCTTACCGTAACTCGACATGGAAGCTCATCCTTTTGTTCTGCTTTTGAAATACCGAAAGAAACCAGGTGAAGTACTAATCATCTCATTGCTCAAGTGCAACTGCTGCTAGGTTGAGGAACCTTTATATTAATGATGAAAAATGTTGTATTCACGTCCCTCCGTTGAGTATTCAATTAATGAATGGAATTTTTTGTAATGAATCAAAAATACCAGTAGCCGAGGGCATGATGGTTCTGCTCGCTATGGCTCGAAGCATCCTATCCATTGTATCTAGTTTTCCATGCATCACAAGAAGTTTGAATAGGCAGCTGAATGGAATTTTTTTTTGGTCAAAATCTCTTTTTTCTAATTCATTTTTTAGTTTTTTTAAATTATTTTGATGTGATAATATCAATAAAAATAAAATAATAACTTGTGTGCATGCCGAGGCAAAGGAAATGGATGTAGAACAGCTAGTCTTAGATTAAATCTACGGTTCAGTTACAATTCAAGTACAATTCAATGCATGTTTTTTTCCGCAAATAATTATTGTTTTAGTACAATACAACACTTCAGTTATAATTCAATGAATTATAAATGTGCAGTTCAAAACCAAACAAGACTCGGGTCAAGTTTAAAATTAAATCAATTATAATTTTGAACCGGACTCTTTGGGTGTTAATCCAAGTAAAAAAAAAAATTCTTAGAAGAATTTGCTCAATTAGCCCTTGTATGGTCTTCAACATGTTTCTACAAGTTGTCCTCTTCATAAACATCTTCTAATTTATCCTCTTAATGAACATTTTTTTTAGCCAATATTTATTTAGAATTAAGATTTGTTTTTTATGTTAAATTTTTTTATAAAAAAACTCTTGAAATTGTATTGAATTGTTTTGTGCAACTTAGGTTGATCCATCCATCCAGCCTATAATTCAGGGTTTAGACTAGGTGTTTAATAAATGTGATCACAAGTACTATGATGCTTTCTATTTTTTAAATTTAATTAGTACAGACACCAAATGTTTATGGCTAAAATCTTACAACAGGACGAAGGACTTCCTTTGCGTTAGGATGCTCCCACTCCACTACTCTCTCCCACCATTCTTTTGGAGAAGCAACGATCCTTTTAAGAGAAGGGGGGAGAGATGGCTGCCCATTTTCAAGCAACGGAAGACAAATCGGCATCCTCTTCAGCTTCTCACATTTTAGTAACTCAATTATCTCAAGAGAATCGCAAATCAGTTTTGCACTGCAGATGCTTCTCGCTCCGTAATCCCATCAATTCCAAATATCTTAAATTCGGAGTTTGAATTCGATGCTCGCTTTCTTCATCCGATATTGTTCCTCCTATTAGCTCCTCCATTTTCTCACAAAAGTGAACTCTTATCGCTTCCAGTGTTTACGAGGTTTGGCAACAAGACAAGAGGGAACAAATTCTTCATAATTCTACATCGATAGCATTCAAATTTTCAGTAGACTAGAAAATATAACCTTATAAGATGGAGCAGAGGAGAACCAAGAAGATGAAACCGAGCTCTCCATGCTTTCGCAATTCCATATGTGGATGATCTCCAGTTCAGTTGCACTCTCTAGTGACCAAACATCACATAAACTTCTTGCATCGATGTGTTCACAAAACAATCCGTGAGTATCATTTAAGAACTTGCCCTGAAAATCTCTCTCTCTGTTGATACTCAAATTACCCAACACAACTGTTTTACTTGGAAGAAAAGGAAAATAACTCATCGTCGCTCCTATTAAAATATTGTATGCGCATAATGGTCGGATCCCATTCCACAATCTGGGTACTCCACGACGCCGAGACACCTTCGAACCGGCATACCAAAGTTTCCAAATTTCTCAAGGATCCTACTTCCTTTCCTTTAATCATTATCGAGCAATAAAGTCGTCTAGTACGAGTACTTGCAGGTAAGAGAGTTTTGGTAATATTCCACTCGAAACTCCTTTTCACCACATCCACTCATTCGAAGAAACCTCAGTCGGTTAGGCATTCCATTCCTCGCGGCATCTTTCCAAGCTTAGTGTCGCAGAGATCCAACCTTTCAAGGTCCTAAGCTTCTTTAATGATGGGACATTTCTTAACCCATGACAATTTTTCAAGCAATAATGTAGTGAGAGTCACCAAATCGGAGACGAGTCCGGCAAATTCTCAATACCGTGCGAGACGGATCGAGGACCTTAAGCCCATGCAATTGCTTGAAAATGAATCTGCAATGAATCGCAAGTCTTGATTTTGACATAGCAATAGAGTTGATGATTTGGACACATTGGTGAATGGTCGGGGAATTTCTTCAAATCTGTTTTGCATTAGTGAAACTCTCGTCGATTCTCTCGCCCACTCCTTTGCATCTGGCATTTCTTCTAATTTTGCACCTGCTTTATTAAGGACTTGAGAGTTCTCTTGCTGTATTTTGATGGCCATGTCCCTAATCAAGTCATGCATCTTGACAAATTTAGAATCATCCCTCTTCCGATGAGAACCTTCTAATAGGGAAACATATTCAAGTCTATTTAGCATCGTGTGGCCCTTGTCAACTGCATCTTGCCTCCTCATTTCTTCAATTATTCCCTCGTCGATCAAAAAATCTATCAGCTCCTCCCTTTCAATCAAATCATCTTCAGGAAATAATGCACAGTATAAGAGACATTTTTGTAGTGGTGACCCATCACCTAACCGATCATAACTAACCCTCAATACCTTGAATACCTTCTCATCCATGTCCCTATATCCTGATTCTCTCAATTCCTTCAATGTATTCCTCCACTCATTTAGATTATCCACTCCCCTCATGCTTCCTGCCACTGTAATAATACCTAATGGCAAACCAGCACATTCCCTTGCAACATCTTTTGCAATTCTTTCCACAACTGGTGAAAGTGTTATTTCATGTGCAAGTCTCTCCATGAACAAGGTCCAAGCCTCTCCATCAGAAAGTGGTTTCACTTCGATTTTATGTTGGCAAGAAATCTGCTGACAGACCCTTTTTGATCAGCTTGCATCCTTTCAACGGTACAGGAATTCCCACTTCGTGTGGCTCAAAATTGTCCCACAAATCATCTAAAATGAGAATCCATTTTTGTTTCTTCCTTAGTTCCTCTGACAATATGGCAGCTCTATACAGATCACCATCCTCACTTGAAAGGTCTAGATGAAGACGTTTGGCAATAAGATTCCGCAGTCTATTAATGCTGAAATCTTGAGACACAGTCACCCACCAAACATGATCCCAAATATCTGGTCTTTGTAGAAGCTCATTGTGGATATGTTGAAGTAATGATGTCTTACCAACTCCCCCCATTCCATAAATGCCAACCTAATAAGAGTGGCTGGTGTAGCTTGCAACGCTTGTTAGGTTTCTTGTTGGAAAACCCTGAATTCAGCCTGTGTGATGGTGCCATCTTCTTGATCATCCCCTGGGACTTCTCGTGCATTCATTGGGTCTGCCATCAAATTGTTGATTCGACAGGCTCTGATACCAACTGACGTCTCTATTCCAGGTTGCTCGGTTTCTCAAGCAATGCAAGAACTCGAATCCACGAGAAAATTAAGAACAATAATTCCAGAATAAGTAAATTCTTATTCAAGATTTCTTTTTAATCAAAAGTAAATTGAATTCTAGTGGTTTGGTTGCTTCACATTTATAAGCTACTAAACGTTACTGTCATTAGGAATTAAGGAATTAAAATAAGAAATAAACGAGGTAATAGACAATCCCCGCAAATTGAGTTCTACTCAATAATAGAAATAAAGACTTAAATAAAGAAATAATTGAAATGGTAAGATAATTGCAGCTGATCCTCCTCTGCATGATTCATTCGATCCTTCCATGATAAGCTCTTCATCGTGATTTATTCCTTATCTGCCTCCTCCGTGAGTCCAGCTTTTGTAGCCAGCTGTCCTACATCATACCAGCAACAATATTCCACCGTATAATTAATTAAATCCAGATAGTTCATGGGAAATGCAGTGAAGAATTAGAAACAAAGAAAACATTGAGAAAATAAAATCAATTTCTAGTGCACAACCATTTTTGAAAGCAAAGGTTTCCAATATTCTAAACATGGCTCTGTTATTATATATTCATTCATAGAGTATATACCAGCGTAACTTTCGACATCAAGTGTCTATTGTTTTAAAAGTGTTTTTTTTAAATATTTTTATTTTTGTTTTAAGTTACTTTTTTTGTTATTTTCATATTATCTTGATATACTAATGTTAAAAATAATTTTTAAAAAATAAATTATTTTCATACATTTATGAATGAAAATATTATGGTAACCTTGCGCCATGTCTCGTGCTTCCAATACAAATATCAGTTCACTGGTTTTTGATCAAATGGTATTTAAGAATGTGGTAGTGAATATTTTTTAAAATACTTTTTTAGTATCAAAATGATAAAATAATTTTAAAAATATTGAAAACAAGATTTTTTTAACAAAAAAACAAATTAAACCTCACTTTCAAACACCTAAACTAAATGCTAAAAGTTTTTGCTTCCAAGCGTTGCAGAGGCAAAAGCAATTAGCAGCATCAGACAGGATCAATGGTCTTTGGGAGGAAGTTCAGAAGCAAAAGGAGCTGGAGAAAACTTTGCAAAGGAGATATGGGGATCTTGTGGCTGAGCTGGAAAGGATACAATAACTCATCATTAATTACAGAGCACTAGCAATACAACAAGAAGAAATTGCTGCAAAGAATCGTGACACTTGAGTTGGTCAAGCTTCAACAAAGCAAGCCGCCATGCTCGAACTCTGAACCTTCCGCCACGTATACAAGCTTAATAAATGATGTTCCTTCCGATGAGGGGCGATGAAACTTGTAGAGGGTAATGGCCTTGAATCTAGATGGAAATAACCAAAATGGAGCTCCGAGCTCGACAGAGGACTCCATAAACAGAGGAGATATTGTCTCCACTGCTGGTGTTGCAGATGAAGATTAAGGTGAATGATGCTTCAGAGATGGGGATGTTGGTGATGTTGTTATGAGAACATAAATTATGGACGGTTTAGCTTCTGTTGAAGGAGAGAGTATCCAAGAAAGAGCTGATGGTTTTGAGAAAGCTGATGTGATTCAGGTTTCCAATGGCGAAGATGATAAAGTAAATCAAATGAAGGATGAGGGAAACTTGCCTGTCATTGATGTAGATATGACTGACTCTGAATAGGGGAATTTAGAATTGAACGGGGAAGGTGTCCCAATTGGTCAACAAGGGATAGAAACTGCTGAAGATTCCATGAAAATATTCCTAGATTCTTTGGATGATTACTGTGAACAAATGGAAGCACGACTCCAAGGTTAATCTCTAATGTGTCTGGCTGGTAATGATACGATTATTGTTGTAGTGATTAATCGTAAATTTTGGGAGTTTTCCTTGCCTATCAAGTTCTTACCGAACTCGACATGGAATCCATCATTTTCTTCGTTGTGATATCAGTTTCACTGTATTCATGGGATTCATCTTCATGCTCTGCTGTTACGTGATCTTCTCATTGCATTTATGAGAATCTTGAACTTCATGTTTCAGCTCAGCACAAGTCACAGCTTCATTCTCTTTAATTGATTCCGTTACTACTTGTTCTTCTACACGCCCCCTCAAGCGGAAGGGTAGGTCATGAACCTTCAGATTGTATAGAACTTGTTGAAATTTTGCTGGTGGTAGAGGTTTAGTAAGAGCATTAGCTAGCTGGTCTTTGCTGGAGATGAAATGAAAATCAATTTCAATATGTTTGGTTCGCGCATGAAATTTTGGATTTGAAGTGAGATATGTAGCTCCAATATTGTCGCACCATAAGATGGGACTTTGTGCTGGTGGCAGACCAAGTTCAAGAAGAATGGACCTGAACCAAGTGAGTTCAGCTGCAGCGTTAGCAATTCCTTTGTACTCAACTTCGGTACTGCTGCGAGCTACTGTGTTTTGTTGTTTGCAACTCCAAGAAATTAAGTTTGAACCCATATAAATGCAATAAGCACTCACTGATCTTCGGTCATCTCTATCTCACAAGTTCGAATCAACTGTATGCTTGGAGATTGAAATTAGCTTGTCCGCTTATAAATAAACCAAGTGGAAATGGTATGCTTGAGGTAGCGTAGGATGAGTTTGACAACGAAGCCAATACGTGTCCAAGGGATTGTGCATAAATTTGTTGACTTTATGTACAACAAATGCAAGATCCGGCCTTGTGAATGCAAGATATTGCATGCTCGCCAACTATACTCGATAGAGGCTTATATCTTTAAAAGGAGTACCTTCCGTAGATGAGAGATGACAATTAGAAGCCATTGGACTAGTGCAAGGTTTTGCATTCTCCATTTTGCTCTTGAGAAGTAGTTCAACAATATATTTCCTTTGTGTTAGGAATAAACCATCTGCACACCACAAGGCTTCAACACCTAGGAAGTAATTCAATTTTCCGAAGTTTTTGACAGCGAATGCATTTTGTAGTGACTTGATGGTATCTCGGATGAGTGCTTCATTCGATCCAGTTATCAAAATATCATCAACATAGATGAGGATATATATGACAGATTTGGATTTCATCATCACAAAGAGAGAGCTGTCAGCCTTGCTTTCTCAGAACCCCAATGTCTGCAATTTAGTAGATAATTTGGAGAACCAAGACCGTGGTGCTTGTTGTAGACCATAGATGGATTTGTGTAATTTGCATATATAATTGGGGTATTGTGGATGAACATACCCTTGTGGTTGTGTCATGAACACTGTTTCATATAGATCACCGTGCAAGAAGGCATTTTGCACATCAAGTTGTGTGATTGGCCAATTATATGATACAACAACTGAAATGACGAGACAAATTGTTGCATGCTTGACTATAGGGCTGAACATGTCGTAAAAATCAATCCCTTCCTGTTGGTGAAATCCCTTAGCTACTAACCGTGCTTTGTAGTGTTCAATTGTTCCATCTGCCTTTCTTTTGATTTTATAAATCCATCGACATCCCACAATGTTTGCTTGAGTTGGAGGTAAAACCAAGAACCATGTTCCATTATGTAACAGTGCTGAAAACTCAGCATTCATGGCTTCACGCCAATGTGCAGACTTTGATTCTTGACAGTAGGTTGTGGGTTCAGTTGCCTCGGTAGATTGTGTTGCAATTAGTGCTCTTGGTAGAGGATATCGAATGAAGTCATCACCATGTCCTTTGGGACGATGAATGTTGTTTTTAGATCTTATGACCATGGAATGGTTGTTTTGAGAGACCGACCGACTCATTCTCGCCGACCTGGTCGCTTGTGAAATATCCTAAGGTGGATGATTTGTTTCGGAATTGTCGGCGCAATTAATTCTATTGTAGGGGCTGTAAAAACCTCTTGTGGAGCTGTATTCATTCCTGTAGAAAACAAATCAACAGATGCAGATGGTGTACTTGAAGAAAATTGGTTAGGTTGCAAGATAACTGGACAAGGGGATTGTATAGATACAATTTGTTAAGGAAGAGAAACAGAGGAGGAATTAGATTGATTTTCACAGATGGATGTATCTTTAGAATAGGGAAATATGGATTCATCAAATATAACATGACGAGAGACATATATTTTTCCTGTAGATAAATCTAGACACTTGTATCCTTGATGGTGTGGCCTGTAACCAATAAAAATGCATGTTTTTGATCGGAAATTAAGCTTGTTTTTGTTATATGGACGCAAATTTGGCCAACAAGCAGAACCAAAAACTCGCATAAATTGGTAATCGGGTGTTTTTCGAAAAAGGATTTCATAAGGAGATTTGTGATGTAAGACTGGTGTGGGAAATCTGTTGATGATATATGTGGCTTTGTTGAATGCATCTTCCCAATAAATCATTGGTAGGTTAGAATGCGCTAAGAGACTCAAACCTACTTCAACAATATGTCTATGTTTGCGTTCAATGGATCCATTTTGTTGGTGGGTGTGAGGACAAGCAATTCGATGATTAATGTCATTTAGATGGAAGTAGTTATTTAGACGTCTATATTCCCCACCCCAATCGGATTGAACAACTTTAATTTTCCTATCAAATTGTTTTTCCACGTGTTTGAAAATTTAAAAACACATGTTCAACATCTGACTTTAATTTAATAGGAAAAAGCCACAAGAATTTTGAATAGCCATCTAGGAAACTGACATAATATTTGGCTCTGGTTGTAGATGGTATGAAAGTTGGTCCCCATACATCAATGAAAATCAAATCTAATGGATTTAGTGACACTGGACACGTAAGAGTGAAATGGAAAATTATGACTCTTTGCTTTTTGACAATTGGGACAAACATGACTTGATTTATTTTGCATGACACTAAATGGAAGAGTAGAAATAACTTTATTGATGATTGGAGAAGATGCATGTCCAAATCACGATGCCAATCATAGGAACGTAGACTCGAGAGTGCTTGAGGAATATTTCATTGATTGAAGAATTTATAGAGACCGTCATGAAGTAAACCGTGATGAAGGACCTTCCCCGAGTAATCCTTCATAAGAAAATGAAAAGAGTGAAATTCAAACTAAACATTGTTGTCTACACGTAATGGATGGATCGACAAGTAATTTTTGATGTAATTCGGAACAAGTAAAACTTGATTAAGAAGGAATTTAGATGAGGGAGTGGAAAGTATAGAGGATCCAGCTTTTGATATTTGCAAACCTTGACCGCTTTCCAACTTGCACAGATGTCTCGCACTCGTATAATCTGATTTTTGAAGGTTCAAATTATTAGCATCATTAGTAAAATGATGCGTAGCACCTGTGTCTGCTGTCCATGTATTATCACAATTGTTGTTGTGATGCATTGCCACCAGTCCTTGTTTGTTTGATACATTGCTTGTATCTTGGTAAGTGACATCAAACCTGAAATAGCATTTCTTAGCATAATGTCCATGTTTGTTACAAATCTGGCATACAACAGAGGGCTGATTGAAATTTCTGCCACCAGAGTTGTGACCACCACGTTGCATACGCCCCCTGTCTCGAAAATTGCTTCGCCTGTTGAAATTTTGTCTCTGTGCAATGTTGGCCGAGAGTTGCTGGTTGACAGGGGAAAGTTGGTGTCGAGATAATCGTGCTTCAAAAGTCAACATCAAGGAATAGATCTCCTCCAGAGTTATGTCGTCAGTGCGTGCTGAAATTGAAGCCACTAGGCTGTCATACTCGTGACTAAGACCTGCAAGTAAATAGGTAACAATATCTTCATGGCTAAGAGATTTTCCAGCAACAACAAGTTCATCTATCAGCCTTCTGATGAAGTGAAAGTATTCAATGGTTGTTTTGCCACCTTTTGTTGCTGTTGCAAGTTGTGTGCGAATTTGAAGAATTCTTGCACGAGATCGAGATGAGAAAGTTTCTTCTAATGCATTCCAGACGCCTCCGGAAGTAGTATATGTAACAACCTAAGCAAGGATGGGTTCATATAAAGAGGTCATAAGTATGCTGAGAATAATATTATCTTGGAGAATCCATTGTGCATAAGCTGGATTGAGTCTTTCAATGGATGAGAAGTTTCAGGATTGAAACCGAAATAATTTTGGGTGGTTTTGGAATACTACCATCAAGGTATCCAAAGAGATCTTGGCCTCTGAAATAAGACACAAGTCGGGCTTTCCAAAGAAGAAAATTGTCATGGTTGAGTTTGACAATGGTGACAGAGGGCATAGAGATAATTGAAGAAGAAGATTGAGCCGAGGAGGGTTTGAAGCGGACATTTAGACGTTGGTCTTTAAAGGCTCGATACCATAAAAGATTAAAAGATATTGTAACTATTTGAATTTGAGAATTGTATTTTGCTTAATCCAATTGTTCTCGTACAATGGTGTTTATATAGTCTTATAGTGAATACAAGTAACGTATGACTATTTGAATTTACAATTCAAATTCAAATTACATGAATTGTTTGTAACAGCTTATTGTGGATTTGAATTGTTGTTGTGATATCGCTTCACTCGTATTCATGGGATTCATCTTCATGCTCACTGTTACGTATCTTCTCATTGCATTTATGAGAGTCTTGAACTTCATCTTTCACTTCAAAGACAAGTCACGGCTTCATTCTCTTCAATTGATTCCGTTACTACTTGTTCTTCTACACTGAGGAACCCTAATATTAATGATGAAAAAAATGTTGTATTCACTTCCCCTGTTGAGAATTCAATTAATGAATGGAAAATTTTGTAATGAATAACGCCAGCCATTGTATCTAGTTTTCCATGCATTACAAGTTTGGTGATTTGAATAGGCAGCTGGATACATTTTTTTTTTTGTCAAAATCTCTTTTTTCTAATTTTTTTTTAGTTTTTTTTAAATTATTTTGATGTGATAATATCAAAAATACATTGTAAAAATAAAATAATAACTTGTGTGCATGCCGAGGCAAAGGAAATGGATGTAGAACAGCTAGTCTTAGATTAAATCTACGGTTCAGTTACAATTCAATGCATTAAATCTTCCGTTGATGGGGATGTCGGTGATGTTGTTATGAGAACAGAAATTATGGACGGTTGAAGGAGAGAGTATCCAAGAAAGAGCCGATGGCTTTGACAAAGCCGATGTGATTCGAGTTTCCAATGGCCAAGATGATAAAGTAAATCAAATGAAGGATGAGGGAAAGTTGCCTGTCATTGATGTGGATCTTACCGACTCGAATAGGGGAATGCGAATTGAACGGGAAGGTGTCCCAATTGGTCAACAAGGGATAGAAACTCGCTGAAGATTCCATGAAAATATTCCTATATTCTTTGGATGATTATCGTGAACAAATGGAAGCAAGGCTCCAAGGTTAATCTCTAATGTGCCTTGCTGGTAATGATATGATTATTGTTGTAGTGATTAATCGTAAATTTTGGGAGTTTGCCTTTGCCTCTCATGTTCTTACCAGAACCGGACATGGAAGCCCATCCTTTTTTGTAATGAATCAAAAATACCAGTAGCCGAGGGCATGATAGTTCTGCTCGCTATGGTTCGCCATTGTATCTAGTTTTCCATGCATTACAAGAAGTTTGGTGATTTGAATAGGCAGCTGGATAGATTTTTTTTTGTCAAAATCTCTTTTTTCTAATTTTTTAGTTTTTTTAAATTATTTTGATGTGATAATATCAAAAATAAATTGTAAAAATAAAATAATAACTTGTGTGCTGGAAATGGATGTAGAACAGCTAGTCTTAGATTAATTGGTGCCGAAAAGGAAAAATACCGAACGCACTCAACTCAATGGATAATGTAATTGATTGAATTGAAGTCATCGTCCCATTTCACCATGATTCAATGAATTATAAATGTGCGGTTCAAAACCGCACTGGATCAAGTTTAAAATTAAATCAAAAATAATTTTGAACCTGACTCGGTCAAGTTTAAAATTAAGGTCAAGTTTAAAATTAAATCAATTATAACTTTGATCTCGTTAAATTTGGGTGTTAATCCAACTAATTTTTTTTCTTAGAAGAAACCTCAGTTAGTCCTTCTAGTTTTAGATATGGTCTTCAACATGTTTCTACAAGTTGTCCTCTTAATAAACATTTTTATTTAAGCTAATACTAATATCATCCCTTGCAAAAACTCAAATCCTACCTAATTTATTGAGAGTTAAGATTTGTTTTTATGTTAATTTTTTTTTAAAAAAATCTTGAAATTGTATTGAATTGTTTTGTGGAACTTAGGTAGATCCATCCAGCCAGCCTATAATTCAGGGTTTAGACTAGGTGTTTAATAAGTGTGATCACAAGTACTATGATGCTTTCTATTTTTTAAATTTAATTAGTACAATGGGACGAAGGACTTCCTTTGCGTTAGGATGCTCCCACTCCACTACTCTCTCCCACCATTCGTTTGGATATGCAAAGATCCATTTAAGAGAAGGGGGGAGAGATGGCTGCCCATTTTCAAGCAACGGAAGACCAATTGGAATCCTCTTCAGCTTCTCACAGTCTCTTGCATCAATTATCTCAAGAGAATCGCAAATCAGTTTTGCACTCGAATTCCAGCTCTGTAATCTCATCAAGCCCAACTTTCTTAAATTCGGAGTTTGAATTCAGTGCTGCTTTCTTCATCTGATATTGTTCCTCCTATTAGCTCCTCCATTTTCTCACAATCTGTAACTATAATCTTTTCCAGGTTTACGAGGTTTGGCAACAAGACAAGAGGGAACAAATTCTTCATATTTCTACATCCAAAGCAATAAAATAGTCGTAGACTAGAAAATATAACCTTATAAGATGGAGAAGAGGAGAACCAAGAAGATGAAACCGAGCTCTCCATTCTATCACAATCCCGAATGTAGATGATCTCCAGTTCAGTTGCATTCTCTAATAGCCAAACATCACATAAACTTCTTGCATCGATGCATTCACAAACCAGTCCTTGAATATCATTTAAGAACTTGCCCTGAAAATCTCTATCTCTGTTGATACTCAAATTGCTCAACATAACTGTTTTACTTGGGAAAATAGGAAAAACATATTTACCCTCAAACACATGCAAAATGTCTAGTTCTCACTGATCCAAAAATTCTTCGCTGCTCTTATTAAAATTTTGTATGTGCATGATGATCGGATCCCATTCCAACATTTGTGGTACTCGACTAAGTCGAGACACCTTTGAACCGACATACCAAAGTTTCCAAATTTCTCAAGGATCCTACTTCCTTTCCTTTAATCATGTATCGGAGCATATCTTCTTCTATCAATGAACTCTTCTAGTACGAGTACTTGCAGGTGAGAGAGTTTTGGTAATATTCCACTCTGAAACTCCTTTTCACCACATCCACTCATTCTAAGAAACCTCAGTCTGGTTAGGCATTCCATTCCTCACGGCATCTTTCCAAGCCTAGTGTGGCGGAGATCCAACCTCTTTAGTGCCCTAAGCTTCTTCATTGATGGGACATTTCTTAACCTACTGACAACTTTTCAAGCAATAATGTAGTGAGAGTCACCAAATCACGCATGTAGTCCGGCAAATTCTCAATACCGTGCGAGACGGATCGAGGACCTTGAGCCCGTGCAATTGCTTGAAAATGAATCTGCAATGAATCGCAAGTTGTCATTATCACGTAGCAATAAAGTTGACAGATTTGGACACATTGGTGAATGGTCGGAGGAATTTCTTCAAATCTGCTTTTGCATTAGTGAAACTATCGCCGATTCTCCGCCCACTCCTTTGCATCCGGCGCTTCTTCTAATTTTGCACCTGCTTTATTAAGGACTTGAGAGTTCTCTTGCTGTATTTTGATGGCCATGTCCCTAATCAAGTCATGCATCTTGACACGTTTACCACCAAATGTTATAGCACTTTCCAATAGGCAAACATATTCAAGTCTATTAAGCATCTTGTGGCCCTTGTCAATCTGATCTTGCCTCCTCATTTCTTCAATTATTCCATCGTCGATCAAAAATCTATCAAGTACTCTCCTTTCAATACAATCATCTTCGGAAATAATGCACAAGATAAGAGGCATTTTTGTAGTGGTGACCCATCATCTAACCGATCATAACTAACCCTCAATACCTTGAATACCTTCTCATCCATGTCCCTATATCCCGATTCTCTCAATTCCTTCAATGTATTCCTCCACTCATTTAGATTATGCACTCCCTCAAGCTTCCTCGCCACTGTAATAATACCTAATGGCAAACCAAAGACATTCCCTTGCAACATCTTTTGCAATTCTTTCCACAACTCGTGAAAGTGTTATTTCATCTCCAAGTTTCTCCACTGAACAAGGTCCAAGCTTCTCCCTCGAAAGTGGCTTCACTTCTATTTTGTGTTGGCAAGAAATCACTGATGCACTCTTTTGATCGAGTTGTTGTGATCACCTTGCATCCTTTCAACGGACAGAATTCCCACTTCGTGTGGCTCAAAATTGTCCCACAAATCATCTAAAATGAGAATCCATTTTTGTTTCTTCCGTAGTTCAGTCTGACAATATGGCAGCTCTATACAAATCATCATCCTCACTTGAAAGGTCTAGATGAAGACGCTTGGCAATAAGATTCCGCAGTCTATTAATGCCGAAATCTTGAGACACAACTACCCACCAAACATGATCCCAAATATCTGGTCTTTGTAGAAGCTCATTGTGGATATGTTGAAGTAATGATGTCTTACCAACTCCCCCCATTCCATAAATGCCAATGGTTGGGACTTTATCATCCATTAAAAAGGACCATATCACCGTTTTATTCTCTTCAAATGCTTGACCCACTGGCTTGTTAGAGCTAGTAGGAAATGGAACTCGTCTAGTGTCACTTGTGTTGTCTTTAAGAATTCTAGAAGATCTAGCTCCTGCGCTAGGCTGCACTAATCTTCCACTATTCTCCACATCGTGCTCCTTCACTGGCTCTGTCCTCCCTCTAGCTATGTTCTGCACATCATTCATAATCACATCATTGCTTACTGATGGAACAAATGGTTGATCATTGTATCTTCCATGACCAAGACACAATGGATCTGATGGCTGGGATGAATTTCCTCGAGGATCATCAGCTTGATTACCATGGCTTGAACTTGGTATGCTTTTATGTTTTTTGTTGCCACCACGCACAGCTAGAAATGCTGCTTCTTGAACCTCTCTATTCACCTTAGCACAAATGCCAACACCATGCCCTCTCTCTCCTGACAAATGCAATTTGATCCTCGTAATGGAAGTACCCTTGGCAAATGGATGATCACAGAACTTACACTTCATGCTTCCATCATTCATATCTTTAACTTCTTTCCAAAACGGATCATTTGATCTAACCATTTTGTCCTACATAAAAAAGGTCAAAAGGAAAGGTTGAAAAAGGAATAAAAATTAATGAAAAGGAAAGGATGAAAATAGAATAATAGGTTACAAACAAAGAAAGAAACTAAAATGTAAGAACAATGAATCCAGGGTTAACTTGGGGTCAATTTAGAAAGAACTCCACAAGACATGGAATGTTTCCAAAGTTTATCATTAAAATTTCTACAACTTGTGTTTTACTTGAAAGATTGAAACCAGAGTTATATGTGAAAAACAAAATGAAGATGGGAGTATAAATAATTTACGTGGATTCAAGTTGTGCTTCAAGTGCTCGGTTTGCTTAAGCAAAGTGTTCAGGGAAAAAATACAAGAACAGTAAAGCACGTAACAGTAGAAGAATATGGTTTAGCAATAAGGAGGAGGTTGCAAGATGTTGAGCTCCTTCGATTCAATCAGAGAAGGAAGCATTGATCATTACAAAGGTTTAAGTAACTCACTCAAGGAAAATAGGGAAATCAATGTCAAGGATGGGGGATGAGATTCGGATAGAATGTTACAGAGAGCAAAGATTATTGTATTGTTTGACAGAAGGAAGCCACAAACTTCACACCTCTAACTTGCTTTCCTTTTGTCTAATTGAAAACTTCAACAAGAGAATCGAAGCTAATTGTCGACTAAGTCGACATGTGAACCCACCCCATTGTTTAAACTTTGAAAAGGTCGGCCTGAAACTATAATAGCCTCGATATAATACACAAGTAACTTTATAATATAATTTAATTGTTTTAATACAAATTATATTTATAGAGCAAGAACTCACTCGGCAACATGGTCGAACTTTGTGGATTATACTGATAGGCCTGATCAGAACTTGATTATATTGATATGAAAATTGTCGGGGACTATATTAAAAAAACCATCGTCATTTTTGGTCAAGTTTATTGTTTTCACGATTAAAGAAGAGTATATTTGAGGTTAATACCATTGATTCATTGGAGGTTGAGGTAGCATCCCAGACACTTGATTGCTGATTTCTAAGTGATTAGTCCATTGTTGGTCACTAAATTAGCAACATTTGTTAGTAATTTCTATATGCATATGCAGAATTGTTAGCTGTTAATCCACTAACAATTTTCATCACTATGCATGTATACTGAATCCTCTGTTGTTAGTGATTTATTATTTTTTTGTTTTTTTCATCTATTTTGTCTACGTGTGGCTTGGTGTATTTTTAGTTTAAATTTATTTAAAAAAAGAAATTAAATTATTTTTCTTTTTTATGAGTTATTCCTGATATTAATATATTAAAAGTATTTTAGAACACTGAGATTAAATTAATTTGAGATTTTTTTAAAAAAACTTAGTTCATTTTTTATATATATTTTAATGCGTTAATATTTAAAAAAATATCAAAATATATAATTAGCCTAATATAGTTTTTGGAAAAAATACCTTAAAAATAATCATTGTCATTATTTTCAATAACTTATCCATAATAACATAAATATAAAAAAACTAAATAATCAAAAGTTTTGTTGGCAAACATGAAAGAAAATAACACATTAACTTAAATTGTGTTTGATAGTCTTGGTAATGTCTCATAATGATAATAATACTAATTTTGCTTTTGTCTATTAATTTTGTTCTTCAAATATTTCCATTTGTTCTTTATATTAATTTTTTTCAATGCTGCCAATATTATTTTTTGTTTTACTTTCAATCATAATAATAATGCAAGTAATTTATCATATGATGCTGTATTTATTAAGAATTCAATTTTGCAACTTCTCTACATATAGTGTTTTTTGATCTCCTATGTTGGATTAATAATTTTAATAAATTTTTTGCCTCAATATTGTTTTAATTTTTTTATCGTATTTTTTTAAAAATTGTATGACTTTACATTAGTATCAAACAAAAAATCTTAAACAATAAATTTTATTATAATCCAAGTGATTATAATAATTATATTCATAATGATAATAATAAAAATAATTTTGCTTTTGTCCTTTATTTGTTTTAATTTGTTTTTCAAAACAAATAATATATATTTTTTATGCTGATAATTTTTTTTTTGCCTTCCATTATAAGAATAACAATTGAAATAATTTATCATTCAATGTTGTATTTATTAAGATTTAATTTTTACAGCTTCTCTATATATAATGGTTTAAATCTAATAATTTGTCATTTGATGTTGTATTAGTTAAAAATCTTGTAACTCAATGTTGTCTTTAATTTTTTTTTACCTTATTTCTTCAAAATTATGTTATTGAATATTAGTACTAAATACAAAAAATGTCGTACAATTTTTTTTATATTACCTAATAAAAAATCTGCCTAGGTTGATTATTCTGTTTGAATGTAGAGAATCATAAAAAATCTGGCACCAATTAATATTTTTTTTTACATGTTAAAAAATCTGGTTCTAGTTGCGGTGAAACACAGGGCAAGTGGGCTTGTATATTTTTTCATTGTAGATTATTTAACCCAATTTTTCCACTGGTTTTGTCTACATGTGACTTCATATATTTTTATAGCTGTAAGAGTCAATCTTTAACAAAAACAACATCCACTAGTGAATTATTTGAATTATAACCATTATTGTAAATAATCAATATTCTAATTATTATTGGCAATACTATTTTGTAAAATCTTATTAGGTTCTTGTGTGCTTGAGACATGGATGCCCCTCACAAGAAAACGATGTGCAAGTAAAATAAATTTTATGTTACTGAAAGAGGACTTGGTAAAAATTAATTGATAAAGAAAAGGGTGAAACTAAAATAATGAGTTAAAAACAGCAAAGAATTTTAAAAAGATAAAAACAATGAATTCAAGGTAAATGTATAAAATCTGAGAAAAAAGATCAATTTATTTATCATGGATTTCCTTGAAGATTCAAACTATATATATAGAGAGAGAAAGCTGCAGTATGCATCAATTGGGAAATGTATACTTATAATTAATCTACAAAATATTATATTATAAGATACAGGGAGTTAACGCAGAAAATGTAAACCAGAAACGCAAAAGCATGCACACTTGGAATTATATATATATAGATAGATAGATCATACAAATTAATTCCAGGGTAAATAATTGGTTTGAATTGTTTTTTGAAGAATTATTTCAAAACTCTATCAAGCATTATATTATTAGAAGATACCTAGAAAATGTTAACGTGCGGAGCAAACCCAATACACAATGAACTGGCTTACAACAAGAGACAGTTCGCAATGGGAGATAATTCAGTTAGAGTTCTTACTTGTTGAGTATTTGGCCTAGCATTTTGACTTTGCAGGGAGCTGTCAGGGCCAGCATCTGAGGCATTTGGCCTAGCATTTTGATTTTGCAATACATGGACTTGGGGGTTCTCCATCTGTGATCTATATAAAAATGAAGTGATCATATTATAACCTTTCAATAATTGGTAGTGTCTCTGAAGCAGTGAAAATCAATGGTGTATCTAACTCTCAAAAAGGTATTAATACCTAGTAGATCTGTCAACGTTTCGAGGCACTAAGCTCTCTTGTTGCATGTTGTCTATGAGAGGAATCACAGAAGCTTCATCGACTTGTCCTTGATTAGGAATACACTGAATCCTGAATCCAAAATCATTCGCAAAAAATATGAAGCATTACAAACTTATGTTTAGCTTGCTGGGTTCATGTTGAAGCTATGATGTTTCTTCCTGATTGAAATAGTAAATTTGTTTTTACAGGAAATACTAAACATGAAAAATTGGATACCAGGGAGTAGGTTGATTAAAGCCATCATGTTGTGAAGTGGTTGCATTCTGTGTCGTATGGACATGCCCCGGCTGAGGTTGATGAATGAAGGAATTCTGGTGCCTGAAAAATATTCAATAATTAAAACTTAAAAATTACTCTCACTTGGTGATTTTCTATTCCCATTATGTGCAGAAAAAAAACAGAGAGAAAGAGAAAGACTGGGAGCTCAAAAAGGCTTGAAATCTCAGTTTAGCTGATCAAATATACGAGTATAGGATGATGGGAACTGTTTGACTATTGGAACCTCACTTTCAAGAATGGAGGAAATGGATGTAAATGAAAATCAAAAAAGAGAAACTTGATCAGGTGGCAGAGAGAATAGCTCTTTGTATGGATACATGGTGTTTTTGCTCTCAATTATATCAAGAAAATTAACCGAGAGAGATTGTGTGGAGGAAACTGTGGGAACCTCAACTCAGAAGAACAATAAAGCTTTGTTATTAGTTGAAAACACAAAAAAACAAGTACATGCTAACTGATATAATCAATTGCAATTCTTATGCTGGTTTAACTTCCCAAATTGAAATGCTCAAGCAAACGGCCGCATACCTCAAGGTTTGGGAAGGCTCTGGCAACATGGTTGAACTTTGTGGATCATACGGGCTAGACGTGATCGGATCTTGATTAAAATGATATGGAAATTGTTGGGAGCTATAATAAAAAAAAAATATCATCGTCATTTTTGGTCAAATTTATATATTGTTTTCACGATTAAAGAAGTGTATAATTGAGGTTAATACCATTGACACATTGGAGGTTGAGGTAGCATCCCAGGCACTTGATTGCTCATTGGTAGCTGATTAGTCCATTGTTGGTCACTAAATTAGCAACATTTGTCAGTAATTTCTTTATACATATGCAGAATTGTTAGCTGTTAATCCACTAACAATTCTCATCACTAACACGTACAAGAAGAAGAAGAAGAAGTTAAATAATGATGAATATCATTTACCTTGATGGGGTTTGAAGCCAATTTGGTCCATTTTGGTTGATCCATGATGATGATGTTCCATCTAAACCTCTTATTGCTGTCTGTTTGTTTAAAAATAAACAATTTGAAGCAAACTTTTTGAATCAATGGGTGATATAGCAATACAAAAACTTGGTAACTGAATGGACATTGTAGCAAATTGGAGTAGTCACCATGGTTTGATCAGGAAATGGAGTTGGAAACTGAGTTGTTTGCTGTATAGTATCCACATCATTAACCATAAGAATGTTCTGTACAGCTTGATCATTACTTGGAAATATGGAGCTTTGGTTGGCTAGAACCTCCTCCCGTGGCGACCTGCTTCCATGGTCAGTAACATTATTGTTTTTTTAAGAACAATATGGAAAACTGTAGAAAAACTAAATTGCAAGCAATCATCTTCTTATAAAATATGCTTAAGAATGACGTACGAGAGAAGCTCAGATATTAATGTCTCAACATCCAACTGATTGACATCATTGTCCATAGAAGACGGTGGAACTCCTTCCATCTGACCACAAGTACAAGATGATTAGCATGTTCTGAGGTTTAAAAACAAAGAGAAAGCAAGATGATTAGTACTATATATATATATATATTACACAGAAAATCTGATGTTTTGCCTTAAAAAACTAGACTTTGTTTTGTTAAAAAAAAATCCAGAAGTTCAATTTAGATTTCCTTAGAGATTCAACCCATAGTTACAGATAATAAAAAAAACAAAAACACCAACAGGATGAAGCATAAAAAAATAACCAACAAGACTCAAGACGTTCTTCGAGTGCTGGTTTGCTTAAGCAGTAATCAGCAAGGAAATAAAAAATAAAAAGACAGAGATCAGAGATGTGGAAAGGGAATTGTATACATAAATCTAGTTCGTACTGGTGAGATGTGGAGAGGAAAATAGCGAATTGTATAAGGAAATTGCTATAAAGGAAGTATGCTAGGAAGGAAAATGTTCACTGCGTTTCAAGGAAATGCAGAAGAAAGAGAGCTAGCTATTTCAGTTTTTTGACCACAGAGGCCAAAGCAGAAAGATCATGGAGACATACGGCCCTACTCACCAAGCCTTTAATTTCATCATACAGACAACCAAAATGTTCAAGCACTTTTATTTTAAGTACTGTTCACTCCTTCCTTTAAATTTTATTTTAAGGTAATAAAAGAAGAGAGAAAATCAGTGAAAAG